>OY992800.1:24112013-24712013 GCA_963921375.1 Tiliacea citrago
GAAAACAAAATTGCTGTAACTGGTGACATCAGAGATACGTTTCTTAGAATAAAAATTATACAAGAAGACAGAGATGCATTACGATTCTTGTGGAGAGAATTACCGGACAAACCAGTGAAAACATATGTTATGAGTTCGCTTATATTTGGTGCTAACTGCTCACCCTTCGTAACACAATTTATTAAAAATAAGAATGCCGAACAGTTTAAGTCATCTATGCCGAGCGCTGTGCAAGCTATTTGTAAACAACATTACATGGATGATTATATCGACAGTGTAGAAGACGAAGAAGCGGCAACCAAGCTTGTAAATGACGTGACACACATACATAAACAAGGAGGTTTTGATATAAGAAATTGGACGTGCAACAGTCAAGCCGTGTTAAATACATTGCCAGAAGAAAGCCTACGTTCGACGGACGTCGCATTCAAGATCGGACAGACAGAATACGACGGTGAACGTACACTAGGATTAATCTGGAATCCAAAAGATGACTCATTAAGATTCGACGTGTCATTCAAACGTATACCAACTGCTATTATCACCGGGCAAAAAAGGCCTACTAAACGAGAAATGTTAAGCGTTGTAATGTCAATATTTGATGTTTACGGCTTCCTATCGCCGTTTACAATTAACGGAAAAATCATTTTGCAACAGACATGGCAACTCAATATCAGCTGGAATGATCCCGTAAGCGATGAAATCTACGCAAAATGGCAAAAATGGATTTGTTTACTAAAATCACTGCGTGACGTAAGATTGCCGAGACACTATTCGGCAGCTACCATTGCAGTGAGCGAAACAAAAAATGAAACCCGCGTGCGGCTATCGTCGTACCTTGAGTCTACGAGTGCTTCGCGTACAGCTGAGCACAGCGCTACGACCGTAGCAGATGCTACAAGCGCTACGCGGTGTACGTCGGACGCGCCTGTTTACAGTGACGATAAAAAGACTATTACGCAATGTGGTTATGGGCACCTGCAGATGCATATATTTTGTGACGCTTCTACAAAGGCTTTCTGCGCTGTTGCATATTGGAGATGGATTGACGACGAATTAAACGTGCGCGTAGCATTCATCGCTACTAAATGTCGAGTTGTGGGGACCAAACCAATTACTGTTCCACGTTTAGAACTACAGGCTGCAGTGTTAGCAGCTAGATTGGCGGACTCAATTAATAAAGAGCATAAGATGAAGGCTGAGTGGCGAGTATTTTGGAGCGACTCAACAACAGTGCTTCATTGGATAAATAACGATGCCCGTAATTATAAAATATACGTGGCTAATCGTTTGGGTGAAATTGACGACCTCACAGAAAAAAGTGAATGGCGATACGTACCCACTAAAATAAATGTCGCCGCCATCGCTACAAGAGAGATCTATGACTGCTCTGTTTTACAAAATGAATGGATGCATGGACCTGCCTTTTTACACAGAGACTGTGACCATTGGCCGCCAAATATTATACAACCCGAGAAAGAAGATTTACCACTGGAATGTTTAACTGTCATGTTTCGAAATGAAACTGAAAACTTACCTGTGCCAGAGCCAGCGCGTTTTTCATCATGGCTACGCTTACTGAGATCTACATCAAGAGTACTTACCTTTGTTGATATGGGATTGAAAGCTATACATAAATTAGAGTGTCACGAAGACGTTATGGATAGAGCTGAGCGCCTGCTACTTACTTACTCGCAAAGCCAGTCGTTCAGTGAAGAGATCGCCCTGCTGAAAAGCTTGAAAACAATATCTACTTCTTGTAAATTACTTACCTTGTCACCTTACCTTGATCAGCATGGAGTCCTGCGGGCTGGAGGGAGAATCGATACTGCTGCAGATGTGCTACCTGAAAAAAAAAGACCTGCAATACTAGATGGCCAGAATTATGTAACTCAATTGATTATACGCCACTATCATGTCAACACCGCCCATGGAAATCAAAAGACCGTTGTCAATGACGTATAACAAAAATACTGGGTTATCAGATTACGACCAACGGTTAAAAATGTAGTAACAAAATGTATGCTGTGCAGATTAAGGAAATGTAAACCAGAAATACCAAGAATTGGAGACTTACCTCAAGCAATGATGGCTCACCATCAACGTCCATTTACTTACTGCGGAGTAGATTAGTTCGGGCCAATGGAGGTCACTATTGGTAGACGCCACGAAATAAGATATGGCGTGCTGTTCACTTGCCTCACAGTGAGAGCCATTCATATAGAAACTGTTGCCACGCTGACGACTGATTCCTTCATCATGGCCCTTCGACGCATGGCCGCAAGACGCGGATGGCCCCGTCATATGTATTCTGACAATGGGACTAACCTTAGAGGAGCTTACGCTGAACTGAAGAGGTCAGTTACGGAATTAGATAAAGAGGTCCTGAAGAGCAAGGCTGAGAACCACGGCACCAAGTGGTCGTTCATACCGCCTGATAGCCCTCACTGGGGTGGGGCATGGGAACGACTCATACGTAGTGTGAAGACGTCGTTGAAAATAATACTCAAAGAACGAGCTCCAAGGGAAGAAGCCTTTAACACTCTGTTAAGTGAAGTCGAAAGCATAGTGAACAGCAGACCACTGACCCACGTTTCAGTGGAACCAGGCAGCACTGAAACCTTGACACCAAACCATTTTCTACTTGGGACATCTTTGAACTCACCGCAGCTCGGTAAATTTGATGATTCCTGCTTATTCCTAAGAAAACAATGGCGAATATCCCAGCGATTAGCTGACATGTTTTGGAACAGATGGGTGAGAGAGGTGCTGACATTTTCTAAGTTGTTTTTATGTAAAGGTTTACAATAAACGGAATTACTGCAAAATCTGCGTATGATTCAGGTAATGTGGGGTACCTTATAAAAACGAAGGAAAAAAAGTAAACTCCTAACTATCGACAGCGCCTCATATAAATTAAGCTTCTTGCTATGAATGGAGCACTAGGCGCCAACAGTGCCTATTTGAAATAAATAATTTGACTTTGACTTTTCCAATTAAGAATCCGAACATTAAACAGCACAGAGAAATTCTTTGTAATGATCAGTACAAGTGAAGTTTTGACCTATATGGGGCCGTGCACGAAATCGACTGATTTTGATCAATTTTGTTCATTGGTTGTGAGAAAGAGAAAATCAATATTTTGCCAGTTATATTTAAGTCCCATGTAATAGAGGGTCAGCCTATTGCCAACAACAAGTGCAGACTCCGGGCTACTGAGAAATTTCTGATGGAAAAAACCAATAACATTTTGCCAGGCCAGAGAATCGAACCAAGAACCTTGCTACCTACCTGACTGACTGACCTGACTTGAACCTAGGAGTTAGGCAATAGCGCTTGCGACCACCAGACCAACGAGGCAGTCACATTTTTAAATAATTGCAGTTATTTTCAAACTATTCCATTGCATCATCATCATCATCATCATCATCATCATCATCATCATCAACCCACAGCAGTCCACTGCTGGATATAGGCTTCTTAAATTGTTCGCTATTCAGCTCAATTCTCGCCAACTCTCATCCAGCTGCTACCAGCCATCTGCGAAGATCGTCGTTCCACCTAGCCTGAGGGCGTCCAACCTTACGTTTGCTTATTCGCGGTCTCTACTCAAGAACACGTCTACCCCAACAGTCATTGGTTCTACGGCTAATATGTCCGGCCCATTGCCACTTCAGCTTTCTTATTTTGTGAGCTATGTTCTGTGTAACTTTGGTTCTCTGCTGGATCACCTCGTCCCGGATTCGATCCCACACATCATCATAATCCTGAGGATTATGTTATCCTTATCGAACCCAACAAAATAAACAATATCAATCCTGGACTTGCACGAATATTGAGAAAAATATAAGAAATTAAAACCATTCCAGTTGCATTATAACGCAATAGCCATTAAGATCGTTCCGCTAAACATTACAGAGTATCACTACGGAGCATTAACGATCACTGCCGGGTGTTCGCGCTATCTTACACATTACGGCACGGATACGGTGCAGTATAGTAAATATACGTATTAGTCGTTTTATTGGAAACAAATAAAGACGTCGGTTTACAGAGATTTCGAATTTATTGGAAAAAACATTTTCTAGCAGAAATTCTTAGAAGTAGATCGGACAGTGTGGTTCTAGTTTACTCGTACTGCAGAAACGTGTGACCAAGAGGTAAAGTAAGCGAAACAGGTCGATGAACATAATTGTAATAGTAATTGTAACAAAATAAATGATTGATTGATTGATTGTAATTGTACCTTAGCTTTAAGCCATTGTTACACCTTTAAACATTATGGAATGCAAATAAATATATTATGAATGTGAATATTTCAGAATTTTTATTATTGAGTATCGTAGAACCTAGTTATAGTTTAAAGGTATTTTCTTCATTTCAATAAATTGTTACAAACACTTCACTTATTAGGGTTCCGTATGATAACTCGTGTGTATGTCTGTCTGTCACAGCCAATTTGCTCCAAATCTAATGTACCGATTAAGTTGCATATAAATTTCTGTAACCCAAACACGGATGTGTTACGTAAATAAATGAATTATGATTATGGACCCGTCACTTTTGGGACAAAATAAAAAAAAAAGTTTTGCACACTGTACTGTGACATTTCGAATAGAAGGGTTTACTGTGAGGGTTTCAAGTATATTTTTTATAATTAAAAACAGTTTTAAAGTTATAAAAAATATATAATTTACCATTTCTCCCTTTCTCCAAAACTACTGAACCTATTTTTTTTTAAGCAAATCTTTAAATCTCTAGATGTCACCGTACATTATGTTGCGAGAAACAACACTGAAAAGTATGAGCCATTGAGGTCATTGTCAACGAAACAGAAACGTGACCATCTCTAGACGCGGTCGGGGGAATTAAACAATTTAGAACTCTATATTTTAGTAGGATAAACATTCATAAACAAAGTTATCGAAACACTAACACATCCTGATTCCTGTTATCTCCAACACGGGTATTGAAAGATCTTCCAAAAAATATCAGTGTATGCATGGATAAAAGGTTCCCATTTTGGATTATTCTATAGAATTTTACTTTTTAGAGTTCCGTACGTAGGAATGAAAAAACGGAACCCTTAGAGAATTACTCGTGTGTCTGTCTGCCTGTTCGTCTGGTACAGCCGATTTGCTCCGAATTTACTGGACCGAGTAAGTTGAAATTTGGTACACATATGAATTTCTGTGACCCAAATACGAACATATTACGTAAATAAATGAATTTTGAATAAAGGGTTCACTTTTGGGGGGGAAAAGTTGATGATTTGAAAGGGCTTGTTATGAGGATTTAAAATAAGTATATTTTTTATAATTAAATAAATATTCTTAAAGTTATTAGAGAAAACATATAAAAATTAACCAATATCCCCTTATCTCCGAAACCGCTGAGCCTAAAATTTTGATAAAATACAGAGATAAGTTCTATACTTATAGATTACAGGAAATGTTACAAGAAGTCTATGGTCTTAAAATAACATGGTAAATCACTCAATATTGTGCGTACAAACTAACATTTGCAGTTGGGATGCTTGTGAACATGTTTTTCAACTACAATGTTAAGTTGTTCTTGAGATAAATTCACCTCAACTACCCATAACTGTGCGTATAGTTCGACACGCACTTGACCGGTTTTTTTATTTTGTTATGAGTAATTTATGTGTCACGAACTGCGTCCCAAAAACGTTATTCTTTCTTTCTATAATAGCCGGTAAGGTTTTCGTTCTTAAATCTCTTCGATTTAGGAATGAAAACCTTTAAAACTTTGGATTGATGTCGCATGACTGTCCTATATGACTGATCTATGTATGAAAACATAATCCAACTTAAATTACGTGTTTTAATAAGAGTTTTTATGATAACTCATACCACATTCAATGCGTGAACTGACCGGACAGGTCCACTCAAATGTCGGGTTCTTTCCCCAAAAGCTTATCTCAGACATTTTTATCTGTATGGTCCTTTAATGGTGTGACCAAAATTTTGTTTGGACTTTAAAAGTGATCTTTGAGTTTGTTTTGGTCTTTCTTCTCAGAGTAGTCGGTTACGAAAAACCAAACTCATCAAGTTTTAAAAAGTGTGAGATTAAAAATTTTGACGCATAAGTGTATTTTTTTAACCAATTTTCAGAAATAAATATAATTTAACAGCAAACATCCCATATAATTATTTTATGTAATTCATTTCTGTTTTAATGACTGGTGGATTTATGTTACCTACGTTCCAATTTTTAATCTCACACGTATTTCTTGATATTACGAAGTTATCTTTTTCCCGGTTCCAACCAAGGTTCCGATTAAACCTGTACACACATAAACCATCAGCATACAAATATTAGCCAACCAGCGCAAAAAAACTGCAGTATATTCATATTTATAGACGGCACAAATAAGTACACTATGGCCTAGTTCCCCGCCCTCTTTGTCAGTTTGGAAGAGGCCTTAATTTAGCTTTAAACGCGGCCAAAGCTTTCTGTTTGTTGGTTGTTTTGGTCGCGAAAATAGAAGACCTTTGTGCTAAGCTGTCTTTGTAAGACAAGCAACAAAAATAAATGTAGGTTTTTTAACTGTTTGAGTATCTACTTCTTTTTAAAGATGTGACTTCCTAAATAGAGAGCATCCATTGACATCACCTCGCAAAACCTGTGTTGAAACGTGAAAGTCTGGCATCGTTTTAAAACAGGGTTCGATGCTAGATTTAGATACAATTTAGATTCAAAATTAATGACTCAAAGATATCTCTCTTCAAGAGGTATATCCCATCTGGTAGAATCTAAGTTAGGTGAAGGTGACATTAGCGGAGCCGTCAGAATTATTTTAGTAGTGATGTGGTGGCACCGTGTTCACATTCGCAGCTCTGGAGAGCAAACACCGCCAGCGGATGGTCTTTCTTTTCCCGATCCCCCTGATCCGGATAACTGACTCACCATTACAGGTCGAGAGTTGGTAACTGCCGTTTGTTCCTTCTGGAGAAGCTCCGCTGGCAGCCTCGACGGCCTGACTCCTCAGCACCTCAAGGAGCTTATCTGTTCAAGCTGCGGGGGCAGCTGGTGAGTTGCTCTTGAAGGAGATTCAAAAATTAAAATACATTTTTTTTTTTCACATAAACCTGCATACGCACTTATGAAACGTCAGAAGCTAGGTGCACGGTTCCAATAGATCGTTTCCTATGGAGAAGTGCCGGCAAGAAACTCCACGGTTACCTACTCTTTTAAAAAAAAGTGAGCTTTAACAATGTTTCCAAGTTACAGTGTTAATAGGTATGAGAGGACAGTGTAGGCCCGTCAACAAGTACCAAGTACTTAACAAAATAAAAGATAGTTTACAAAGCTACAGTCTATTAAGCTTACGACGTTCTCACATTCACAAATTAAAAAAGAATCTATATAAAATATTACTAAAATAATAAAAATAAAAACCTACATATTTAAACCAAATGATTGATTGTCATTACAACTGTAACAAAACTGGATAAATATTCTGTCCAAGTCACAAATAAATATTTTAAATTAAAATTGTAGGTTATGTTAAAGTATGTAAAAAAAAGATTACGACTCTGATTAACCTTATGCTCTCCAGCAAGGTGAACGAGGCCGTCATCGACGTTCTGACCGGGGCCAATCTATGCGCCCTGCGTAAGAGAGATGGCGGCATTCATTCCATTGCCATGGGAACTACTTACCGTCGTATGGCAGCCAAGATTTGCTGTAAATTTTATGGTGAGGTTGTTTCGGTAAAATGTCAGCCTCTGCAGCTAGGTTGCGGTTTCAAACGGGGCTGTGAGGCACGCCTTGTCGACCTACCAAAATTCTGGCTAAGGAGAGGTCATCCTGAAGGTTGACATTAATAATTGCTGGCAAAAACTAAAACGAAATACCACAAATCTATAGTTACCTTTGGTATTGTTACAGACACCCTTCTAATCAATGTTTCGGGACCACCTTTTGGAATCTACCGTTGCCCGTCAACAAGGTGATCCCTCGGGCCAGTGATTTTTAGTTTGGTATCATGATGATGGAACCTTGGGAGGCGATGTAGAAACTGAATTAAAATTACCGTCAATTCTTAATTCTCTTCATTCCATTGGCCTTGATCGTAACCTTTCCAAATGTGAACTATAGTTAGCGGAGTACTGACAGACAACCGATACTTCCCTTTAACGCAATTGCCCCAGAAGTCAAAATGATTGAAAAAGCTATCTTCGTTTCCTTGAGTCTCCAATCTTTGAGAATTCCTTTCCAGTTTTTATTGAGGTAAAAGTACAAAATTTCAATGACGTTTCAGAAAGATTATTCCAAATTTACATGCATTCGGCCATACCCCCCGCCCGCTTGGCAGGCGGGCTGACAATCGCAGTATGGTGTTAAAATGCATAGAGAACGCTGCTGCCCATTCTCTGGTTCGTCCCTTAGTCACCTTTTACGACACCCACGGGAAGAAATAGGGTGGTGCTATGTAGGAAATTAGGTTACTGGCGTGAATTAAAAAGCAGTACTTTGAATTTAAATAACGTTCATTATATTTGAAGTGTCACAGGGAAGGTTTTATGTCTGTTGTCTATCGCAGCAAATATAAAAAGTAACTAACTGAGGGCAGTTTTCGGTTTTATATTACACATTGATTGACAGTGTTGCCATTATCAGAAAGTAAGAATCGATTCATTTTTGCACATTCGAATCGACTAAATACCAACATGCTATTCTTTATGTCCGGCAACACACAGACAATTACTTTCTAGTATGACGTTTCAATTCGAAGCACACCAAAGAATTCAAAGAGTTACCGAGAGAACATTTAGTCTCACAGCAAAGACTACTAATTATGGAAATGGTCGTAGAAATAAAGCTCAATAAAAACAAAAGAGCGGCTTCCCCCTAAAATAAAATGGCATTATGCTGGAGAAGAATGATTGGGCGAAGAAATTTAAACAGCGAGTGGTTGATAAAAAAATTGATATGCGGGATATAAATGACCGAAGTGTAAATTAATGTTGGAGTGAAATGGCGGGGTATGTTAGGAGTGCAATATAATATATTTTGACAGAGACAAATGGAAAACGTACGATAGATAGGGATACATGATGGTGGTCGGCAGAAATACAAAATGTATTGCAGGATAAGAAGAGAAAGTTCAAGGAATGGCAGAGAGTTGAAGATGACAATGTTAGTTTGAAAGCAGAAAAAAGAGTGAGCATGATGCTCTAAAGAAAAAAGCCAAAAACGCTGTGGCCATAGCGAGAGCAAAAGCCCAAGACATGCTATATGACACACTGGATAGTCAAGCGGGCCAAGAAATCTATACCGGCTAGCTAGAGAGAGAAAGACGAGGGTTGTTTGTCAGGTAAAATGGAGGATAAGTAAAAGAGCTATTTTAGGTTTAAATAATCTTTATTTCTCATAAGAACATGATACAGTTCACTTTTATGAGATTTAACTTTTAACATAAATAATCGTCGTCTAATGCAGATGTAGAATAGGTAAAACTATGACAACGACGCACGAGATCAATCCATAGCAAACAAAGTAAAAGTATAGGTAGTTACATATAAAGCAGCTTAATACAGCTGGCTGATTTGACACCAAGATACCCTCTTATGTACTGATTATTCACTTTGTGAGGAACACAAACAGCGACTAAGAAGCAAACTACTGTGTAAATGTGTATGTGTGTGCTAGTATAGTGCGTGCACTTGTTTTTTGGTTGAGTGCGACAAGTATAAGTCTCGGAGATCGCTGATTATTTATAATTTTGATTTTATAATTTTGATTATAACGTGTGTGTTCTGGTTTTATGTGTTCTTATTTTGTATTATATAAGTGAAGTTTTTATGTAAGTATTTTATATTATGTGGTCAGGGTATTTATGTAGAAATTAATTTTTGCATTATAATCCTTTAGACTTCTTTTGTAAATATTAATACTTTTGCATTCTTTGAATTCATTTGGAATTTTATTATATAATTGGACCCCTTCATAAAAAAAAGTTATTCTTTCCATATTTTACTGTTCTAGTAAATTGCAGAACACTTCCTTTCTAATTCTTAGTTTATGTGTGTATGTCTTTTTTGTAAGTTTAATGTTGGTTTGTGTAGTGTTATCGATTATTTTAATACAAATATGCATGTATTGTAATTGTATAGTTGATCTAAGATAGTGCTTGTTGTTTGAATTTGCCTCGTGGAGTATTCCTTATCTATTTATTTAAAATATCGTAGCCACGTTCTTCGAGTTCTGATAGGTAGTAAGTGACACATGTGTTTGGATTCAGTAGGTGTAAGGTAAAATCACCAAACACGATCGATCTTTTTCTAGCTTCCAGTTGCAAGGTATATCTTTAGAGAAACTCTTTAGAAGAAGAAATGGCCTGGTTTGTAGATACTTCCCATATGCAGCGCATATTTGGGAAGATATTATATCCATAGGTAGTTGCTATCCTTGTAGGTGTCCTCTGTTACTTCAAAGGGAATGCCTTCATGAATGTAGATATATACGCCCCTATCCGTTTGTGGTTAAGTAGATCGTATAGTTTTTGCATCTTGTTCTGATGTTATCTAAGTCTCAGTTAGAATTGTATGCATGTAGAAGGAATCGCCTTTAGAATGCACTGTAGTTCTTTAAGTTTTCCTGGAGTGCGGATTCTTCTTACATTAGCATAGAAGATTTTGAGGAAATATGACTTCGAGGGCAAATCTTTATACTTCTGAATTCTTTGGTGTGTAATATCTCCTGCGCCAACATTATAGGAACAACTGGCGTTAGCCCCGACAATTTTTTTGAATAGTAGTTGTTTTTGGGTATAGTAGGTACTCCTTTTGGCAAACCCACCCTTTTCGGGAGGCCTATGTCCAGCAGTGGACGTTTTTTGGCTGAAAGGATGATGATGAGGTACTCCTTTGATATATTTAATTATTAGATTTGTTTTCCCTTTCTGCCCACGCTCTTTGAGCTCAGTTTGGAGATTTTGTATATAAGCCCTTTGAGCTGGTGTTTGGTCCGAATATATTTATAGTGTCTCAGGCAGTTTCAAGCGATTCTTCAGTAAATATTTTGGTGTATCAGGAGAATCAAATACAATTTTTAACGGGCAGGGTTTATTTGCATTATATTTGCTTCAGAGTCGCAATTGTTGCCTGTGGAGAGATTGAGGTAATCTTGCTCATTCAGACCCACCAATATTTTTTTTTCTGTAACAATTTTAACATTGTACCGAAATTTGTACACAAAGTTATACCAATTAAAAATTAAAAGAATTACAATATAAATCATTATTTAAAACAGTAACCAAATAAGAAATTAAAAAGTAAAACATTTGCAATTCCCTGTTATTATGTTAAATGTTAAAAATAAATCTAAGAACATTACCAAAACAAATAAACAAAAGATTCCACCATTACATAAATGTCAAAAATATAATCTAATGTCAATAAAAATAGTGATGTTATAAACTTTAATTCAAATAAAGAATACAAAAACAAATTAAATCAGATTCATCCATTACACAGTGTCATAAATAAAAATTATCATGTCAATAAAAATAGTATAATAATAATTAAAGTCTAGTTCTATGTGTCACGTATTATATTCTTGTCTCTTTGAAGTCTACCTTGCATTTCGACAAAAAACTCGTGCTGTACTCCCATATTTAATTCGGGTTTTCTGTTATCACTTTTAAGTTGATGTTGCTCATCCTCAATTGCTATAATTTTACTTTGAGTAATTTTATGTTTGGTTGTACCTAATATTGTCCACGGATTTATGCAGTTTCTTATATTCTTCTCTTAGGTTATCAGTTTTTAATTTCAGATCTTGAATATCTTTCCTAATTTCGTTCCGTATTTGTGTTATATTTTCAATTTGTTCGTTCATCGCTTCATTTATACAGCCCATTATTTCGTTATGAAATTGGGCTAAATCTCTTTTGTAATCATATTCCAGAGAGTGTGGTCTTCTCTTGGCGGGAGTATGAGTGGTGGTAGATCCACCACTCATACTCCCGCCAAACATATGTGTATTTATTGGAGCTCGCGGTAAATTCATGCTACCTAGCTCTCGAACTACGCTCACAGAACCGGTTACGGCTTCTTATCTTTCTCGACCGTAGATAAACTGTTTGTGATTTATGTAGTTTTTTTTAAGGGTCTGATAATCACCATTGACCTTGGCCTTGGATTTCATAGGGAATATTTATTTTTAGTAACTAAAAAATGAATATTTAAAAAAAAATACAGATAGAATTATAGACAATAAAATTGTCTGCTCATAAAAAAAAAAAACATGAAAATATCTTAAGTAGTTTGTAAGTAATATAATTTTTTATGTTTTGGGTAGACATTACTTCCTGAATTTATTTCATAAAGTATTTTACTACAATACTTAAATATTCACATATAGAATTGATGTGTATACGTTCTAGTTTAACTTTTTTTTTTTTCATAACTTACTTGCATTATATGAAGGCGTAATTACAGATTTAAAAGTCACTAAAATCATATATCTGCGCCTTAATACACTTTATTTGTAGCAACACAGAAGTTGATTTTTTATTTATATATTAGGTTCACCAAAAATTGTTTACACTAACATCTTGATAAAAATAACATCTTAAAAAGTTTGAACAGTGTAAAAATTACTTAAAGGTAAACACCACATGAACTAAAATGATGCTAATTTGTAAGCCTAGGTGCATATAGGTACAGTTCACAAGCCAACTTAAAACTAAAGAAAATATATGTAGCCTAAATAAAGACTTAAATAAAGACTTAGTTTTCAATATGATTGCAGAAGTTATGTAAGTAACAAAATAATGAATGCTTTACAACATCTCTGATAAAAAACTCAAGATTTTAGATTTCTGCTTATTCAGAGAATCAAAGTGGAAATCGATTAGATCGCTGCAACTATTCAAAACCCTACCTACAAAACATAGCACATGGAGAGCTAGATCCCAACACCGTTCTTCTCTGTGGAGGACGAAGTGGAGTTATGGGTTTACGTGGGATTCTTGAAGGAGCACGAAAGTTTATATAAGTGCGAGCAGCGGCGGAGAGTCAATATTTCCTTTATGGATTTTACAGGCAACCATTGCGTTGTAATTTAGTATAGCTTTAATATTTAATACTTTAACGATATTTTATTTAGTAAGTTATAAACACGCGTCCGCACACTCCGACGCTTCGACGTACCCTATTTACGACGTATTTTGAACACTGTTGCGGTAAAGCGAACTACACTTCGCACGTTCTCTTTTGCATACCGCTCGACGTCTCGCTGTACAACAAAGACTGCGCGAAGTGTTGTTCGCTTTATCGCGAAAATGTAGCCGTAGCTTATATAACGCAACTCTTGTTAAAATATTTTATTACTTGGGATAGATAAAAAACGATAACACAACAAATTACTCCACCAACATGATACTAGCCATAAGAGAATCACTACAAAAAGTGCAACAGACAAATGTTATTTTATGCGCCCCTACGTTTAAATGCTAAAGTTATGCGAATATGTATAATTGGAGAATCGAAAATTTCAACAACCTCCTGTATCTCGATCTTATCACTAACGAACATTGCTATACTCTTGACTCAAATAAGCACTTATCATAAATTACCACTCAATGTTTTCAAGGGCAATAGGCGATATCAATGACTTAGGCATGTACACAATTTTCAGGGATATTAAAGTACAAATTGAAAGTATAATACAATACAATGCCTGCATAACACAAAATTACAACTCCGTATCATATGAAATAAGTAACGAACATTCTGTAATTCAACAAAAAAAAAAGCTGTAATTTATTTCGTAAATAATTGTTTAACTATCTTGCATCAAAACATTAATGGTTTAATTAATAAATCGGATATGCTATCAGTGTGCTTAGATGAGTCGGCGACAGAAGGTATAAAGGTATTGTGCATTACGGAACATAACATGAGGAAAGGTGACGAGGATTACTTACAGATACCGAGCTTTATTTTGGGATCATATTCTATGAGCGGTAGTAGGCATGGAGGCTCATGTATTTTAATTAAGAATGGCCTGCGATTTAAAGGTCTCGATGATATTAACAAAATGTCTATTATAAATATAATTGAATGCTCTGCTATTGAATTAATATACAACAAAATCTATATTTTATGTATTTACAGACCGCCGAAAAAAACAATCGGATCAACAAATTCTTTCGTTTTAATTTTAAGTAAAATTTTGGGTAAGCTATGTAAAAGTAAAAAAAAAATTATTTGTAGAGGTTTCAACGTAGGTATTACAATCAATTCAAGAATATCTATTGAGTTTGTGGAACTACTGTTAAGCTTTAATATAACCCTTCAGTTTAACTAGGTAACACGAAGCGCCAATAATACTTGTATTGACAACATAGCAGATAACATTGAGGGATTCAAAGGTGTAATCAGAGATTTTGCACTCTCCGACCACACTGCACAAATAATGAAGTGTCCGGTAAAAAACTGTGGTCCAATTGAATATTGGTATGTATATAAACGTAGTTTCACAAAAGAAAATAGATGTATATTTGCTAAGTATTTAAGTAAAATAATCTCGTATCACAGTGTATATGAGTCTACAGACGCTTTTTTTTTTTTGGGTGGGAAATTATCAACAGACCCTATATATTATATGAATTATGCTTTCCTATTAAAAAAATTGCATTAATAATATTTAGACCTTTAGATATGAAATTTTAGACCTAAATGGCTATCAAAGGGAATATGAATGTGTAGTAAGCGTAAACGCGAACTTCTCTGGAAATATAGGAGTAACTCAAACAGCGACAATAAAATGAAGTTTAAAGCTTACGCTAAAAAATACAAAACAATCATTTCGCTAACAAAAATGTCCCAAAAAAATAATACGGCTGTTAATAAATCCAAAGCAACGTGGAAAGTAATTAATGACGCTAAATATAACTATCCTAATGAGAGCATTGACAAACTAATAATCAATAACGAGGTATTTACTGATCTTAAGACTATGGAAAATACCTTTAATGACCATTTTGCTGACATTGTTAAAAATACGAATAATAATTTTTCTCCAGACTCAACACGATCGTATTCTTCTAACTTGACATTTAACACTAAATCAATATTCATGCCACCAACAATTCCTACAGACATTTTTAAAATTATAAATTCCTTACGAAATACAAATAGCGCAGGTTATGACGGTATTACTACAAAGATCGTTAAGGATGTAGAAACTTTAATTGACACTTCTTTAAGTTATATTACCAACTTGTGCATAGAACACGGTATTTTTCCAGACAAATTAAAACTGTCAGTAGTACAACCAGTACATAAAAAAGATGACAAATCTTCCATGAGCAACTACAGGCCAATTGCTTTAATAACCATTTCCTCTAAAATATTCGAAAGAAACATAAACCTCTACCCATTTATCCAAAGTAATAATATATTTATCCCATGTCAATACGGTTTTAGGAAAAATAAATCAGTTAATATAGCACGGTGTAGTAAGTACTAAATTTCTCGGGCTAGTAATAGACAAAAAACTTAGTTGGAAACAACACATAGAGTCACTTTGCAAAAAACTAAGCACACCCGCTTACGCTTTACATACTTTGTCATCCATTGTAAATTTAGACGCACTCCTGTCCTTTTTTTCTGGTCCTTTTTAAAACTGCAAACTACTGATAGCTGCGTGCCATATTTTAAACAGAATAAAATATTAATTTTACCATGCATTTGTTTTTTTGCCATTTTAGAAATGGCAGTGTTTGTAAAGTTGAACCCTGAGCGTTTTGACCGCATAGCTTTTTAAGTAGACAAAGCTTATTATAGTGTGACGGAATTTTTAATAGATAAATGAATTTCTTGATTACTTATCTATTTTTTTTGATTACAAATTAGAAAAATATAGACCTATGGACATTTAATTTATTTTTTACTTTGACTGTAGAAGAATTGTGTATAAATAACTATTGAAGTACTTTCATAATTCGATTATATTTAAATTATGATAATTGACATTGTTTATCTTTATTATTATGTACTTGCCATCTCTATTCTATTTTTGTACTTTTGCATGCCTTCTGGTTAAATATGGCTGTTTTTAATAATATTTTTCATGTCACCGTGTATTTGTACCCATATTTCAGAAATAAATATCTTATCTTATAACTTTTTAAACAAAGACCAGCCATAGCGCTGTACATGGACATGTCAAAAGCATTTTACCGAGTCAGCCATAAAATACTCTTGAATAAATTATGTACATTAACCTATACAAATTAATTGAATCATATCTCAGTGACAGAAAACAGATTGTAGATTTAATAAGAGTTTCCTTAACTACCAGAACTGAAGAAACGGTTATTTCTGATGTTAGAAATATTCTTTCTGGTGTCCCTCAGGGCAGCACTCTAGGTCCACCATTTTTTCTAATTCATATAAATGACATGTCGAGAGTTACAATGTACCATACGACTTTATTTGCTGACGATAGTACTATATTGAACAAATTTAAAAATTGACTTAAATAGCACCCTAATAACAATTGTAAAATGGCTTGATGAAAATGACTTATGAATAAACATAGAAAAAACAAAAATCATGAATTTTAAACAGCGTGTAAAGCCTGATACCAATTTAAATATATGTTACTCTCAAACCAGCATAGAAGAAATTAATGTAACCAAATTTCTGGATCTCTATATTGATAGCAATGTAAATTGGAAGTCACATATAGAGCAAGTATGCAAAAGACTTAGTCAGAGCTCTTATGCTCTTTACAGATTAAGGAACACCGTCAGTCTACTAACTGCTTATCATCGATTTGTTGCTTCAATCATACGTTACGGCATCATATTCTGAGGCAACTCTGTAGAAAAAGAGCGTAATTTTATTGCTCATAAATGTTGTATTAGATTGATGTGCAATATACACCAAGTGGATTCATGCAGACCACATTTTACAAATTTATAAATATTAACTCTCCCTTGTGTATACATATATGAAACTGTAATGTTCATAAAAGCAAATCCAAACTTGTTTGAATTTTGCACTAGGGCCAGGCACAAAGACAAGCTGCGAACCGTAGCCAGTAAAACAAAGCTTATGCACCAAAGCATATTTTGTATGGGCCCCCGTATCTATAATAATCTTCCATCTTTTGTCAGAACTATGAGCGATATAAATACATTTAAAAAAAAACTACGAGAATTATTGATAAATAAATGTTATTACTCTATAAGAGAATTTCCAAATGACAATGCATTGAATCACACCATTTTGTAAAATGATTAATTTATAGTTTGACATAAGTATTATATCTACTAATTTAATCTTAATGTATTGCATGATAATTTGATCTATCTACCAAACTTATGATATGAATTTTATATACCTCAATGGCGGGACATAGCAGACTTACCTGTAATAACACAACATCTTATGAACCTATGATCCACAATAAATTATTTGAATTTGAATAACTCTTATTGACCTTTCTTGCTTGTTTTCGTACGATTGCCAGAGAAATAAATTTTCATTCAATAACTTTGTAATAGACTTACAAGTGTCTTCATTCACTGCATTTATTTTAACGCACTTTCCATTCAACATTTTAGTCGTGGATTTATCACCAGACTCAGAGTTTGACAATAAGTCAAACAAGGCTTGGTAGTTCTCGACGCCATCTACTACAACAGGCGGGGGTGGCGGAATCTTTTTGATGTTCACTTTCTCAGATTGAATAGTCTCTACGTGATCAATGTTGGCAGTGTGAGTGGGCGATTTGTTTAATTTCCTTTTTTTTTCTGCTCTTTTGCCTGATCCACTGAGTTTCCTTAGCTAGCTCCTCCTCGTCGATACAGTATTCAGGACACTGTATTGGACTTTTCATTGGCTCAGCTGGGTTACTGGTTGCAGCTGTACTTTGGTCTGCTTTATGTTTTAAATACCTCACTTGTTGTTGGAGGCTTTCTATTTGTTTTCCATATCAGAAATAACATTTCGCAGTTGTTCATTATCAGCTCTTCCTGCACTGTACTATTTGTACAGCAGATCTTCATTGTCGGTTTTCACCTTAATTTTGGTGGTCTCAGCCATTTTAGTGGCCAGTTAATAAATAACAATTATAATTAAAATGTAGGTCAATTACTTACGTGACATCGCGGCGAACGCGGTGCGGCTGGCGCGGTTGGTTTGGTGCGTCTGCACTGTGCACTTAAGTAGATCATGCGATATACGCGACTAGTCTGAACGAATATCAAAACACACTAGTTTTTACAATATGCGGTAAACTATAGAATGATACGAACATAATGTAATATTACTCATCCCCCATACCAAATAGCGTGATAATGTATAGCCTACAGACTGACCATACTTATAGGTAATATCTATGATCTACAGGATAGATTTGGTTCAAAATTTGATCAAACAGACAAAACTTTATATTTTGGGCATACGAGTAACAATCGTTCGAAACCCAGACCACGTAGCAATTTTTTTTTTTTTCCTTAATAATCAATGTATTGTTTTAAATCCGCTACGATTTTATTATATATATAGATTAGCGTGCACGATTAATAAGTAACTTCTTCGGTCGGCGAGTGCCAGTCGTCAGGCTGTGATGTGCGCAGACGCATCTACGACTTCTACGAGTAGGAACTGCATTCTATTATCAAAATAACTGCCAAGGTAAGTAAACATCTGTTTTTTCTCATGTGACCCTTGTATGTGAAGTAAAAGTGATTACAGTGTCAGGGCTAGTTTGAAAATCATTGGATTACAATTCGGTTTATAGTATAAACTGTATTGAACCATTTGGAATATTGACGTGAACTCAATGTCAGAATTATATTTTCGGAGTGCTACTTATACAGGTTAGATTTCTGAGACGGGGGGTAGTAAGGGCAAATACCTTAACCTGCTAAGGAACCTAATCTCAATAGTCCACCCTGTTTATGTTGGATATATTAATGTAGGTTACCTTCGTGCTCTTTTATCTTCATGTATATTTTTTTAAATTAGGTATTATGTGTTTAAATAAATAATAAAAAAATAGGTAAGGTTAGAGATGCTCCTTACTTAGGTTCTATCACTTTCTTGTAAAGAACTATACGATAACTTCTCAGGAATTTCACTAAGAAATATTTTTTTTTACCTGATATGAAAGGGGCTTCGAAAAACCAGGAGGTTATATATAAATATTCGGCAGGTATGTTTTTTTTATGTATGTTCACCGATTTCTCCGTCAATTGTGTACCTATTTCATTATTTTTTTTGTTTGAAAGGGTAGGTATGCTCCCGAGGTGGTCCCATTGCCACCAAATTAGAATCTGATGATCCCATGGAAATGAAGGGAAATCCTCAAATTTAATAGGCCCACTTTAGCAATTATGGAATTTTTTATAGTAACTCATGCATTTGCACTCGGAAAGCACCATTTGGCGAAGTAGAACTGATGATGAAGACACACAGATGGGTACTCTCTTTCTTCTCCTAAAATTGTTTGTCCGAAAATCATTATCCATAACACGTTTGCTATAAACTTCAGTAACCATAAAGTTCAAAATCCCGGAATTTACATAATTAACATAATAATAAAAAAATAAAATGAACATAATTATCTTTAGTTCTAAAAGTATTTTGTCATAATATCGAGTACTATAATAATTGAATCTCCTAATTTTAAATGACTTAATAAAGTCTTATGTCCTAAGTATTGTGTTAAATAATTCATTCATTTATAATAAATGTTTTAGTCCTAAAACATTTGCTAAAAATTAGGTTTTAGTGACAGAAACGAATCGCTGTAAATCCGACCCCTCTATTCTTGGTTAATCATTTGGGTTGTAAATATGAAAAATCTAGAACTGCACCCCGTGCAAAATACCTGTGTATTATCAGATTGCCCAAAGAACACTTATTTAATACTAAAATAATATAATTTAGGACTTCTAAACTTTTATTGAAAACGGTTTTATGTCTTTTGTATCTTATTGATTGTAATATTTATGACAAACGGATTTAGGACATATTAAATTTCGGGATTTCAATTTTATGGCATGTGATATTAAAGTTGGGTAAGTTATCATTCGGACAAATGATGATTAGGACATAAAAAGTTGTGGCACTTTAAATTATGGATAAAAAATTTAGGTGACACAATAGAGAACCCCACAGATGGCCACCGGAACTACTTTATAATAAGTATTTTACGGGTTCCGACTCGATTAGGCAGTTTAGCATGGTTGCTAAGCAATTTATGCTCGTCACCATGCATACTATGGTGAACTCAACATCAGTGCCAGTTCTCATGGTTCTTACCAAGAGTACTCCTCAACAATTAACGCCCCTGCATCGGGAAAAGCAATATTTTGTATAAGGTGATGAGTTGACATTAATAGGCTATTGTACCTTAGATAAATTTTCTAAAAATTGAAAAATAAAAAACTTTTCAATAAAAAACGTACCTATCAAGTAAAAAGCTTTTTCAATAAGAAATTACAAGGATTTCATTAACTTGAGAACATTTTTTTATTTTTTTTGGTTCCATACCTCGAAAGGAAAAAACGGAACCCTTATAGGATCAAGCGTGTCTTCTGTCTGTCTGTTTGTCCGTCTGTCACAGCGGATTTGCTCCGAATTTACTGGACCGATTAAGTTGAAACTTGGTACACGTATGAATTTTGTGACCCAAACACAGACGTGTAACTTAAGTGATTGAATTTTGAATATGGAGTCACTTTTGGGGGCAAATTGGAAAATTAAAAAAAAGTTTTGCAAACTGTATCGAGTGATATGTTAAATGAAAGGACTAAATGTGAGGATCTCAAATATATTTTTATTATAATTTTAAAATAATTTGTTTTAATTTATTTAAGAAAATAGCTGGAAATTGACCATTTCGCCTTCTTATCTCCGAAAGTAACGAGCCTAAAATGTTTGAAAAAAAAAAAACAGGATATATTTCTTTATTTATAGACTACAGAAAAACCTATAAGAAGTCTATGGTATCCAAATAATATGGGAAATCTCCCAATATTGTGGGTACAAAGTTACATTTGCAGTTGGAATGTATGGGAGAACATGTTTTTCAACTACAATGTTAAGTTTGTTCTTGGGATAAATTAATTCCTTAAATTAATAATTAAACTACGGAAATCTTCATTGTGTGTGGTCTGACACGCACTTGGCCGGGTTTTTAGAACTTAAAATATAGTATTACTCGTATAAAACCTTTGAAATACAAACTAAGTAATGTTTTTAATTTTTAACAAATCAGTTACTAGAATAATGTTAACATAACACACGTAACGAACATTTATTTACAAAAAAAAATATTCATAATTATTGATCTATTGGCATCTCGTAATCAGCTCAGTAGTTAGTTTTATTTAGGTTTGGTGTTGTGTAGTTTGTTCCAGTTAAAAGATCATCTCTTCTGGCCTATGATTTACTCGGTTTTTATTGGCATGTATGAGTACTGAGAGCATATTTTATTAACGATCAGGTTTGTGTATATCTACAAAATTATTAATCTTCTTGAACTTTCGAAATGTGCTACTATTTCTAAAATTCCTATATTTATTCGATATTGGTTGGGGACTTGGATGGCTGCGACGCGTAATGTTTTACTTTATTGTCAAAATTAATAGTTTATAGTTAGGACCGGCTGTCATAAAAATGATGGCAGCGACGTTTGACCTTACGATGTCAAAAAACGCTCTCTGGGAAAACACACCAACTTACTTTCAACGTTTCAGTGACGTCATGCGCCTGAATCAGAACGTCACGTGAATCAGAAATTCGAACGTCAAAAATTACATAAGACAGTCTCCCAAAAACCCTTCACCACTTCCTAGTGCTTTAGCTAGGACGAAGAAGTGGTGCAACAAACTCCCCAGCAGCACAGCTGTCTGTTCAGATATAACAGACGCTATGTGACGGCCACCGCTCTTCTAGGAAACCGTAGCTTTAGTGAAGTTTCAATTTACTGAGTATTGTTGGTAAAAGTAGTAAAGGTCCACTGGTCAGGCAGAGGTCCACTATACGGAAGTATTTCACAAGTTAAGGCTCTTGTAGTGCGCCTTCCTTTTGTAAATCATTTGGGTACAGTGATGTCTTTTATTATTTTATCTACGTCAGTTTTCAAATTATTTCCTTTATCAAACCGGACACCTAATACCTTTTGAAGCTACGGCACTGAGAAAACTATATTTTATTACTTAAAAACAAAGATCAAAATTAGGGATGCCTCGATACGCCTTTTTGCCGATACGATACCGATACCGATACTCTTATAATTATATCGGCGATACTGATACCGATACGGTTACTGAATTCAAAGGTGAAGCTAAAATAAGTAAAACACAAGTCAGGCTTTTTGTTTTAATTAATAGGTATAAAAAATATAGACATATTTTTAAATTTTGCGGAGAAAGGCGATTTCGAAAATCTGTTTGGATAAGACTTGCGGTGGTAAACAGTCTCTCAGATGCGACAGAACTCATTTGGAAACTAAAGTACTCCAGACTACTATTTACTTTATTTGACTCAAACGACTAAAATAAATGATACACACACAAAAACTAATTACGATGTATAATTCTTAATTTTATTTGAAAAATTCACGGCGAAACCGCAGTAGTTCAATTCAACTGGCTCGCGTCATGTTTCGCTACTCGAATTGGATGCGACTAGCGGAACATGACGCGAACCAATTGAATTTAACTACCGCGGTTTCGCTGCTATGGTTTCCCGGCGGAGATGTGCTGCTGGCAACTACGTGCGACAACAGTCAACCTAGCGAAATGGGATAGATATACGAGTGCGAGGCCAAAGCGGGCGGGCGAAACAAGACACTGAATAAAGCGCGGGGTTTCCACGAGCATAGTTAGTTCGTAGCGCGATTGCAATGAAATTGACGAGACAACACGTGCATTTTCATTATATTTTTAAAGCGCGAAATTTGAAAAGTATCGTTGAAACGGCCAAAAAAATATCGCCGATGCCGATATAGCGGCAAACCCGAAGTATCGCCGATATATCGGTATCGGAATTTGGATGCATCCCTAATCAAAATACACTTTTGCCCATTGTCGAATGGACATCGATCTTTTTAATGGTCTGCCCATTTTATGAAATATTAATCTTTTTTTTAAATATTTATTATCAGAGTCTGTCAGTGTCACATTTTTAATTCGGTCTGACAGGTCTGACATGTAAAGAAGATGGCTGAATGCCATTCTGTGGTATTGACATTACGACGCATAGGTACATAATGCCGAGTCGGTGAAGCAGATTTTTCCGTTTTTCCGAGCAGAGGAAATTGCCTTTAAGGTGACGAACATATTTTGGATGTGACTGTTCTTCATACCGATGTGCAAACACAAAAAACCACGTCAATATTTCATAAAGATCTTCACAAAGAACCTAATATAACATGTTAAACGTCCGAGTTCTCTGCCTCTAACAAATAAAATAGTTCCCTGAGGAGAATTTTTGTCTTATCAAAAAATGTAGTGCCTTCGGGGCGTAATATTTCCTCCCGATGTATATTACGTGTGCGAATATGTATGGAATGTCTTAGTAAAAGCATTAGATATAGCTAGGCCTTAGACGTTTTGGTGTAATACTTAGATAATTTATGTCTCTATTCAATTTGGATAGTATTTTAGGTATTTTCTGTTTTTTAAAGGTATGTAGTTTGATTTATGCGCGAAAGGCAGAAAATAGAATATGTTTAGGAAAACGTCAATTTCTCTCAGTAACTAGACACGAATCCCCGATCTTGTATTCTTGTGTTACTGGGTATAGAAGAATTATTATTGGTTAACGGCATGGCACTTTGTATAAGTCTCGTGGAAACATTTATTTATCCCTCAGTATTTTTAAGGTATAGCTTCAGTATTTTTTAAGGCCAATTTGTGTTTTTTTTTTAATACCGCGTTAGTAAGTCACGTCCTGTATGAACCAACATTGAAATACTAACGCTGTGGCTTTCTAGCTACTCATTGGTGATTCAAGTTTGTAACATGTTATTTTTAAGTACAATGGACGATGAGCCATAAATTTAAAAAAATCTACTTTCAACAGATGTCTCACACAGTAGTGAGAGGAAAGCCAACCGCGGCTCAGCTCTACCTCGATACAGTCCTAGACGCCATTCTGACAGAACAGGGGGTCACGCCGGACCCGACACAAAGGGACAATGTGACCCTCTCGCAGATCTTGTTCCACTGTCTGAGGGAAAGACCGAAGGATATGTTCATGGTAAGTTTTAAAATTGGTTTTATTACAGTTTTAACAATATAGTCTTTATTTTACTGAGAAACCTTACTCATCTACCTAGCCTTTTCCTAATTATGTTGGGGTCAGCTTCCAGTCTTACCTGATGCTGCTGAATATCAGTATTTTCCATGGAGCGACTGCCTGTCTGACCAATACAACCCAGTTGCTGGGTAACACGATACCCCTTGGTAAGACTGGTTGTCAGACTTTCGGGCTTCTGACGACCCGTAACGACGCGACGGTTAAAGATCCACAAATGACAGCTGGGACCAACGGCTTAGCGTGCTTTCCGAAGCACGGGGTACCTTACTATAGACATTAACAACAACAAAATATTCAGACGGTTTTCCAGTATCTATACAAATAGAATTTTAAAAAATCTCACGATAAGATATTGCAGTTTTGAATCTCAAAAACAAATAAACAGATAAAACTATTTGTTTTGCTCTCACAAAAAATCTTGTAAACCAGTCGCATGAGCAAGATAACCTTACAGACAATTTTACAATGTCACAAGTCACGACATACCAGGTTATTAGTGTCCGTATGGATTGAGGAGCCATGTCTCATATTTAAACGCGGGTACTACCAATATTTAGTAGTAAATTAGCTGATTTTGTAGGCCCGATCCTGGAATTTGTAGTAAAACCGTTAAAAAGTTATAGGTTTTTAAGGTGGCTCCTCAATCCAGACATCTGGTATGAGGAGCCACCTTAGAACTCGAAAACTAGCCGACGGATGTTTTTGAAAATTTGGTAGGATTTAGTAGTGTTTATGAGTAATTTGTAGACAAAAAATGGTTTTTGTACGGCTGAATTTGAGATAGCTACAATGCTTAGATTTTTCATAAAAATCCATAAATTTCATCACGCTGTTTCTCGGAAAGTCGTCAACCAATTAAAACGTACTTTTAGTATAATTTAGTAGTAAATGAGTTATAATTTGTAGTATAAAAATAAAATGGAAAGGCTATATGATTTCGGAGATACAATACATTTTATGTGGCTCCTCAATCCTGATGGTCTATAAAATATAAATGTTCGTAGGTACGTATCCGATTTGATGAACTGCTTTAGTAGTAAAGCAGTTCATCAAATCGGATAACAATAGCACCAATATTTAGTTGAAATTTCTACTAAATATTGGCATAATCAAAAATCCTGCACACTCAGTATTTCAAAAGATATTAATAATTTAAACATTCCTTAACAATTTTGTGAATAGGGTGACGATAAATAATTCAAACTATGATCAGTTTTATTTACACGTGAATCATTCTAAACCAATCAGTACAATACTGAACACAATATAGTATTGTGTTCAACTAAAAGTGGATTAGCCTAAATTGCCTTATTTATACTCACTCCAGTATTAAAAAGATCGATGTCAACTTATTAGCAAATCATGTTGTGTACACGGCTCGCCTAATAATGTACGAGTTTTATATAGATGGTTCTTTTCACTAGTACGTGCAACAAACGAGAGACGTATACAGAATGCCCAGTAAACATGATGCAATGAAAGAACATACAACATAAACTGGCGCAGCATATAATGAGACACAAAATATCGGCTAAGTGCACAATGAACAGTTCCGTAGTTGGGATGAATTTATCCTAATAAAGTACTCAACATTGTAGTTGAATGAGTTGAATTGTTTGACTTATTTATTTATTTATTATGGCACTCTAACGACTAATTCACAAAAGCACTTACAGAAAACTTTATCTTATTTTAAAATGACAACAGTGAACTTGTCACTTAAAGGTGTGCACAGCACTTACATAGTTTGCCTATTATCAGACATAAAGATGAAATCAAATAAGTTAATAATAATAATAAAATCAAATAAATTTATAATAACAATAAAATCAAATTAATCAGTAATATTACAGTAAAATCATCATCATCATCATCATCAGCCTATAGCAGTTCACTGCTGGACATAGGCCTCACCAATTGCACGCCATTCAGCTCGATTTTCGGCAACTCTCACCCAGCTGCCACCAGCCACCCTGCGAAGATCGTTGCTCCACCTAGCCTGAGGGCGTCCTACCTTACGTTTGCCGATTCGCGGTCTCCACTCAAGAACACGTCTACCCCAACGGTCATCGGTTCTACGGCTAATATGGCCAGCCCATTGCCACTTCAGCTTGCTTATTCTGTGGGCTATGTCGACAACTTTGGTTCTCTGCCGGATCACCTCGTTCCGGATTCGACCCCTCGGAGAGACTCCAAGCATAGCCCGTTCCATAGCTCGTTGAGCGACCTTGAATTTATGGAACAGCCGTACCGTGAGTGTCCACGTTTCGGCTCCGTAAGTCATAATAGGCAGGACGTACTGATTGAAGACCTTCGTCTTTAGGCTCTGTGGAATACGCGACGAGAAGACTCGACGAAGCTTCCCAAATGCTGCCCAGCCCAGCTGAATTCTTCTGTTAACCTCAGGAGGTTGTTTTTACCAAATTGCAGAGTCTGCCCGAGGTAAACGTATTCTCGAACAACCTCGAGAGCACCGCCATTAACAGCAATCGGTCCCGGAGTGACGTGTTCGTTGAACATTACCTTGGTTTTGTCCAAGTTCATCCGGAGACCAATGCGTACAGAAGAATCAACTAGGCCGTCCAGCATCTGCTGCAAGTCATGCAGCGATACAGC
Organism: Tiliacea citrago; assembly: GCA_963921375.1. Lineage (NCBI taxonomy): Eukaryota > Metazoa > Arthropoda > Insecta > Lepidoptera > Noctuidae > Tiliacea > Tiliacea citrago. The sequence continues at coordinate 24,138,956 of OY992800.1, forward strand.
CAGTATGACGATGTCATCTGCAAATCTCAAGTGTGAGATGTACTCGCCGTTGATGTTGATGCCACGTCCTTCCCACTTCAGCATCTTAAACACATCCTCCAATGCGTTAGAGAACAATTTCGGGAAAATAACGTCCCCTTGTCTCACCCCTCGACGCAGGGGGATATGCTCAGTTCGCCGACCCTGAGTTTGGACGGTCATAGTCGCGTTCTCATAAAGACATCTCAACACTTGGATGTATCGCCAGTCAACTTGGCATCGCTGCAGAGACTCCAAAACAGACCAGGTCTCGATAGAGTCAAAAGCCTTCTCATAGTCCACAATTGCAAGACATAGGGGCCGATTATACTCTTCGGACTTTTGTATAATTTGTCGCACTGTGTGGATATGGTCTATGGTACTGTATCCTCCTCGAAACCCAGCCTGCTCCGATGGCTGAAACTCGTCGAATCTTCGCGCTAGACGATTCGTAACGACTCTCAAAAACAACTTATATACTTGGCTAAGGAGTGAAATGGGTCTGTAGTTCATTAAAAGGGTCTTATCACCCTTTTAAAAGAACAGAATAACCACACTCCTTCGCCACGCTTCTGGAGTTCTCCCAGAAAACAGAACAGAGCTGAAGAGCTCCCGAAGCTTTTTCAGTATAGGACTTCCTTCCGCTTTCAGGAGCTCGGTCGTAATCCCATCCTCACTGGAGGCTTTTCCATTTTTAAGCTGTTTAAGAGCCGCTTCGATTTCGTCTTGGCTGATTTCTGGCAGGTCTTCCGTAAAATGGCGGGTTAAAGTGGCTCTGGAATCCTCATTTTCGGGATCAGGTCGAGATGCGTGCGATGCGCATAATTGGCCGTAAAAGTTTTCTACTTCCGAAAGGATCTCCGGCTTTGAAACGACGACATCCCCACTGGATTTGGTCAACTTCGTCAGGTGGCTCCTCCTGACTGGATGAATATTTTCGATCCCCGATTTTGCTCCATCGCTTTCTCTATAGAGCGCGTATTGGCACGTCGGAAGTCGCGTCGTACCAGTGTTCTAATATTTTTGTTGAGTGCCCGTTGTTCCGACGAAGTGATAGGTGGGTTTTGACGGCGTTCAGTCATGAACTCCAGAGTCTCTTCCAAAAGTTTGGACTTCTTGCCCGTACGCCGCATTTTACAAAATCGCGTGCCTTCCTCCCTGAGGATTTCCGCCATTTGATCAAGCGCCTGGTCAACATCATTTGTAGTTTCCACGGCAGCAAATCGGTTCTCCAGGTCTAACTGGAACGCTTCAGATCCTAACATAGTTTGCAGCATATTTGGACGGAGCCTAGACTTCATCAACCGAGTTCGCTCGAGCTTGAAGTCAATATTCAGAGAGCCTCGGACAAGTCTGTGGTTACTGCCGGTGTTGAACCTGTTGATCACTGAGACATCCCTGAATATATGCTTTTTATAAGATATGATGAACTCTATCTCATTTTTCGTCATATTATCGGGGCTTCGCCACGTCCACTTCCTTTGGGACTGTTTCTTAAAGAAGGAGTTCATCAAGCAAAGCCCCTCCTTACAGTAAAATCAATCAAATTAAATTAAGTTAAATTTATTTATGAAAAATAATTGCATTCATTAAAAAGTTTATGTTCTAGCAAAGAATAATGAATGATGGAATTCAAATTAGAAGTTGCAAAAGATGATTGCGAAATTGAGTTAGGGTGTTGGAGAAGATGTCAATGCTATTGGTGCGAGAGTGGCTTTCATTATAAGTTCTCATCAAACGGTTTAATGGCGCTGATCGCCCGAGGTTGGTTCGAGCTGTAATTGGTGCAAACACATCCAATTTGCGGTCGGACCTGGATTGACTGCAACAGGGAACAGATATATTTATGTCTTCTAGAAGTTTTGGAACATGGATCAGTCCATTGACAACTTTGAAGAGCATAATTTGATCCATAATTTTTCTGCGGTTTTCGAGGGATGTAAGGTTAAAGTCACTCAATCTTGCAGGGTAATTATTTGTGTTGGGGCAGCTGTTCGATTTATATCGCAGGTACCTAGTGAAGCCTTTTTGGACGCGTTCGACTCGATCAATATGGACCTGATAGGTAGGATTCGACACCTGCGATGTAAAATCCAATACACTTCTGACGATGGTGAAGTAGAGAAGTTTAAGGGTACGAATAGGCTTAAAGTCGTGACAGATACGCTTCAGGAATCCTAACATTTTATTTGCCTTTTTGACAATATTGTCTATGTGGGGAATAAAAGTGAGCTGACTGTCGAGGCAGACTCCCAATTGTGCAGCGTTACACCATTCAGCGCATACGTTTTTAGTTCTAAGGTGGCTCCTCATACCAGATGTCTGGATTGAGGAGCCACCTTAAAAACCTATAACTTTTTAACGGTTTTACTACAAATTCCAGGATCGGGCCTACAAAATCAGCTAATTTACTACTAAATATTGGTAGTACCCGCGTTTAAATATGAGACATGGCTCCTCAATCCATACATACGCACACGGTTATTAACTATGTATCTGTGTGCCTTTCATTCAAATCCGTTCAGCCGTTTTTTCTATCGAAGTAATAGCAGAGGAAAAGGTCATAGACTCCCGCGCCACCGTAACCATAATTATTTCGTTCCGCGTAAAGGCTCATACACACTCACGCGATATAGCGGGCGCGACAGGCACCGACAAAGACAATTCCTTTGTCGGGGCTTGTCGCGCGCGCGATATCGCGTGTGTTTGTAAGAGCTTTTATTTTGAATCTTTGATATCTTTTAAAGTGTTCATTCATGTTAATGTTGTCAAGGCATATTTTAATCAAAAACAAATGCCCAAGTTATATAACATAATTATTTTATTGGATATGGATTAATAATATACCGGTCAAATTAACTTAAATAATAATGAAATTTTTATCAAATTCTGAAAGATAAAAATGGTTGCTGGATCATTTATTTATTATTAAGTATGATAAGATATATTAAGAAGATAGGTATATCCATATTATTTTATTAGTACAACTGCGAGCTTATCAACCTAGTGTTAGTAATACCTAATTAATAGCAATTGATGAATCACCAGGTTTATTTTTGATGATGGGTACAACTATAGTTCGCATTAGATTATTGGGCAGACGGGAGTGGCCTAAACACAGGGTAAACAACATATAAAGCACTCTGGGTAGGTGCCCATCTGCGTGCTGCAAGAGCTCGATGCTAAGGCTGTCGTGACCCAGGGATTTACCCCTCACCATGCACCGCACATACTTCATTCGTAGTAAAATTAACACAACGCTCACTACCTTCGATTTTCTTGTTTGAGTAAAGTTTAGCTATATTATCTGTTTTTGATTATTCTGACACCACATTAATTTTGATTTAAAAGCAAACCTAGTTTCACTCATATCATTATAAAGACAGCCAGCCCCAGGCTTACCCCCATATAACCAAGCCTGAAAACATAGCGGAGCCCTCCCATTAGCGCCACGGACGTGCCTGTTCCACCCGGTAATGTATTTACTTGTACGCTTTTCGGTAACATTATAACTACAAATAGCGGCCGCCGACAGTATACAAATAACTCAAAGCATTTATTTCAAATAAACCAATCACAGGCACTTTTGAATTGTCAGGGGGTCAGTCAGTCAAAGAAATGAAGCTAGTTGCCATTCCAAAGCGTAGTACGTTCCTATGGAGAAGAACGGGCAAGAAACTCCACGGACACTCTTTTAAATGAAAATATTGTTACAAAGTATTGGTTACATCATTCATGTTGAAATTATACATGTGAGGACAATGTAGAAAGACGTGCACGTTAAAAGCGTCCGTAATAAAAAGAAAAACCATTAAAAAACAAAAATAACAATTAAATTATGTTAAAATAACTTGATGATTTTATGAATTTTGTTACAATAATACTTAGAAGATAGACATAATTATGCCATCGCGAAATTTTTAAGATGTGCAATCCTGTAGCACAATTGATTGTACCTCTTTACGCGGTGCACGCCAGTAAAACTCCCAGTCGGCATAATTTTTTCCGACATCTTCAACAATAATCAGCCAATTTACACAAAACTTGAATGATTTTATTATAAATTTAAACCTTTCTCATGTATCACTCCGTCCATTGGTGGTAACCGTTTGAAAATCCGTTCAGTCGTTTTTGAGTTTATCGCGTTCAGACAGACAGACAGCCGCGGCGGGGACTTAGTTTTATAATATGTAAGGATAACAATTATGTGAGAATTCCAAATCATTATCAATCTTTCGCCCTTACACCTCTCGCCATAGGTATATCATTTATTAGGGGTTGCCGCAACAAGTCTTTTCCTTTTCCTTTCATACCTACTTCTCTTTCTCGACTTCTCTTGTTGTTCGTGAGAATCCCAAATAAGGGTAATTTTTAAAAATAAATAATAAGTAAAGTCATTGTGCAGTGGACCTAGTACGAAAGCTCAGAGTAAACGTAAATTGGAACTATTTATGAATCGAAAATACATCTATTTTATAGCATTTTGCCATCAATAAAGTCGTATAACTATGCAAATATTATGAGCAAAAGGAGGATTTTCAATTTTATAATCATTCGAATTTACGTTACTGTAACTAGGTAAACTGTATTAACCTTGCCACCTGCTTTATACCCAACTACCCCAGAAGAAGGGTAATGTTTTTCGAAAGTATGTATTGTAGGGAAACAAAAATAATAATTTGTGGCGGCATCAACATGAAAACTACGCGTCACACTGACGTCACGCAAAATCCTGCATCACGCATGCAGAGGCTACCGCGCGGCTAGCATATATACAACATCCCGACATCAATCGTCGGCGTCGGCGTCGGACACAACACCGAACTGGTCGGAAGATCCACTCTTTTCTATAGAGGTTGAGTGAGCTTTACACCCTGTTCATCATACTTCTAAAACTTCACCACTTTAACACGTATAATAATTTATTGATATTTAAAAAAAGAGTCGAATAAAAAAATATAAAAACTTAAATTAAATATGATCAAAATAGTTCCGGAAACGATAATTTGAAAATTAAGAGAAATTACGATAAAACTTAAGGCACATCAGATGGTAAATCTTAGTCACGCATTTGGTTTCCGAACCAAGGAATCGATTCCAATCGGTTTTAGGTTCGCGACCCCTACATTACGTAACCTTTCAAATGAATAATATCTTATAAAGAAAATAAACCAAAGAAAATATATATAATATCTTATAAACCTAAGTTATCCCGACCGAAACAGACCCGTTTAAAATAATCAACTAATATTAAAATGTTAACGCAGAAAGTACTAATAACTATATAATAGTAATTAAATGTTAAGGTTTAAGTAAAAACTCGATACTGACGAACTGCAACAGTGCAAAACGTAGCACGCCTCGACGGAATCGCAGGCGCTACGATGAATCACCGGTCTTCGAACTCCAAGCTGCTATGCTATGGTCTATGTGGCTAGTAAAGACGAATCAAGAGCACGCAAGCCTGGTAGATAGTCCGGAACCCAGAAAAAAACAAGACCGGAAGTGGCTCTTTTTATCTGGTTCTGCACCTAAGACAAATAAAAAGGGGTATTATTACACTAGAGAAAAGGCTAAATATGTAAGGGGATGCTACATACCATTGAAGAAAATCTTACACCATTTGCAAAATTTTAAAAATAAATAACAACAATATTGGTTTCAAATAAAAGTTAGTAATGAGTCAATTCCAAATATATGTATAGGTATAATATGTTTGGAGCTTTAATTTTATTGATAAAACTAAAGCTTAAATTAAAGCAAATTATTTAAAAAAAACAATAAATCCGACTGCTGAAAAACACATATCTGAAATGAAATCGTTTATTCTGTAAATAGGATATCGAAATCACTTTTACACGTCATATTAAAAAGTAAAAAATAAGCTAGATGTAGTCGACATTTCCTATCTGACTACCCCTGAGAAGAAATGGCGAAACAAACTCAGGGGTCAAAGTCTCTTTTAAAGTCCAGACATAATCTTGGTCAGATCATGTGAGGACCATGTAGATCTGTGTCTGAAATGGTCTTTTGAGGAAAGAACCACACAAATTTGAGTGGACCTGTCCAATCAGTGCAAGCATTTGTCAGTAATCGTGCAGCTCGACTCAAGGACTCGACGAACAATACCAAAGAAAGTACATTTGGGTAGGCCTCATAAAGTGCTCAAAATGCCAGACCACCATTGAAACTGAGAAAAACCATAAAATAATAGGAAAATATTTAAAGAAAAAAAAATGACCCACATAGGGCTCACATTCACAATAAATTAAAGCAGTAAATATAATACTTTTCAAAGTAAACATTAATGTAATATTGTATATAATATTCTGCAATGTCAATATTTATATAAAATCATGCATAATAACATTAAATGTCAAGTTATCCAGTTTGATCACAAGGCTTGCAGAGCGAGCAGCTGAATCCCAAGCTTTTTTGTCTTCTAAATAATCAGAAATTTTATAGTACCCTTTTTTACAAAGTTTAGTTTTAATACAGCTTTTAAATCGTTTAATGGGTAAGTTTCGAATGTCAGTAGGAAGTTTGTTGTAAAAGCATATACATTGACCCATGAACGAGTTGCCTGCTCTGTGGAGGCGAGTGCGATGTACAGCAAGATTGTTTTTATTCCTGGTATTTAAACAATGAATATCGGACATTTTCTTAAAATTTGATATATTTTTGTGTACATAAAATAGATTTTCAAATATATATTGAGAGGTTACAGTCAGAATATCTATTACTTTGAATTTTTCACGAAGTGAATCTCTTGGACCTAGATTGTAAATGGTTGAACAGCCCTTTTCTGTAAAACAAAGATAGTATTAATGTCCGCACAGGTTCCCCAGAGAAGAATCCCATATGACATAAGACTATGAAAATAACTGTAGGGATCGTTGTAAATAAAAAGCAAACTTTGTAAAATCTTCTGAATTTTAATTTAAATAATTTATTCCTATCATCTTACGTCTTTCACTGTCGTCCGTCTTTCTTCTGTCTAGTATTACCATACCTATCTTCTAACATCCCTCATATCTTGAGTGTTGCCACTTTATTACCCATTCCCACATAACTAAAATAAACAATTCTGGCAGTATCTACGTCAGTTATCTGTCGATTTTTTTTAACAACATAGGCGGCCGAACTAAGCCTTCCTGACAATTTTTCTACGTGTGGGCCCCATTGTAATTTACCGTCAATAGATATTCCAAGAAAAAATGTCGACTCAACAGGGTCCAACTCTATTCCATTAAGTTGAATATTGGTAGTTAGCTACCTGACATTTGGCATTGAAAATTTAATGAGTTTAGTCTTTTTTTCATTCAAGAGAGGATTATTTACATTAAACCAATGAACAACCTTAGAGAGTGCATCGTTAACATGTTCAAAATTGACTAACTGACGTTTGATTTTAAAAATGAGGGAAGTATCATCTGCGAATAATCTTGTGATTATCCCTTATGTGATAAGGTAAGTCATTTATATAAATTAGAAACAAGAAAGGACCTAGAATTGAACCCTGCGGAACCCCCATAGAGACCGCAGATCCTGCAGATCTCTTGCCATTAACATCAAACCTCTTAATTCTGTTGTTCAGATAAGAAGTCAGAAGGTCGAGAGCACAGTCCCTCATACCATTGTGGTGCTGTTTTCGGATGAGTGTATCATGATGAACGCAATCGAAGGCCTTAGACAAGTCGCAGAAAATGCCAAGAGCATCCTGCGACTCCTCCCAGGCCTCGAATATGCTCTTCAGTAATTCCACGCCCACGTCTGTAGTTGAAAGACCCTTTGTAAAACCAAACTGTTTCAGATGAAGTAAATTATTTGTATTGAAATGTCCTAACATTTGTTTTAAAATTAATTTTTCAAAGATTTTGCTCAATGTAGGTAATATCGAAATTGGGCGAAAATTCGTGGGATCAGTTGTGCTGCCAGATTTGAACAGTGGAATCACTTTACTAAGTTTCATCAGATCAGGAAATATACCAGATGCAATACAAGAATTAAAAACAATTGCTAAAAACGGTGAAATAACATCGATTATTGAAGACATGGTATGTACTGATAATCCCCAAAGGTCAGCAGTTTTTTTTACATCAAGATCTTTAAAAGATTCAATAATATCCTTAGCGGTAACAACCGTAAATTTAAAGTGTTTTATCACATTCTGGTACTCATTCTTTTAGTATGGAGTAAGCAGAAGTGGAGGACGACGATGACAGAGTTTTGGTTGTTAAAATGGGAATATTAGTAAAGAAATTTTCAAACTCAGTTGCCACCTCCACGTCTGCCTTAATATCTACATCATTGATTTTTAGGTGGAAGTCACGATTACGTACTGTCGTTCTACCCGTTTCTGAATTAATAATATTCCAAGTTGTTTTAATTTTATTACCAGAAGATTTTATTTTATTTTTAATATGTCTCTCTATGGCTTTTGCTGAGGAACAGACTCGTTTAAAAGTTTTAAAATAATTTTTAACGAATTCTTTAAAAGTTTCATCATGGTTATATGTTTTTTCATGATACAATTCATAAAACCTCTGCCTACTTTTGTAAATACCTGGTGTTGCCCAATCACTAAACATAACGCGGTCACAAACAGGCAATGTTTTAGAGGTGAATACCTTCCTAAATTCACTATTAATGAGGTTAAATAGTGAAGTATAAGCTTGATCTGGGTCGGTGTGATAAGGCAAACCCGGTAGTTTTTCCATTAAATTATTTTTAAATTGTTGTAAGCGACTTATGTTTACAGGAATAAAACTCACAAGTTTTCTTTGAGCCCTGACTATTTGTGAGGGAAAGTGACTAACTGGCCACAGTAATCAGAGTCCAATTCATTTAGAATTAAATGGCTAGAAGGTCTTAAGTTACTAGTTAGTTAGTTCTGAAAAGAGAAAAACAAGAATAATATTTATAATCTATAGAATTTTGTTTCAAATTTGTTTTTTGTAAGATATTGCAGGGTCCCCGACAAACAAAAGTTACACCATGTTTCAGATTATTGCTTTGTCACCCTCAAATATCATACAAAAACAAAGTTGAAACAAAATTCTATAGATTATAATTTATAATGCTTGTTTTTCTCTTTTTATTTATATGTGTTCTGGCAGTCGGGTTTTTTTAATAATTAGCTTTTTAAAAAACGAATATTTTCTAGAAATAAACTATTCGTTCAGTATTAGTGTCATAGCCCTGTGATGTCACCGGTTCAGTCAGATAGCGTTACAAATTGCCTCGTCGGCACGGTTATTGAACAATTTCATCTGTTTGCCGCGCTCAATGGAACTGACGCTAACATAAAAAGAGGATTGTCATGGATTGTGGCCGGTAGTTCTATGATATTTTTAATTGACCTGTCATGAAAAAATCCGTTTCCTAAACTAAATTAAAATATACAAGCTAACTCTAAAATATGTAAAGTATGTACAAGTATATAATAAAATAATAAAAAAGAGGGAAGTGCTCATTGGGCATCAAATAATTCTTCCGCATCGCTGTCAATGGGAAAAGTGCCCAAAAGGCTGGCAGCATTGCCACGTTGAATGGAAATACTGATTCTTTGGGCTAAAAATAGGCCAGCTCTCTGGTTACGTGAAGAGTCGACAAAACGCTTGGCGATGTCCTGAAATACTTGATGAGCACTCGGACCCCAAGGCCCTAGTGTTTCAACCCAAACAACTCAAAAATATTATATAGCTCCCAATAAGGTTGTTATATTTGCGTCTTTTGAGGTTTTCTGCTCCTGCAGCAGCCGCCCCAGCACAACCCGCCATACCAGAAAGATGGGATGGCGCGAGGGTGTTGACACAGGTTGGACCCCACACCAAAGGCCTACCCAACTTCCATGGCATTATGGTCATTCCGTCTGGCCTCTTGCCATCGTCGCGCGCCAAGCCATTGGGTTCTAAAACAGCTGGCACTCCAGCACGGCAATGACAAGAGCCCGACGGATGATGTCATTAATACTGGTGCCATCCGACCAGCGCTCTTGCTGCAGGATAGGCCATGGTGTCCGAGGCAGTCGACTCCTTCACCGCACTGACAGTGATGTGGAGCCCCGCAAGGGGCGCCGAGACGCAAGCATGTAGCGAGCCGGAATGTGGTGTCACCCAGCATGGTGCCTATGTTGGGTGACGGTAGTGCCTGAAGCCAGAGGCCTGACTCCCATTCACCCACAGCCAGCAGGCGGGCACGCTCAGCAGTATTAGTGCACGTATTTTACTCCATACTCACCTGCAGAGCGGCTCATCCCACTGTCTCTTGGAAGACGGGTTATCGGGTTGAACCGTATCCGGGCAAGCCACTTTCTAGGGGTTAAATGCATCGGATAAATACGGCACTTCAGAGTCAACCTGAGAAGGGGCTAAGATTCTTGTGGTTAACTTTTCGGTGCTGTGAACTGAGGACAGGAATGCCTGAATGACAATAAAATGTAGGTTACAGTAGAAGTTTTGCGGAAAAAAAAAACCTAAACTAAATTTCTATCAAAACGCATCAACAAAACGATCGCAGTTTTAAGTGGAAATATCTCGTGTCTATCCGTGATACGTCTTAATACCGATACTGCAAGGCTGCCGCATGTACCCTTTTACAAAGTGTTCGAATACTGAATGAATGAATGAATGAAGTTCACCGACCCCAGCGTGGTTGGACCACACTCGATTGCTCGAATGAACCCAAAGATTCACCCTAGCCCCTAAAGCCTCATGTTTCGTGAGAATACAGAGACCATTGTATATCAAAGAGTAGACCGGGGGGCGCGATAATGGTAGGGAAGACGTGCCCTGTGGAAATGAAAGGATTATTAGAGCCTACCGGATATGCATCCTTGAGCAAGCATTGGAATAGTGGAGAGACAGGTGATATTTATCTATTATATAGGCATATTTTAATAGCGTCGCAACTTGGTTGGCTCAGGTCCTCTCGTCTCTTGTCTGTGTCACTGCTATGCTATATATTACACGTTGCCGATTCCAAAGTCTTCGTCTGAGATCTCACTATCCGTTTCAGATTTCTTGTAAATCTCGCTAGCCCCTTTCTTGATTATATCTTGGTCTTCAGCCGTGTCCATCCAAAAATTTATTTCCTTGTTGAATCATATGTCATGTCCAGTTTTAAGTTTTCGCTTTTCTATGTCACTGCGATGCTGTTTGTCTACCTCCGAGGTTTCTGTTTTTTTAGTGTAGTAGAACGAAAAGTTTTTTTTTATGTGATAAAACTACAAATTAACAATTTTCGGACTTTTTCCTTTACTTGTGCTGTGAGACCTTGCTTCTGCCCAAATTTCATGATTCTAGGTCAATGGGAAGTACCCTATAGGTCTTGATTTATGTGCAAAATATTCGCAATTTTTTTTAATGTGATAAAACTACAAATTCACAATTTTCGGACTTTTTCCTTTACTTGTGCTGTGAGACCTTGCTTCTGCCCAAATTTCATGATTCTAGGTCAATGGGAAGTACCCTATAGGTCTTGATTTATGTGCGAAATATTCGCATTTTTTTTTAATGTGATAAAACTACAAATTCACAATTTTCGGACTTTTTCCTTTACTTGTGCTGTAAGACCTTGCTTGTTGCCAAATTTCACGATTTTAGGTCAACGCGAAGTACCCTATAGGTTTTGATTTATTTGCGAGTATCGAAATATGTCGCTTATATCGCCGTATTTTTTTATTGCGTTGACTTGAAAGCTTGATTTTTTTAGCTTCAAGGGACCATATAGTTACGTATTTGATATTAATTTTAACTTGATACCTTCACGCGTTCCTGAGAAAAAGGGTCTTGACAGACTGACAGAAAGACAGACAGGCAGACAGACGGACAACGAAGTGATCCTATAATCCTAAAAATAGAATTCACATTCACAAACACAAAGGATTTTCGGCCGCTTTAACACTGCACTGCTTATAATATTATTATATTTGACACACGCTTATTATTGGTGTTTGCATTTGTGAAAATAGCTTCGTGGAAAATAGGTAAGCGATTAAACTATTAGGGACAAAATAATATTATGGCTTAAAATGACAAAAGGTTTTCAGAACGCTTAAACGACTCACTAACAACACTCACACAACAACACAACGCACTTTAACGATTCACCACAACAAAACAAAAGAAGCAATGTTCGATTGGTAACGCAGATGTGTCGCGCGTCGCAGCGGACGCTTAACAAAAAACTATCGCAGTTTTTGGGATTCCAGCCCAATGTTATAGTTCTAAAGTTCAAGGAATCAGTTAGTTAGAACAATTATATTATCTTCTGATAACAGCCTAAAGAAGTAAAGAGGTTATGGAAAGATCTCACCAGGCTGCTCGCTGGGGGACAAAACCATGTCACTAGAGGCACCGTGATCGGGAATGCAATCGTTCAGTTTGTATGTGGTGTGGACTGGACATATACGTGTGTGAACACACGTATATGTCCAGTCCACACCACATTGCACTGATTTAATTAATTTTTCACGGCATTAACCAAATCAAAACAAACACTGATTGATTGCGGAAACCGACGAGTAACCCAAGCACAATGTGTTCCGAACACCAGATCTATAGCAAAAACATGCCGGAGCCCTCTTAAATACGTCAACGTCGTACAAAGTGTTCGAGTACTGACGATGAAAAAATCTAACCTAATCATCACTATCCAGATCAATGGTGCTACCGGAATAGAGATAACAAACGAACATCTCCTTAAGCATGCCGTCTCGCTCTCACGCGCGCTCACAGCCAAGGGTGCGAGAGGGAAGTATGCTATGCTACTGATGAGGAACCACCAGGACATGACATCGGTCTACTTTGCATCTATCTTTGTGGGAATGATCCCGTTTATGATGGACCCTAATACCACAGTCTGTGAGTATCTATGCTTAGATGATCTTGCAGTTTTCAGCACTTGTTTTATGATAGCCAATGTATAGAACAGCATACCCGCGCCGTTAAGGAAAAGAATTCAGATTGGCGGAATTTCCAAAGGCACTGCCACACCAAATGGCTTAAAGATATCACCATCTTGCCGAGCACAGTGATTATGACCTATCCCTTCCACAGATGAGCTGACCCATTTCCTAAAGCTGATCGAGCCAAACTTCGTGTTCTATGACCGCGAGTTCCACGAAATTCTTCAAGCGGCACGTCAGGAATGTGTAGACCTGAACACCTCCGTGCTGATGGTTGATGAACCTGGAGTCTTGGAGCAGTTCACTGCCGGGTACAGCGACGAGGTTGACAGTTACCAGTAAGTGTTCTCGTCTATTTGTGAATTAATCATTGAGTTACTGCCTCGTCAATGTAGTGGTCGCTAGCGCCACTGCTGAGCTTGAGGTCTTGGGTTCGATTCCCAGGTCAACCAAGTGTTATTGGGCGTTTCTTGTAGGAATTTTTCAGTAGCAGCCCGGAGTCTGGATTTGTGTCCGGTTGATGGCAACAGGCTCGCCCTTCTATTACATGAGACTTAAACAAATAGAAACTTCCATTGAGTCATTAAATCAATGGAATAATTCCGTTGGTATAATAAGTGATTAATAGTGTGTATTTACCTAAACTTCGAGGAAGTAAGTAACAGTGGACAATACCTGTTCCAAAACCCCGGAATCATTAACATGACGATTAAGTCCCGGGATTTAAAAATTGCAAATTATTGATTGCACTTTGAATACATTCGTTAACAAATTCTTATTTCGAAGAATCTTATTACGCTTTTAGGGTTCCGTACCAAAACTGTTAAATAAAAGCGAATTGTTTTACATAGGAATAGTAAAATAAATTCTTGGAAAGTCGGCTGATTATTGTGTGTATTTTCTTGATTACATTCCGATAAAAACTTTTTCATTTTACCAATAAAACGAAGGGAACCAAAAAAAAAATAGTTTATGATTTTTCAAATCAATAAATTGTAACCATGTATAACATCCAATAAATAATTTGGAGGGACAGGCGTGTAAATAGCCGTTTCCTAAGCGGGTTGAGGACGAGAAAAAATCAGCGTGTGGAATGCACGCCGATTCAAAGTGTCTATATTGTGTGACAAAATTAAATAGGATCGGTGGCGGTCAGGTGGCGTCGGTGCCGCGGTGGTTAAACCCCAGTAAACAAAGCAAAATGCGGTACCTGAATCGGCTTCTCGTTGTTTTTGAGGATTTCCGTAGGTGGCCCCCATACGTAAAGTCGTCCACGCTGGTCACTTGAAAGTCTATCTTTTCACACATCAATCGGACGCCGGTTGTTATTTATTATGTTAAACGTTACAATGGCAAATCCCCATGGATTACAAGACAATACACTTGTGTTTATCGATTTAGCGGGTGCGATGGATTAAGATTATAATGCGGTTCCTTCAGAGAGTATTCTATTCTATTCTATTATATTTTTTGTTGTATGGCAAGCAAAGCTGGTGTTGACTATTCTGCCAATGTCTAAAGTGAGTTGAGAAAACAAGTGTGCATGAAAAAATAAATTAAAAAAAACAATTATATGAAGAAGTTCAGAGAGTACCGGACAACCTGTGGGCCCAAATAGAACAAAATTGGAGCCCTGTGAGAGCGTAGGCGAGTAAAAAAAAAAAACACTATGTTACTTGCTCTCTCGAAGTTTAAGTAAATATACTCTACCTATTCCAATCTCTGGTCATTAATCATTGATTATTTATTTATTATAGGTTTGAAAATGTGATTTTATTGATAAGTTGTTTAAATATTAATCATCAAGTTATGAACTCAAGGGTTTCTCCAGCATCGATGGATGACCCATGCATGTTACTGCCCACCAGTGGCTCCACCGGAATACCTAAAGCTGCAATAATGACGCATCGGGGAATTGTCACCAATCTTTCTACACCGTGGTAAGTTTCAGAGAATTATAAGCCATCGCGGTCCACCCTGGTTGAGACTGACACAAGACCATGGTGCCAGCAGTGAACAAGTCGCCAGGTGTGCTGGTGGTCGCGTGAGCTGACCGCTTTACGCGAGGCGTGCGTTGCTGCGCGCCACCGGTACTCCAGGCACCGCAGGCTCCGTATCCGCCCTCCGGATACGGAAGTCATTCAGGCGGAGCTATACGAGGGGTACAGAGCGGCGAAGATTGCCCTCCGAGCGGAGATCCAGCGGGCCAGAGGACTGGCCCGCGAGGAGACGCTGGAGACTCTCAACAGAGACCCGTGGGGACGCCCCTACAAATGGGTGCGAGATAAACTCCGCCCATGGGCTCCCCCGCTGACGCAGAGTCTCCGGTCCCAGCTCGTGGAGGACGTGGTGAGCGCTCTGTTCCCTTCGCGAGGGGAACATGCTCCCCCGCCCATGGCTCCGCCTCCTGCAGTGCCGGATGCGGACCACACCGACGACGACGATGCTACAGAGGTGACCGAGGTAGATCTGAGAGTGGCGGTACGTAGGCTGAATGCCAAGAATACCGCCCCAGGACCCGATGGCTTGCCTGAAAAAGCCTGGGTTCTGGCCTTAGAGGCTCTCGGGCCTCGACTAAGGGGGCTCCTAAGCGCATGCTTGGAGAGGGGCCAGTTTCCACTTCGTTGGAAGACGGGGAAACTGGTCCTCATAAAGAAACCAGGGCGCCCGGCGGACTCTCCGTCCGCTTACCGGCCCATCGTGCTGCTCGACGAGGTGGGCAAGCTCTTTGAAAGAGTAATTGCAGACCGCCTTGTCGGGCGGCTGGTGCGGGTGGGGCCGGATTTGGCGGAGAGCCAGTTTGGTTTCCGTAAGGGGCGCTCTACGGTGGATGCCATCATGCGCGTTCGAGCCCTCACGACGGGGGATGCTGTTGCCCGGGGTGGGGTTGTCTTGGCGGTGTCTCTTGACATCGCCAATGCCTTCAATACCTTGCCCTGGAGTTGCATTAGGGAGGCACTTCGGTATCACCGGATGCCGACCTACCTCTGTCGTGTGGTCGAGGCCTATTTGACGGACAGGGCCGTCATCTACCCCGGACACCACGGAGAGTGGAACCGGCGAGAGATGTCGTGCGGTGTCCCACAGGGATCGGTCCTGGGGCCGCATCTGTGGGACATCGGGTACGACTGGGTGCTGCGCGCCGACCTCCCTAGTGGCGTCAGCGTAGTCTGCTACGCTGACGACACGCTAGTCCTGGCACAAGGGAGTTCGCATCAGGCGGCGGCCGAACTGGCGGCACGTGGGGTTGCGACAATCGTCGATAGGATCCGGCAATTGGGACTCGAGGTGGCATTGCACAAGTCCGAGGCCATGTGTTTTTATGGTCCTCGGAACGCGCCACTGTCGGGTTCCCAGATAACGGCGGGAGGGGTTCACATCGGCGTCGAGTCGACGATGAAGTACCTGGGACTCGTCCTCGACAGCCGGTGGAACTTCGTGGAGCATTTTCGACGTTTGGCTCCCAGACTGGAGCGGGCCGGGGCTGCTTTGAAGCGGCTCCTGCCCAATCTAGGGGGTCCAAACGCCTCCTGCCGGAGGCTCTACGCGGGGATCGTGCGGTCCATGGCCCTTTACGGGGCACCGGTGTGGGCGCGTTCTCTGAGGCTGCGACCAGCGCAGCGGTTGAACGCGTCCCAAAGGGTCATGGCCATCAGGATGGTACGGGGATACCGCACGGTCTCCCGTGAGGCGGCGAGCCTCCTTGCCGGATTGCCGCCATGGGATCTGGAGGCGAAAGTCCTCGCGCACATTTGGGTGTGGCGCGAAGAGGCGAAACTCCGGGGCATAACTCCGCTGCCGCAAGAAATTGCGGCACAGCGGACGGAGCTCCGGAGGGATCTCATGGCGACATGGAGAGTGCGATTGTCGCAACCCAGCGCTGGGCACGCCACAATTGTGGCGATAAGTCCCCTCTTTGAGGAGTGGCTGGAGAGGCGCCACGGCGTCCTCACCTTCCGCCTGACGCAGGTCCTCACCGGACATGGATGTTTCGGGAGGTTCCTGTTTAGGATTAAGCGGGAGAAAACGCCCGGGTGTCACCACTGTGTGGATCGCCCGGAGGACACGGTGGAGCATACGGTGGAGGTCTGCCCAGCTTGGGCGGAGCACCGCCGTGTCCTCACGGAGGCGATCGGCGGCGGCGATCTCTCGCGTCCGGGCCTGGTTCAGGCCATGGTTCGGAGCGAGAGTGCATGGGAGGCCGTCACCTCCTTCTGCGAAGCAGTTATGCTAGCGAAGGAGGAGGCGGAACGCGTGAGGGTGAGACAAGGTTCGCGCCCTCATGCCCCTAGTCGCCGCAGGAGACGCCCCGGGCGTCGGGAGTCGCAAGCCGATTTCCGGCCACCGTAGGCGCGGGCCTGCGGACGGTGAGCGATGGGTAGCTCACCGTCCGATAAGGACCAGGCCCGGGTCGACGGCGCGTTGTGTTCCACGCGCGCCTCAAAGAGATGTCAGCACAAACTGACGGGGTCCGTTGGGACCAATGCCTGCCGGGGTTGCGAGTTTGTCCGAAAGGGATATCGTGGCCCTGGCACACAGGCAACGGAAGGAACACGGGTGGGTTTTAGTCAGTAAAAGTCTGACACGCCCTCCCGCTCCGCCCAGAGCGGGAGAAGTTATTTGATGATTTCCCACCCAAAAAAAAAGCAGTGAACAAGTCAGGCTGTTGGTGAGAATGGCGATAAGATCATCACCGGATGCTTGGTCCCACGTTACTTGAGGCCGGCCGGCGCCGGCCGGCGCTACACGTTTTCCTCTTCCATTCTCCCCTGTCAACCATCACGCTATTATTCCCTCCCTTTTATTTTATATCATTCGTCACAGTCTATCTACCTTTTCTTTGGCCTTTCTCACCCTCTCCATCCATCACCATTTATATTCATGATTATTTTAGTCACATATAATTAGCTAAGATATCTGAAAAAAAAGAATAACGTTGCACATGAGTTCACATGACCAATATTCTTAATGACCTGTGTGTTATACTTAGTGTTTGTGATATAGAAAGTTTGCCTTTCTATCCTATGTTTGTGCAGTCTGTCCTGTCCTCCGCCATGTATCCATCCATTGGACCGCTTTCTAACTTTAACCAACGCGTCTCTTCCAAACTCTATACAATCACCATATCCTAATAAGAAAATCTGGTATAACCAACTCATTTCCTTTAGGTCTTATCACACGCAGTTTCCGACGCCAACCAGCAGAGTCATGGTCTTAACAAGCATTCAATGGATCACATTCACCATGTTTGTGGCCTCCAGCGTGGTGCACCACATACCTATTATCATGACACCCAAGAAGATTACAGCAGAGCATGTAGCCGAGATGATGGAGACATACCGAGTGAGAAACACATTTATTTATTTTTACTGAAGGCCTACACAAAGTGAAATTCATCAGCGATAACGATGATGGAAAGCTAATATTATGTGAATCCCATTGAAAATCGTGAAATGCGAAATTCGTTGAGAGCAACTATCTCCTGCCTAGGCCCTCTGGTTCCACGAAGGACTTTTTCTGAGATTTGTCTATTGAACCGTAACCTTTCATCAGTATTTAATTCTCGCAAAACAAAACAAAACGAAGACAGTCAGATTTTTCACTCGTCGGGTTTTCTGTCTCATCGTTTATTTTTGCCAAATCGTCTGATCCTGTCTGAGGGGTAATTGAGTAACACATGTGAAATGGCAATCAATCGCAATGCCGTTGGGTTTTTCACCGTGAGACTCGTTCTGATTGTGTTTTGTTTAATGGTGAACCAGCCTTACGACTGTCTAAAATATCTGTAAATAGCATCTGGTTCTCAGCCATAAACTAAGTGAGTAACTATATAAAATAAGCTTATAGTACACATAATCTTATTGTATCTAGATTAAGCACTATATTTAATGTACAAAAAGCATGAAAAGTTAGATGAAATAAATAGTTTTGTTTTTTAGCAAGGAGAAGGCAATATAGAAACTGCGGCCTGGTTGCCCGCAGGGCGACGTGTATTGTATAAAAATTGAAATCGTGTCTTTAACATCCCTAATGTTAATGCCCTTTTTAAATATTTATACTGTTTATTATTCTTAAAGGTCTGTGAAGTTCTTAAAATAAGCGATTTGTAATTTGCCAAACTTTTAATGTAGAATTTGTTTAAAACGTGATTACGTAAAAACAGTAATTACAACTCGCTGCGAAGTTCTTCGGTTTATACTAATTACTTCTTTAGTTACAATATTGTACAGACAACATCAAAAGTTATCATTGTACCTATGGAGATAGAAAATAAAACTTGGTAATAACAAAATCAAACACTTTTTTGCTCAATCAGCAATCTTTTTTTTGCTTACATTTCTTAAGCAATTCCTATGCGTCTAATCTAGACACTAAGTAGGTTACACTAAAGAGTCTATAGTGTAACCTACTTAGTGTCTAGAATATTGTTATTTATTTGTGATAGAAGTAGAAATATTAATTGAAGTTAATTCTACTAAAAACTGTTACCATTCTTTGTTATTAGCTGGAAGATTTCCTTACAAAATGAAATAAAATCAATTGATTTAAAAAGCAATCAGTGTTATTTTTTATCGGACTAGCTTTTGCCCACGGCATCGCCCGCGAGTAGTTCTGAAATTGTCCAACGGAAATATACAACTGGGATTAATTTATCCTGTGTTAATCCAGGTTATTAACTGTTTGTGTGCCAAATTTCACCCAAATCCGTTCGCCCTTTTTTCTATCGTACTTAATAGCACAGGAAAAAGTCATTGAAATCAATGACCTTTTCCTCTGCCGTCAACCATAATTATTTTCTTGCGCGTAATTTTAATAATAATAATAATAAACTTTTATTTCAGACCCAGGTAGTCCAATTGATTAGTATACACACGACTTAGAAACTAGTGTTAGTACTTAAATCTACCCCAGAACAACAACACAAACTATTAATTAGTACGCCACAGTGGCATGTAGGCGTATCCAATGACCCAGTATGGGGCTGTCCCACCTATCAGTTTTAGTATTCAGGATGTTGTTGGGGCTGGCGCGTACCCTGCGCATGGTGGAAGCGCAACGTTTGCGCATGATGGCGTGAAAGCCATCTATTCGCGCCTCTGCGAACATGCCGGAAGCACTGCAGTAGCGCGGCAACCCCATCAACATCCGGAAAGCATTATTATATTGTACGCGCAGAGCGCTGTATGCCCTCTGCGCGCAGTACCCAGTGGCCCAGATACTTGAAAGTAGTGACTTGTTTTAAGGAACTCCCGCAAAGTTTCAATTGTGGTACAATTGGGTACGTTTTAGAACCTGCCTTAAAGACAAGTACCTCACTTTTCATAACATTGTATCTGAGCCCATGAGCCTCCGCGTACCTCTCACATGTCGTAAGCAGGCCAATCATTGCGTTAATTGAAGGGCTCAGCTACACCATATCATCAGCATAACTAATATTGTTGACGCATACTCCGTCCACATAACAACCCTGATAGGTGTTGCTGAGCTCGACGATCAACCGGTTTATGTACAGACTGAAGAGGCGAGGGGAGGTCAGGCCACCCTGCCTCACTCCGCACTCCAGCCTATACACATCCGATAACGAGCCTGCCCACCTTACATAATTGATCTGGTTGCTATACCAAAACCGTAGAATCGATATAACTTCTCTATCCACTGAAGTATCATTTAAAAGTTTCTGCCACAGCAACTCGTACGACACCAGATCAAACGCTTTGGAAAGGTCTAGGAAACACGCATTAACAGGCGTTTTCCTAGACGTATAATACTGGACAGTATGCTTGAGAGACAGTATAGCACTTTCTGTGGAGAGACCAGGTCTGAACCCAAACTGCGCATCATGCAGTTCGATGCGGGTCGCCATATGCCTATCAAGCAAACTGTCCAGCACCTTGGCAATGACAGTAGCAAGGGATATGGGTCTATAGTTCGAGAGATCTGATGTGTCCCCAGTCTTATCCTTCACAATAGGTGCAACCACAGTTTTCATTAGGTCACTGGGTAGATGAGCGTGGCTTAGACAGAGAGAGAAGAACATTGACAGCACCCTAGGCAGGTGAACTCCTGCATTCTGCAGGTGCTCGATGCTGAGATAGTCATGCCCTGGTGACTTGCCCCGAACCATACTTCTAATAACAGTAGCAACATCTTTTGCTGAGAACCTGACATTTAACTCCTTCAGACATCCCTCAGCATCGACCGCCTGCAATGCGGAGCCAAGAGGAGATTCAACTTTAAAATGTTTCATAAATAAGTTTGCTATCGCAGTCGGCTCATGTTGTCCCGCCACGCTCACGGGAACGCCCGGCCTCGGATTCAATCTGTTTGTATTTTTCCAAAACCTTGAAAAATCTTTGGATTTATGGTTGTCAGCTATGATGTCCATTTTAATTTTATTTTGATTGTTCTGACACCATCTTAACTTTGATTTAAATACTTTTCTTGTGTCGTACATATGTTTATACACAGAACCAGAAGTCGGTTTACGAGACATACTCCAGACATGAAAAGCAAGCCGGGCATCCGCGTGAGCCTGCAATTTTGAATCTGTGGTATCATTTAAAGTATTTACTTAAATTATATAAAGTCACAGCATATTTTAATCTAAATTAAATGCCCAACGAGGGGGGGGGGGGCTGCTACGCTTGGCAGGGTGGTTGGCGATCCCATCCGAAGGATTAATATAATACCGCTTAAATTACCTTCGAAATATACTTTTCTTTTTTTTTTTTTTGGGTGGGAAATTATCAAATAACTTCTCCCGCTCTGGGCGGAGCGGGAGGGCGTGTCAGACTTTTACTGACTAAAACCCACCCGTGTTCCTTCCGTTGCCTGTGTACCAGGGCCACGATATCCCTTTCGGACAAACTCGCAACCCCGGCAGGCATTGGTCCTAACGGACCCCGTCAGTTTGTGCTGACATCTCTTTGAGGCGCGCGTGGAACACAACGCGCCGTCGACCCGGGCCTGGTCCTTATCGGACGGCGAGCTACCCATCGCTCACCGTCCGCAGGCCCGCGCCTACGGTGGCCGGAAATCGGCTTGCGACTCCCGACGCCCGGGGCGTCTCCTGCGGCGACTAAGAGCGCGAGGGCGCGAACCTTGTCTCACCCTCACGCGTTCCGCCTCCTCCTTCGCTAGCATAACTGCTTCGCAGAAGGAGGTGACGGCCTCCCATGCACTCTCGCTCCGAACCATGGCCTGAACCAGGGCCGGACGCGAGAGATCGCCGCCGCCGATCGCCTCCGTGAGGACACGGCGGTGCTCCGCCCAAGCTGGGCAGACCTCCACCGTATGCTCCACCGTGTCCTCCGGGCGATCCACACAGTGGTGACACCCGGGCGTTTCCTCCCGCTTAATCCTAAACAGGAACCTCCCAAAACATCCATGTCCGGTGAGGACCTGCGTCAGGCGGAAGGTGAGGACGCCGTGGCGCCTCTCCAGCCACTCCTCAAAGAGGGGACTTATCGCCACAATTGTGGCGTGCCCAACCTTCGAAATAGACTTAAATTACCTTCGTAATAATTTCATTACTCGATTGTCTGTCGTTCAGTTTACGTCGACTCTCGACATTTTGATCTGCATCATAATTGTGTAACACTATCAATCACAATCTGAATGATTTTGAAGGATATTGCTAATCCATTGCTTCACAATGTTCGAAAAATTTGTGTGCTCAACAACGTAAATAACGCATTGAATGTTGTTGAACTGTCAAAATGAAACACATTGCTACTCTACGTGTGTTACGCAACCACCCAATGATGGGGGGTCCGCCGCTGTAGCCGCGAAATTCCAATTTTCTTACGTTTTCCGGAATTCGCAGGTCAGTGTCAGGTTGTATTTTGATCAAAATATGATTGCTGACTGGAACAGCGATGTATTTATGGAATTATAATCATTAGAATCATTAATATATCTCTCTTAGTTAGATTTCTTCCATTGAATGACTTTTCATGAAATCATGACATTGGGGAGCCCCGTGGAGCATGCATAGTTCCTAAAAACGGAATACCAACATAATTTGTAAATCAAAGATATTCTTAAGGTAGAGTGTGTAGTTATACGGATTGGATTACAGAATATCTACTAAATTCCCAAATATATATTAATTACGAACCTTAAATGTCTTGTCATTAACTTCATTTTCGGGACGAAAAGAAACGGTTTGACTTAATGACAAAAACAAAATAAGAACATATGCACGAGTATAATATAACTCGTGCATATGTTCTTATTTTGTTTTTGTCATGTTATTTATTTTGATAATTCCTTAGTACATCTACAATTTTAACAACAAAATATAATCAATTTAAAAAATAAGAAAAAAATACGTAGTTATGAGAGTACTTGCGAAATTAGTTACTTAACTGACATTTCCGTAATTTTGGTAGCCTTACTTCGGTAATAACAATGTTTTTTATTTATCAAACTCTGAAAGACAAAAATGGTAACCGTGGCTAATTTTTTCATCCTGTAGAACATTAAATTCATTTATCTCTTACGACATACGCGGCGCACGTTAGTAAAACTCACAGTCGGCATGATTTTTTCCGACATATTGCAATAATAATCGTCATATTTCAGCCAATTTACACAAAACCATAATGAGTTATACACCTAAACCTTTCTTATAAATCACTCAGTCCACTGGTGGAGACCGTTTGGAAATCCGTTTAGTAGTTTCTGAGTTTTCGCGTTCAGACGGACAGACGGGGAGGGGGACTTTGTTTTATAATGTCAGGATTATAAATATAGAAGATTCATAGATAAGTGCAAGTAGAAATTTTACGCCAACCCCAAATAAATTGGGATTAGGGCAGGAGAATGATGACGAATTATTGGGGACAAGTTTCTTTATTAGGTTAGTTTAGTTTTTTTATCAAGTTTTCATCAGCAATATTATTTACATAATTATGTAGCAAAAACAACTCAATAAAACCTCACCAAAACCAATCACTACAAATTATTTGAAAAAGATCAAACTTGTTTATTTTACCAGTAGGTACCAATCAAGCATAATATTGTAATGAGACCCTATTATTACAGAATTACCGATGACCTTCAAACTTAATTGTGTAAAACGTGCGATGTACCAAATCATCATGCAATACCACAATGTTAATATTAGACATAACCAGGGAGCAGTTATAAAATATAGTAAATTCTGGTATTCAACTGCATCCGGTTAGACTGACAGCTGACCCCAACATAGTTGGGAAAAGGCTAGATATATTGATTGACCAGGGAGCAATTATAATAATAATAAATTATAGTAAAAACTGTGTGGTTTGTCCCGAGCCAACATACAGGCGCTGCTCCACATCAGCCCACGGCCAACATACAGGCGCTGCTCCACATCAGCCCACGGCCAACATACAGGCGCTGCTCCACATCAGCCCACGGCTAAGCTACGCACGTGTACTTACCCCGCTTTGTATGAAAATGTAGACTGTTGAAGAATGTACGAGTAGATGTTGGGATGGTCCACTTCGACCCGCGGCCACGCTACGCACGACTGGCACACAAATGAAGCGCGCAATTACCGAACTGTCTGTTCCAGAAGTATCGGATGGCAATGTAAACAAACGGAACTGAAAACGTACCTGTGGATGCCAATATGTAATGTCACGTACACATTGAGTGCTTTGATTTGATTATTTGAATATTTAAACCCGAAATATTAAGTTTAAATCATCTTCAACATGTTTTACATCTGACAGTTAAGGTAAATTTGTATAACCTCGAAAGTTTCAATTACATTATAATAATGTTATTCAAACAATAATCGTCGGAAAAAGTTGTGGAATATGAAACTGAAACCTTCTTAATACAGAATGTTACTAATTCCCTTGTGTAGGAATTTAACCTGAACAAGGGTTGTTTATATTAGGTTGGGGAAAAAGGTTTTTTCGCATTATAGTATGTATGAACTTGTAATAAAATCTCTTTGGCTATCTATTTGTATCTGGCTGGTTTTGGTATCATTGAAAGTTTAAATTTTAAAGAACATAATTCCAAATTCAAATTAGGAAAATGTGTGATTTTCATTTGTTTTTCGTACTGTCAAGATGAGTGAATCTAATGAAGAAATGTGATACATTTTAAAATTTTACTACAAAAAAGGTAAAAATGCAACGCAAGCCGCCAAAAAGATTTGCGATGTTTATGGACCTAGTGCAGTGTCTGTGAGAGTAGCACAAAGGAGACGTTCACGAAATGTATGGGGCTTGGTACTAAAATAATTGAAAATTTAAACAACTTTCTGACCTATATAGGCTGAAAGAGGATAATTATTTTTATGTTTGGGCATTTAATTTTTTTTTACAGCCGCCCGTTTTTTTTAAAACAAGTGTTGAAAAATAAAATCTTCTACAAGCATTATTTATATTTTAGGGATGGCAGCCCTGTGGCAAATGATGTGA
This sequence comes from Tiliacea citrago, assembly GCA_963921375.1. Lineage (NCBI taxonomy): Eukaryota > Metazoa > Arthropoda > Insecta > Lepidoptera > Noctuidae > Tiliacea > Tiliacea citrago. The sequence goes on from OY992800.1 coordinate 24,164,309, forward strand.
CAGTGACAACGTCAGTCAGCAGGACTCGGCTTGACATTTACAGCGGATATTTAGTCCGAGTTTACAGCTTTGACTTTTTTCAATCAATCGAAGAGTTTGATTAGTTTTTATTTTATTTTCTTCATATAATTGTTTTATTTTTATTTTTATTTTCATGCATACTTGTTTTCTCAACTCACTTTAGACATTGGCAGAATAGTCGACACCGGCTTTGCTTGCCATACAACAACAAAAATAGAATAGCTTTGACTTTTTTCGATACGTTTTGTTATTGCATTGTCATGATAATCAATATTTTTTGTCGTAATTTCATGGACCTGCAGCTTTAATTCTAATAAAATCTCAAAGTATTTAATAGAAACGGAAACATTAGCCACATAAAATAATTATATTGCCTAGAAATGAATAAATAAAGACTATGTGCGTTTTGTTTGTATTGAAACATTTTTCACTTTTTCACAAAAACGGGCGCCTGAAAAAATCAGATTTAACTATAATCGAGTAGCATAAAATATAAGCTTTCTAATAAGGTACATCACATTAGCGTTTAAAAATCGTCGGAATATTATACCAATTTTGATTTTCCTTTGGTTTAAGCGTTTTCAATCCGGAAATTTTGGTGTCAAAGATGCACGTCGCTCTGGTCGCCCTATTACGGATAAAATGGATGCCATTTTTGAAAAAGTGGAGCAAGATCGGCATATCAGTAGTAAGTGGTAGTAACGTAGCTGAAGAGCTGGGAATTGACCACAAAACAGTTTTGGCACATTTGAAAAAAACTGGGTACACAAAAAAGCTCGATATTTGGGTACCTCACGAGCTCACTGAAGGAAACCTAATGAACCGTGTACTCATTTGTGATTCTTTATTACGACGTAATGAAACCGAACCATTTTTGAAGAAGCTGATAACTGGTGATGAAAAGTGGATCACGTACGACAAGAACGTGTGAAAAAGGTCGTGGTCAAAGGCCGGTCAGGCTTCACATACTATGGCAAAACCCGGGTTAACTCGCAACAAGGTGATGCTGTGTGTGTGGTGGGATTAGAAGGGCATTATTCATTATGAGCTGTTACCACCAGGCAGGTCCATCGATTCTGAAGTCTACTGCGAACAACTGATGAGATTAAAGCAAGAAGTTGAGAGAAAGCGGCCGGAGTTAATCAACAGAAGGGGTGTGGTTTTTCATCATGATAACGCTAGACCTCACACACCTTTAGCCACTCAGCAAAAATTAAGAGAGTTTGGCTAGGAGGTGTTAATGCATCCGCCGTATAGTTCTGACCTTGCACCTTCAGATTTCCACCTGTTTCGGTCTCTTCAGAATTGTTTAGGCAGTGTCAGGTTAACATCACGAGAGGACTGCCAAAACCACTTGTCGCGGTATTTTGATCAGAAGTCCCAAAATTTCTATAGCAATGGGATCATGTCCCTACCTACAAGATGGCAAAAAGTTATCGAACAAAATGGTACCTACATACTTTAGTTAAATGTAAATAAACTATATTAAAAAATGTTTTGAATTTTCTTAAAAAATGCGAAGAAACTTTTTCCCCAACCTATTACTTTCATCAGATACTTTTAGAACAGATCGCATTAAACTTCTTCGTATATATTTTTATCAGTGGATGGTCGACTTGATAAAATGAGTAGTACCCACAGATTTTAAGATATACTTATCTCCATCGGTTTTCCGGCAAACGGCTGGCAAACCTCTTTTATTGCAGCCATTGAATTATGGCTCGGAATGTGCTCCAAAGATGCCAAATGGTCGAGACGTCAAATCGTCTTCAGTTACAGATTAGTGCAGTTTGTAGGTTTTAATAGATTTTATAGTAGGAACATAATTTACATTTCAAGTAATTAAGACGTTACTCAACATGAATATTGTGAGACTATACGGAGTGTTGTGTTATTATCTGTAGTGATTTAGAAATTTTAAAAACAATAGCATTGCTGACCGTGCTGAGTTTTTCTTAAAATATGTTGCTCACACAAAAAATAAGCAGTTACCATACTCAAACTGTAGCGCCAATAATAAATAATCGAAAACTTATATTTGTATTTCAGCCAACGTGGGCCTACTTAGCGCCTGCATTCGCTGTATCTTTGGTAAACTTAATAAGACCAGATCAGATGAGCTCCCTACAGACCCTGATCTTACTGGGCTCACCAGCCACTCCGGAACTTATGGCTACCCTACAAGTAAGTTTTAATGAGTTCACGAGTAATATAGAATGTTGAAAACACCAACCCGTGTTGAGCAAGCGTGGTGATCATGAAATGAAAGGCAATTGCATGCACTAAGAGGGATGTGTGGTGTTACACGAATGGGTAGAATAAGAAATTACTTTATGAGGAAGTCTGAAAGTGACTGAAATGTTGTGCTGAAATCGGTTGTCATGGTATGGGCATGAGACGAGAAGGAATGAAGGAATTGTCATGAGGAAAGTTTTGAGTATAAATGTCGAGTCGGGGAAGACCAAAGAAACGATGGATGGACTGTGTGAAATATGATAATTATGGCTAGAAAAGGGGTGAATACCGAGATGACGACTAATAGAGAAGTATGGCAGAAAGGGACATGTTGCGCGGACTCCAATTAAACTGGGTTAAGGGTAGGAGAATGATGATGATTATTTTGAGAATGTTTTGTTCTAGGGAGACAGAATAAATTGAAGCGCTAATAGCTCAACGGTAAAGGCATCGGTCAAACAATGGAGAGGTCATGTGTTTGAAACGAATGATAGAGTACCTATTCATAGCAATTCTATCACTAGCAATTGTATATATTTTGTTGGAGATTCTAAATACAATAAAAAATTGCCAGAGGAGTCAATGTGTAGGTATAAGGATTATTTACTAGCAATGTGACGTAGATGTATTTATTATTAAATCGACCAAACAATTGTGCAACAATTCACGAGTGTGCAAATTTAACTGTTTTGAAGTCAGATCGTTCAGCAAGATTAATTGGTTGAAAAACCAATTTAGTAGTAAATACATTGTAATGGAACAGTAAAATTAGTTGTGCGACCATAAAAAACAATTTCAGGCCAATAGGCCATCAATTAAGATCCACATTCAGATAGCTTTCCAATAAATTGGCTTTTTGGCAAAGTTGATATTGTGGTAGTGAACTTATTTTAGTTAAAGTGTATTGTTTGAGGGCAATAACTACTTATTGCTGTGTGACGTCGATGTGATACGATGCAACAGCCTTTCGTATAACTAAGAACAAAATAAAATTATAATGGTAGCGCCAATTCCCTTGCCAAAATGTCAAGTTTGGTGGTTTTATTTAACAATACCAATCCATGAAAAGGTCGGTGCCAAGCTTTGTGTGTTTCGAAATACAAGTTACTTATGAATATTCTCGGAAAAGTCTCGTACTTGCTTGCATTCTCTGTATGAGGAAACACTGTTGCCCTCTTATCTTTGACAGGGTCTGCTTCCAGCCGCTATTTTTTAATTTATTTCATTGAACCTATGCTGTCCTACGGCTGGGCAAAGGTCTCCCTCATACTTTTCCAATTGTCTTTATGCTGTGCCTTGTCCGGCCAATCGGTTAGGAATGAGTCTAAATCGTCACGCCAGCGGTTTTTAGGCCTGTCTCGGTGACGCGTGTCGGTATCTGACTTCGTCTTAGATAATAATAAAATATAATAGTAGGTATGCAAAGGATGTTTTATATTTTTAGGAAAAACTGCCAAAGAACTGCCATTTGTGTGACGGATATGGCACCACAGAGACACACGGATTCATCGCGATCCCAGATAGAGAGGCTCCTCTGAAGTGCAACGGAAGGGTGTTCAACTATATGTATTACAAGGTGATTATTTTGTTGAATGAAGGTAATTTCAACGAGTATTCCTAAACTCAGTATTAGGAAACTGCACTGTTACTATTTCATAATACATCAATCTATCTGCCTAGCCTTTTCCCAACTATTTGGGGTCGGGTTCCAGTCTTACTAGAATACCAGTATTTTATTTGAAGCTACTGCCTATTTGACCTCCACAATTCAGTTACTAGGTGACCGCAAGATAGCCCGTGGTAAGGCTGATTATCATACTTGGGTTTCTGACTACCCGTAACGACTATCAAAGATCTACGAATGATAGCCGGGATCAACGACTTATCGTGTTTTCAGAGGCACGGGGGGCCTCGATATGTGTTGGATGGTGACCAATCCATGAGCTGACCGCGGCAATTTTAAGTTGACCTTAGTTCGACCTGTGCAGCTGTTATTATGTAGCCACGTGCCCGTCCAAGTTATAATTATTTACCCACGCGCCCGTCCAAGTTATAATTATTTACCCACGCGCCCGTCCAAGTTATAATTATTTATCCACGCCCCCGTTTAAGTTATAATTATTTATCCACGCGCCCGTTCAAGTTATAATTATTTATCCACGCGCCCGTTTAAGTTATAATTATTTATCCACGCGCCCGTTTAAGTTATAATTATTTAGCCACGGGCCCGTCCAATTTATTATTTCATAGATTAAGACTTAATTCACGCTGATATGGGTAAATTATTTTTTTCCTTCTTTTCTTTATTTATTTCGTTGCACTGGTACTGCACGATATTTTGCAGCATAAAGCTGGATTTACGTGGCAACATCGCGGCTGATAATGTTAAAATCGAATAGTTATCTTTGTAAGCAGAAAGTCGTCATTTTGATTCTGCAAATAAGCTGCTACGACGCGCCAACTCCGTTAAAATGCATTGCCTTCAAACTCGTCGCACTACCAAACGTGGCGCAATTTATTTTACTTATAGCAACGACAGTCATCTACTAAATTAATCCTGTATTAGCTAGCCCCGCGCCCCGCGTTTGGTACCTTTAAAAGTAACTCGCAAAAATCGTATCCTGTGGAAAAGCGATAAATTTGGTTTTCTAGGAATTATGTTTTGACGTGACAGTTATTACTTACTATTTAATGATAAACCTAACCAGCAGAAAAACTCAAAAAAACATTTTATTCCGTGTCGCTAATTCTAATGGATGGGCCATTTATTGAGACGGGAGTATTTGTGCCAATGTAATTTATATCTGGTCGCGACCTAAATAAAAACTTAATTAGGTACATTTACATAAAAAGCCCCGAGAAATGGAATATTTAATATAGATAATTCCACTTTATCTATTAGGGATAAAGTCTGATCTACAAAATTTACACCCAGTAAGCCTATCTACTTAATATCAAATTTTTCATTTTTATCACCCAATTCATCAGCCTTTACAAGTGTCGCCATTTTAATCTGAACGAGATCTTAATGCCATTTTATTTTTGTTTTATCTATATCATTGATATATTTATGGAACATTTTTAGATTATCAGTGACACAAGATAGAGAGAATAAGTCGTATCTAGTAATGGCTCATTAACGGGATCTAGAATGGATCAAAGTATAAATGGGTGAAATTATTTAGAATTTATTTCTTAAGGTTTAAAAAATATATGGAACGTTCCAGATCGTTGATGACGAGGGTCAGCCGCTGGGACCTAATCAAACCGGAGAGCTGTGCGTTAAGGGCACCTGTGTCATTAAGGTAATAGTTTAACAAGTTACTGATGAAGGTTAAATGATTTTGGGCTCTATCTTTTCAACCAAGTCTTGTAAAAACCAATTATTCTGATTCAGAAAATCTTCTGAAATACTTCTTCATAACGTGCCAAAAATATTGCCGGACCACCTTCATTGTCATGGATGTCCTGTAAAAAAGTTGGAAAGTGCCTAAATCATGGCTATCACTGTTCCATTGACCATTTAAAAAGAATCTACGGTAATCTGTTGAAAAGCAGGTTCAACAGTTACCATTTCAGAGTCATTTTACGTCCTTAAATTGCAGGGTTACCACAAGAACGACATGGCGTACGATGAGTCCTTCACTCCTGACGGCTGGTACAAGACCGGAGACGTGTTCCATTTGGATGAGAACGAGAGACTGACCTTCACTGTCAGGAAGAAGTTTAGCTTTAAGTTTAGGGGTTGTCAGGTACAGAACAACTTTTTTATACTTACTTATAATCGGCGGAGGTTTTGTAAAAGTTGACTGACACAATTCTTGAAAATCAAGTTAAGGGTTCAAAAATTAATGTGTAGGTAGGTATTGTGTGCCTTAACCTGGGTAAAATGAATTAATTTTCTTTCTTCACAAGTGACAATTTTCAAGGAGTACGTGGTAAAGAAACCTAACTTAATGGTCTGAAATCACCAACATGCATTGTGCAAGTGTGTTATTTACTATTCGATTTTGGGCTGTATTATAAGGCATTATAATGTAGCAATCCAAGATTCAACTGCTAGGTAGTGTAAAGAGATAATTGAAATCAGCAGGATCGGTTATTACATAATTATAATTAAATAGGTTGAAATAACGTGGCACAGGCGAATGCTCCGGCCCGCTTGGGAGGAGCCTCGCCGTGCCCTCATCTCAGAAGTCGGTAGTGACCTGTCGCGAGTCGATGGCCGGCAGCGAGGAGTCCTGGGACGCGGTGGTGTCCTTCTGCGAAACAGTCTTGTCGCAGAAGGAGGCTGCCGAAAGGGAGCGGGAGATCTCGTCCGCTCACCCGGCCCGCAGCAGGCGCACTTGGCGTCGGCAGAGGACAGACAATGCCCTCTTCCGGCTCCCCTAAATGAGTCCAGGGACGACGAACTCGGGGACGTCTGCCGCCCCCTATCACACTGGACCCGAGGTGGCGGCGCGTAGTGTTCCACGCGCGCCCCTTACAGATGTCGCGGAGGGGGGGGGGGGGGGTCAACCACCTCATCCCCCACCAGACTTGAGGTGGCCCGCAGAGGCGGGCCGGCACACACCGGGGATCACGGAAATAATACTAGCTCCCAAGATCCCCGGTGCAAGTGGTTTTTTGTCAGTAAGAGTCTGGCAGACCCCTCTGCCCACCCCAGGGCGGAGGGCATCCATGAGGATTTTCTACCCCGGCAACAAAAAAAAAAAGACAAAAAGGCGTATGCTCCGGTGAGGGAGCGCCTTTGCAGTTTCAAGCTAATATAAAAATTCCAACATGAGTTTGGTATAGTGTTTCAAAATATGAAAATATTTCTAGGATTCTTATAGGCAATCACGTCTTCAAAACCGCTCCACTGGCAAATAGATATCTGAAAGGGATTGAACTGTCCCAAGAGAGTTATATTTCCATCGTATAAAGGAAATGCCAGATGTAACTCGCAGCTCCCATCTTCCTTTGTGAATTCTAGCCTACACGTTAGTGTTGCCATCTCAAACCCTTACCGTCCTGCCCATACTAGATATTTTAGTATTCCCTTTCCATGCAAAGAGAAAATATAGGCCGTTAAGATTACTTAATATGTAGTAGAATGTTCACACGAATAATTATATTATGCTAAGTAGGGCGACCCTCGTTACTCCGTGACGGTTTATTACCATATTTTGTTAATTTCAAAAGAACTCCGAACACAAAATGAGGACTTCAAATATAGATTAAAGTCGTAACTAGCCTCCCAACTGGATTATTGTGGAAACGTGTACCGGAGTACATTTTGTAGCTAGATGTTCTACTTTTGTGCTGCTCGAATTTAATTATACTGTACTTAGTTCATAATTAATTTTGTGCATAAAAACAATGACGCTTTGATTTGTAAACGACGATTTTTACCTGTTTTTGCTGTCTCTTAAATAATCTTAAAGAGCTCTTTCGTCTCGAAGGTCTTAAGTGATAGTTTATTATTAACTGGGCACTGATTTTCATTCGCCTTTTTGAGCTCTCCATTTCTTATTAAATAATTTATTGTAAAATTAATTGCCTGAAACTATTTTTATGGCTATTGCTTAAAACAGGTACTTAATTCAAATTCAACATCTCAAAATGTATGTTCCCTTTCACAGGTAGCACCAGAAGAAGTAGAACGAGTGATCAGCTCTGTACCAGGAGTGCATGAGAGCGTAGTATGTTTATCTGAAGATGGACCTGTAGCAGCCGTGGTATTAGAGTCTCTTGCTAACGTGACTAGGGAACAGATACACAAGGCTGTTGATAGTGAGTCACTTTTTTTTTTCTGTACTATAAGTACCGGGCGTGCTTGAGTGCGTAGTATTTTTATCTGAAGATGGACTTGTAGCAGCCGTGATGTTGGCAGTTGATTGTAAGTCACTTTCACATTCTATTACATGTTAAAAAGCCCCCTCTTTCATTGTGTGGTATCTCCGCACTTACTCGCATGCCTCAGAACCGATTGTAGTATACAACATTATTTTTAGTATACCTATGCGATACCTGAATATGGTTTGTTCAGAATAAGGAACTGAATCGATTTCAATAATTTTTACACCATGTTATATTTTGCCCCAAAAATATTTAAGTGTGATGGAAAATGTTATCATCATTTAATTACTTACAATACAACCGCCGTACGGTTAGGTACCTACTGCCAAATTATTATCAATGAGCGCAAGACGACCCTGGCGGCGCGGGTGCGCCGTTAGCATGTTTTTACACGGACAACCCGGTAACGTAACAACCTTATAACTTTGTGATTTTTCATGATACAGTACCGACACAGGTACCGACACAGGTACCGACACAGGTACCGACATAGGTACCGACACAGGTACCGACACAGATACCGACACAGGTACCGACACAGGTACCGACACAGGTGCCGACACAGGTACCGACACAGGTACCGACACAGGTACCGACACAGGTACCGACACAGGTACCGACACAGGTACCGACACAGGGACTGACACAGGTACCGACACAGGTACCGACACAGGTACCGACGCAGGTACCGACACAGGTACCGACACAGGTACCGACACAGGTACCGACACAGGTACCGACACAGGTACCGACACAGGTACCAACACAAGTACCGACACAGGTACCGGCACAGGTACCGACACAGGTACCGACACAGGTACCGACACAGGTACCAACACAGGTACCAACACAGGTACCGACACAGGTACCGACACAGGTACCAACACAGGTACCAACACAAGTACCGACACAATGTAATGATATTTTCTAATACATTTGCCTGCTTAGAGATAAGGCTTATTAAATTGAGACAAAAAATAATAATAAGTGTAAGCTTCAAGCAAATTATTGTAGAATTCAGAAAACATCCCGCATTGAACATTACTTTCGTTAGGAGATAAGACGATCCATAGACACAGATATTGCCACAATCATGCGGGTGGATTAATATTCATCAGGAGAACGTAATTAAGGACAAAAGATGCTGTTATTGAGTATATTTATTCGCGGGTGTAATACAGCTTCATGTAACCAACATCTCGAGAAATCAAAATATTAATTCAGTTTGTATATCGATTTTTCACACCAGCATTTTGAACAATTATTTGATAGCTTAAGAAAGTACCTCTGGTACCAGGAAAATTGTACCAATAATCATATTATTAAGAAACATCTGCTACATACAATATACCCAAAGGTTGACCGGTAGACGATTCCTATGGCATTAAGTCCGCCTCCGTACATGTGTGTGCTAAAGTATTACATAAATAAATATACCTAAGTTGTTGCAACCAACTTGCCAATTTCTGAACTTATATTAAAATGGTGGAATAAAGTAAGAAACGGTAATTTCTTGCTGAAAACTAGCCAGAAGAGAAACACAATAATAAAATAAAACTGTTTTGTTTTCATTTGGGGCCAATATATTTTAGTAAAGGTCTTATTTGGAAAACTAGATATTTTTTATAAATACTGACAGACATTGATAAAAGTACTTACATTAGATACCTATGGTGGTAAATAAAATTGTTAAATCGACTTGGGCTAGCAAAATGTCGGATTCAAATTTCAAAAGCAGTAACTTTTATCGTAATAATAGGAGCTCAAGATCCGCATCTCCTATTCTCAAAGAAATAAAAGCTTCTCGTCTATAATATTCAGAATCCCGTCTTACACTACAGCAAGACTTCACACATCCTTAGACATGTTCAACCGTCAGCTTTTCATAAGCCAAACCTCTTCTATTGCGGTTTATGTCTTGGAAACATCTTTTTTGCCAAGAAATATTTCTTTGACACCTTCAAAACGAAACCTTAGAACTTCACCGTTAAAGTTTAAATTTATCTTTGCTCTTTTATCTGGGTACTGAATCCATGCGGTTTACATGTCAGAACATTCCAATCCAAAACGAACTCTATGTGTTTATCATAACGTCTTATTTGGTTTGTCTCGTTCCAGCCACTCTGAGCGACCACAAGCGGTTGCATGGAGGCATCGCTTTCGTGACGTCACTGCCTCACACGCACTCCGGCAAACTCCAGAGGAATAAGTGCATTCAATTGATTGCGGAGCTCCGTAAGAGCGGAGAGTGCTATTAGACTGCTGTGATGTTAACGTATTAAAAGAGTATATATTTGTTTTAAGATTTTAGTGTTTCATTTTTGTCAACTAACTCATTAGAATGAATGTTTAAATTAACGTACTGTCAGCAATAAAGAAAATAAAACTTTATCTCAATTTAATTAATTCTAGCCAGAGCGATATTTAATTTGCCCCGCACTGTGTTCAGAATAGAAGTAATAAACTGCTGCCGCACTGAGTTCAAAAACGACCACTAAAGAGAATAACATCATTCTTTTCACCGAAAAAACGACTTCTAAATTGTGCCAAAGCTGCTTCTACAAAATATTCTGCAAAACGTATTGTTTCCCGCCGTACCTCGACCGAAACTTCTAAAGAAATTTGGCTCAAGCTTGGTCCTAATATCCACAGCGTTCTTTCTACATAGTAATGACGTGAATACATTCATATTTAGCGCGTCGCTAAGAGAAAGAATTTATTTAGATCAAAACATTTTATAAAGACTAGAAGGATTAATATTAACTTATAGAATAAAATAAAAATAAACTAGCATTAAGGAAATATCAGAGAAGTAAAATTATTTAATAATTTTGTAGTAGAAGACTACAAAATTATTAAATAATTTTACTTCTCTTCTTTTGTCAAAGTAAATCATTATTACTATTTTGTAAAATCTACAATGATCGGTGTCTTGTTACTTTTATGAATACTGTGTCTTGTAGTGAAAGTAAACACAAGACCTTCAGTGTGTTTACATATCAATTAGAACGGACACCCGGACAACAACATCTGCAATAATACAAAGTTCAATCCAAAACAAATCTAAATATAAGACCTTTAGATCTAGAACTCAGAGCATATTTAAGGACATTAAAATTCAGCATCATAAAACGAAATTTCCATCTTTTCAGAGCATAAAGAGCTCATTTCTTTCAATCTAAATTGACACACTTCCCGTCTTACACAAACTCTCTACTTTACTGAATGGGATAACGTTTAGTACTCGCATATTTTTCCTTTAGCACAAGTCTACAATCTTGGAGATATTCAGAGAACGCCCAAAGAGATCGTTTTCGATTTCTGTTCACGTATATCTTTAGTCTGTTGTATGGCAACGCAGAAAATTACTTGCATGTTCGGAACAATCACGCGCGCTAATAAATTTATACGTCTTTTGAAGAGGCGGGACCTTTTACTACCACATTCACCCTATCTTGCCTTCGTACACTGCAGCCTAATCAAATTATGAACGCATCGTTACACTGCGCAACCGTTGCTTCTAATATTCTGCACCCATTTATTCCATAAAACTAAAACCCGCGATGGATGTCGTACTTGAGATGAAAATGTTGTCTTCGCAACAATGTTCATAGAAGTAGGACATGGGGTAGGGTGGGTGCAGTAATAATGGTTTATGTGCTTGCCACTTTAATTAAGGAGATACCTGTAGTTGCTGTACCTAATTAGTGTTGGGACACAAACGACACTTCCGCAAAGTTATCACATAATCCTATTAAGGAATTTGTTCAAAATTATATATTTATTACAAGAGGACGGTAAAGCAATTGTAGGTTCATTAAAATGAGGACGGAGGATTGTGTGGTGATAATGAAGGCAGGGAGAGGCAGTTGTTAATTGTTAATAAATGTGCCCTGTGAGCCGTTGTAGTGTGCTTACTGTGGTAGTTAGTGGCGATTGTTCTGACGACACAGTTACGACTGTGTTCTTTTTAACAATAAGTTTCTGTGTTTGTGAATTGAATAGCGTTGGTAACAACTTTTTCAATACTTGTTGCAAAATCAATCAGACCTTGAAGTATCAAGCTAAGTACAGTACAGCACCAGTCATTGAACAAATATTAATCTTGTTTTGAATACAGCAAAGAATACCAATTTATTTATCATTGGAAACAGAAACATTAGCAGTAAAGAACAGTGAACAGGAAATATGAACCGTATTAAACTAGTAAACTTTTTGTTTCAAGTGATATATGAGTTTAAAAACTAATTAACTAACGACTGCTGGAGCGCATTAATGAACAAGTACTAATTAGAAAAGAGTACAAGTATACTATAGCTACCTATTAATGTTTGTACTTCTATTGTATGCAGTTTTCGAAACAAAAGCTCATGCTTTTTATAAAAAGTTTATAAAGAGAAAACGGGGCGCGGATTACCACTTTGTAAATTGCATTTTTTCATTGCATGAAAGGAAATTTTTGGGTAAAGATCGTGATCACGTACTTGGAGATCTCGTAAGCAGCTTTTTTATCGTTTATTATCCAAAAAAATATGGAAGGTTTCATTTGGTTGAACAAAAACATCACACCAAAGATCGCGGGTTTAACAACGGTATGTCAGAAACGATAATCGGTGCCACTACATCATTATTTACTTAAATAAATAGATACGTATAGGTTTATTAATACAATCTAAGAAGTGTTTTTAGTACATTTAAACAGTTTACTTTTTCTTTACTATCTTCTTATTGTATAATAAAAAATAAACGGTGTTCGTTGGTAAGCGCATCACTTCAGAACCTTTTAGAACGGCTGGACTAATTTAGCAAATTTTTGTTTTGAAATGTTCGTAATAATCCAAATTAGGTAATAAACAATTTTAAAGTTGCCGGGGAAATTGGAAAATTCGGGAAACTGAAAGTGCATTTTCTATGTGAATTTTGTATGAATTATTAAAATTTGAACATGACATCGTCTATCGGGTCAGCTAGTCTACATATAATATTATACACACACTGGTGGTGCGTGTGTTGGTTGAGCTGGATGGTGCTGATCCACGCGTCATGTTCGTGAACGGGCGCCGTCAGTTGAGACTGGTCATCTCTTAACTGCCAGGACTTATTTTGTAATCTTTTAATCTTATATTTTGTTTTTTACACTGTTCTCATATATAGAAGTGACAAGAATAATGTACCTAGGATTTTATAATATCTTGACTGACCGACTCTTTGACAATTCAAAAGTGCCTGTAAATAGTTTAATTGAAATAAATGCTTTGAGTTTGATTTTGTACCTACGTTCGGTTGAATTATAAATTATAAAAAAATCAATCATAGACTTACGGTTGACTGTATTATGCCATACATTCTCCATGCCCATAGTCCAGATCCCGCTGGGCAGTCGATTTATCCAAAGTTTTCACCCCAAAAAAGGTCATAGGTGAACCATTGTCCTTCAAAATAATCACCCATTAATTACATTAATTAATATATCGGTTGCAGAGTAAACAAGTGATGCGTCCAAACTTGGGACGTTTGACTAGGTAGCCGCACCGGTTACCGGCCAGGGGTAATGCATAATTAAGGTAAATTCACCAACTTGCTAATTCACTAGTTGTTTGTTCTACGCCGTAGTTGAAGGCTGCCCTAAAGTAAAGGTGTTTGTTCTACAAAATTGATATTGTCTTTAAGTTTTGATTAGGTTTTCGTGATGGAGAATTCCTTTGAAGGGTAGTTGGGGACTTTGTACGAAGTGTTGTTAAATAATATTTATGTTAGGGGTGTTGAAATGGCGGGTCTTTATATTGAGCTAAACGGGATCAGATGAAAGTAATACGACGCGAAGAATGTTCGTTTGATATAAAAACCTAATTGAAGGCGTTTTGTTACTAATTGTGAATCAATATCAATAATTTAATTTCAAGCGTCACTCGTATTGAACGTAGATTTGTACAGTAGATAGAATCAATGGGGTCTTCAAAACGATTTTTAGAAAATGATCTCGCTGATTTTTGCAAATCTCTATTTAATAGTAATTAATAGTAGTAGTAAGACATTCGTTTTTAATTCTTGATGTATTTACTGAATATTATAATGTCCAGTCTATGGGGAAGCATAAATAATAATAATCATCATGTGACATTTTACTACTGCCATTCGAACGTGCTAAATGGATAAAACAAATAATTGACATTATTAAAATAAAAACAGAACGTGATTGTTCAAATTACAAACGTTCGGAATTCGAATCTCGTAATTTGAATTGGACTGGCATGCGGCACGGCGACCGTTACACGCGATCCAATATGGCGGATGTCAATCACAACTAATCCTATCACACAAAATTCTGTTTGATAGCCTGTTTGATAGCAGCAGCAATTTGCGTCGGTCTAAAACTAACCTTTTAAGAGTTGCAAAAATTGGTAGAATGCAAATTGCAACGTATTGGGAATTCCGGATGTTTGGTTAATTTGCATATTTTGAATGAAGTGGTGGTTATTAGTGGCAGTAAATAGATAGTGAGTGCCAATGATGGCTTTTTGATGTTGGTTAGTTCACTATGGTTCAGCGAAATGCTGGCAATTGGTAGACTACTAATACTCATATGATACTCGTAGCCTGTGTCTACAATTTAAGTAGAATTAATATTATTTCATAACCGATAAGGTATAAAAAGTAGTACCAAAAACATCACTTACTTACAATATTAAAAACTGTATTCTGCGCAATGATATTATAAGTAAAATGAGGTACATAGGTTATATACACGCTCCGCAAGTGGCACGTTGAAATTTGGCTAATTAGCCACATTTTCTTCGTCTTGTCTCTTTTTCGCTCCCGATAATTACGACATGCCATCCTACTTCCACGCGTCATCTAATAGTGTGACATTATGGTGTTTTTGAAGATCGGATGTTGAGTAAGTAACCTGTCTACGTCTTTTTACTTAAAATATCATTGATTCTGCGCTATAACCAATAAATGTTCTGTGGAGCGCTGACGAGGACGCTCAAAGTCATCGTCATAATTGTATGTAGGTACGGAGAGTATCCTGGTTGCAGTATTTACCAAAACTGCCAGTCTATTAACTTAGCTAACAGGGCGCGCATGTATGTAGCGTTTAGGCCGAATATAGGCACGGCGGAATTGCATCCGCCTGCCCGAATATAGGGGAGATTCTTAACGTAATAGGGATAGAGGGTGGCTGTTATAGACAGGTGATCTAGATGATACTGATTTAATCATCAGAATAAATAGATTGTGTTTCTTTGATCATTACAGAAAAAAAAAGAAAAAAAAAATGAGCCATCACGGAACGCCTGGCAGATGTAAAACATCGAAATTATTTACACACTAGTACTACATTATACACTGTATAGTAGGGACGCGTCGCCACGCGGCATGCGTCGCGCTGCCAGCAATCGGTTTTATGTGCGCCAATAGATTTTTCACATCAAAAACAAATTTATTTGAGCGTAATAATATAACGCACAAAATTTAAAATAAAGCAAAACACGATGTTTTTCGTCATATTTTTACCATTTTTTTTACAATTGGTGAAAATATGCTTCACAACCTGGGACTTACGTGCGAAACACAGGGAAACCTGGGACTTACATACGCGCGCAGCGCTGGTTTTCATTGACATGCAGGCGTGGACGACCACCGGTGCACTGTATAAAGTAAGTATTGAACCTAGAAAACCAAATAAAAATAAGAGAACAATAATAATTGGTAATTGTACAAAACATAATATTTACATACATAGATATTCTTCCCATGGGGGTAGGCGGAAACTATAGAACGCCACCTGCTACGCTCCTTACATACTCCTTTTGCTAATTATAATATTTAAAATAGCAATATTCCTTCGCGTCGCCATCGACCCACGAGCACATTAAAAAAATATGTGTTATTTGAGCGCGCAATGGTCACAGAGAAGTCCTTTTAAGTTTGACATAATTAATACACACATCGAAAAAGTCTAAGCAACATGTACAGTTTTGAACTTTCGAACAATTTTTACTATTTTTATATATTTATATTTATTAAAAAAAAAATTAACTAAAAATATTTTGATGCATTAGTGACGAAAGCAACAAAATCTTTCATTCAATTGATAATTTAATCATAATAATTAACAAATGAATACCCTAACATACGTAGTATAAAATAAAGTTAGGTATAACGACATTTTTTTAACTATTTGGTAATTCCTCTGACCGCCTCTGTTGTTTAAAACTTGTCGGAAACGATTTTTCATTTAATTTATAAGATTATTATTTTATCTGATCCTACGGCAATCGCTCCCAAATTTTAACAAGTCTTACAGTTGTTGGGTTGTCGACACTCCGTCCAGGTTCTCTAGAACACGTCTCTGAAGCATGTCCAATGCGTGTTCGATGGGATTGAGGTCTGACGATTGTGTAGGCCACGGCAATACCTGAATGTTTTCCATTATCAAGTACTCTCTGGTGCTCCTAGCTGTGTGGGAACGCGCATTGTCATGCATCAGCGTGAAATCTGAGCCAAGACTTTGCGCAAATGGGTGAACATAAGGCCCGAGGACATCTTCAACGTAACTTTCAGCGTTCATATTGCCATCTAAAAAAACGAGCTCAGTTCATCTGTTCTTCATAATACCCGCCCATATTATCACTGTGGAGCCACTGTAAGGGTGCACTTCCTGGACGCATCTCAGCCGTTCATCATTTCCGGGATGACGAAACACTCTTACCCTTCCCGTAGCAGGCCTAAATCCAAACCGTGAGTCACCGCAAAATAAAGTTTTATTCCATTGCTCCTGGGTCCATGTCAAGTGTTCCCTACAGCATTCGTTTCGCAACGCGCGATTCCAATGGCGTATAGGTGGGCCCCTCGGGCGTCGTGCTCGTAGGCCGTATTCATGCAGCCTATTTTTCACTGTTTGGTGGCTAACAACAACACCGCTTGAGAATTGTAGCTTTAAACCTTTCTCTCGGGTGGTTAACATCGGCTGACGCCTTACAGTCAGTTATATGTATTTATTTATTTAATACTTTAAGCACAAAAAAAAATGTACTGAGGCGGACTTAATGCCATAGGCATTTTCTACCAGTCAACCTTTGGGTGATGCAGAGACAACCAGTGGTAGGTGCAATAACAAAAATTGTGAAATCAATATTTATTCAAATATAAGGATATGCATACATATACCTATTAAAAACTTAAATATAATATATATATATACCTAATTATACATAAATATAAGACCAAATAAATACATATATACACGAATATACCTATAAACCAAACATACAATGGGAAAACTTTACCGTTGTGATGATACTGCCAGCTTCTTACGAATGTGCTCGCGAACTTTAACTTTAAAGGTTAATCGGTTGGTTGCCATCCTGATTTCCTGGGGGAGCGCATTCCACAAAGAGATAGACTGAACGAAAAAGGAAGAGTGAATGAAGTCAGTTCGGTGAGTGGGACATTGAAGAAGACGATTGTGTGAAGAACGTAGATTTTTATTGTGGTTGGCGCAAATGTACTGAAAGTGGGAGGCTAGATAACTAGGGGAAGGAGGGAGAATCAAGAAATGAAAATAAGGTGGTCAACGCCCTTTGCTCTCTGCGCTGGCGTATGGGCAACCACTTTAAAAGCGACCGATGCGCAGAGACATGATCATATTTACGCAGATTGAAAACAAATCGAATGCAGTTATTGAGAAGACGGTCAAGTTTGTCGAGGAGATCTGCATTCAGGTCATAGTAACACACATCACCATAATCGATGATAGGGAAAATTAAAGACTGCACAAGCATTGTCTTGGTACTTGATGGTAATAAATTTTTCAAACGGTATAGAGCCCGCAGCGTTCCAGTAACCTTCTGACTCACCCTAGCGACTTGAGTGCGCCAGTTCAGGGTACAATCGATGTGCAAGCCTAGGTCTTTTACGTCAGTGCTAAATGGAACGAATTATTGAAGAGAACTGGTGGCAAGGTTGAACCATCCACCTTAACAATACTACGATGACTCCCAATGATGATCGCCTGACACTTATTAGGGTTTTCTGCAACAGCAAATCTATCAGACCAGGTTCAATGGCTTTCAAGTCCCTATTTAACTTGTCGATAGCATCAGGTATTTCATCAACCTTCCTGTGACAGTACAACTGCAAGTCATCTGCATACAGATGATACGCACATTGAAGTTCGGAAGTTATAAGATTAATAAAAATAGAAAATAGAAGAGGAGAAAGAATACCGCCTTGAGGAACGCCAGCTTCCAAATCACACCAGCATGACAAAGAATCCTCAACATGAACGGACTGCTGACGTTCCTGAAGGTAAGAAGAGAACCATTCCAGTGCTTCGGGAGAGACCATAACATAGGACAGGATAGCTAACAGGATGTCGTGACTGACGGTATTAAAGGCATTCGAGAAATCTATCAACACTAGAACAGTAAATTTGGTGTCCTCTAGTATTGCCCTTATATCGCCAGTCAGTTTAAGAAGTGCGGACACAGTGCTGTGCCCAGGTCTGAACCCAGATTGAAGAGGGCTAATTAGGGAATTACGATGAACAAAATTGGAGAATTGTTTGTGGACACAGGCCTCGAGCACTTTGGATAGGAAGGGAAGTATAGAAATTGGACGGAAGTCGGTAGGAAGAGAGGGATTGGATACCTTAGGCAGTGGACGAACATGGGCTTTGTGCCACAGGGAAGGGAATACTCCGGTGTACAGGGAAAAATTAATAATGTGGGTAATGATGAGTAGAGATGTACATAATGTGGGTAGAGATGTATCGGTCCTGTCGAGCAGTTGTACTCTTTCCACGTCATGAATGCTGCTCAGCAGCAGGATCTCCTGTATTAACGTAACGCTGCCAAAGACGACAAATCACGCTCCTATTGATACCAAAATGCCGAGATACCTGGGACTCTGCAGTTCATCAGCAGTCAAATGGCGTCGGTCCAAGGCTCACCACTAATTTTTTTCAAAAACTTTATATTTCAAAATGATAAAAGCGAGATAAATACTAAA
This sequence comes from Tiliacea citrago, assembly GCA_963921375.1. Classification (NCBI taxonomy): domain Eukaryota; kingdom Metazoa; phylum Arthropoda; class Insecta; order Lepidoptera; family Noctuidae; genus Tiliacea; species Tiliacea citrago. Next base: position 24,183,422 of record OY992800.1, read on the forward strand.
TTTACCAAGCAACGAAACCACATGTAATCGGGAAAAAATTATTAGCTTTTATTTTAATGAAAACAAAACACAATCGAAAAGTTTATATTTTTTAAATCAGCCAGTAGATATATGTTTCCGAGAACAAAAAGATTGTAGGTATACCAATTTATTTTGTTAAGAAAAAAATAAAATATCAATTAATAAAACATGCAGTTTCTGTAAATGATGCGAGTTGCTTAGACTTACCTATTTGATACGAGTATGTGTATATTAAATAACTTGATAACTTTAAATGACAGGTGTTAATAGTGTTATATTCAAACTACGCAATAAATTTTCAGTTCCTAAGAAAATAGATGAATTGCTTAGAGTAATTTTTATTGCAATCTGTGTTTGTAAATTTTATGTTAGAAGGCGTAAAAGGCATATACAGAAACTCGGAGACGTTAAGATCGATTGATGAAACAGGTCAAGCGAATACCACAAAATTAAATGGAAAATAAACTCCAGTTCTCTTAGTTACTGAGTAGTATGATTTTTAACTAAGGTGTCCACTGCTACGCATGAGAAATCTACAAAAAAAATAATGAATTTCTTTCACAGAAAATTAGAAGTATAATAATGTTTTTTCAAACGTTCAAACAATCATTCCAAATAAAATTTTCCTAGAAAACTGAAATCCCATTTCATTCGAATTAAATCTTCAGAAAAACGTCTTTTATCCCCAAAATGTTCTTTTCCCGCAACATTCTTTCACAAATTACTTTGTGAACCCTTTCTTGTTTGAATTTATGACCTCCCAGTTGACGAGTTTCAAACTGTTTTAAAGTGAATCGAATTACGACTAGCTCGTTCGAGCCGCACTGTACGCCGCATACTAAACAACATTGTTACGAGTACACTTTTGTCTTTATCTCTTAAAGGGTATGAAACAGTTTAGTGTTAATGTTTTGTGTGTTATCCAGAGCTAAAGAAAATATCTACAATAACTCTCCTTGGGTCTATTCTAATAATTGAGGACCATACACATCTAGGATTACTCGTACAAGACAGACCAATCGTCGAAATCTCCTATGAGGACCACGTTGCGGCAAAGATATTCTGGGATGATTCTAAAGATGTCATCTGCTTTACCATAACAGCCATTCGTAGTGATGTTAAAAGCTTAGTTACCTACCACTACATGGATTGTTCTTCGGAAAAAAGTAATTTCGAGTGCAGCAGTGGTATCTCTAATTCTTAGCTGACATCAAGATTCAGTTTCAGAAGTAGTAGACCTCATTAAAGTAGTGCTCGTAAGAGGTGTGCTGATTATATAAGTGTGCTGATTATAGAAGTGTCCTGATTATAAAAGTGTGCTGATTATAGAAGTATGCTGATTATAGAAGTGTGCTGATTATAGAAGTGTGCTGATTATAGAAGTAGGCTGATTATAGAAGTGTGCTGATTATATAAGTGTGCTGATTATAGAAGTGTGCTGATTATAGAAGTATGCAGATTATAGAAGTGTGCTGATTATATAAGTGTGCTGATTATAGAAGTGTGCTGATTATAGAAGTGTGCTGATTATATAAGTGTGCTGATTACAGAAGTGTACTGATTATAGAAGCATGCTGATTATAGAAGTCTGCTGATTATAGGAGTTCTGGAAAAGTACTAACACTGTACCTATTTCTACCACCAAGCAGGATTTCTGTTTCAGTTTTAAAAGTATGGATGCCATAAATATTACTGACATAAATTGGTAGCAGTTGGCCCATTGTCAACCTATAAAAACACAGGTTTATTTTATTTAGGGTCTGTATACACTTTCCTAGCGTTTAGAAATCATGTATAAAGCCCTAGGATCCCTTACGTAAACTCGGGGATTATATTTGTATTTGACTTTTTGCGGCCTTTGTGCGCCTGGTAAACATAACGTGATTACGGAAGGTAGTTTCTTTGAGATATTATTTAGAACGCTCATCTTCGTGGAAAATGTATTTGAAATGGGTTTATTATTTCATATTTACATGATTTTCTAGAGAAAACAGTCGACTGGTAAATCTGTCACTTGATATTTTGTATGTCGGTTATGACGTATTTGTTCCCCTGGTAGATAGAGGTGTACCTACTAACACAATTACTCTCACGACAAAGTTTTATCATATGTATTCTGAAATTTTGACTACCTAGTCATGATTGCAATAATAACATTTTTGGTACCTATACCTAATTTATAGGAATCTGGCAAATCCAGATTCTGGTTGCTAACCAAATCGTCTAACAAAAGTTAGATGATTTAATATATAATTTATTTCAAAAGTGTGGTAGATACAGTCTGTTACACAAATATGATTTAACAATTTAGGGAAAAATCGTAAAGAGAGTAAGTAACAACATAGTTGAATCTGGCGTCCTAGCTAGGTTACATGGTAACCTGTATTAAGGTTCGCCAGCCCAGGTTCCCGAAGGAGTACAAAAAAAATCAATAGACTGGTTTGGACTATAAGGTGAAAACATATTTTAACTTATACTAAGTGTGTGAAGTGTTAGTATGTGTGTGTTTTGTGATGAGGTGGGGTGTGGTGTGTATGAGTGTTATGAGGTAGATGTTGTGTGTGTGTGTGTAAACGGAAGGGAAAGAGGTTGAGTTTGGATACGGAGTGTTAGAGAACTCACTACGATTGTGAAGTAAACAAATATTCAGTGTCGTCGTAGTTTAAACTGGTTAGAAAGCATGTTATCTGTTTTTTACACTTTCGTAAGAGGATTGATGTAGAGGGAGAGTTTTGTTTATTCTGTTATATAAACATGGTCCAAGGTAGTATAAGAAACGTTTAGTAAAAGCAAAGCGTGTGAAGGGTACTTTGCAAATTTCATTCTTTCGCCTAAGTGAAAATTGAGTATGTGTAACAGGAGTTTTTGTGTGTTGTTGTAATAAAGCGTTGAGAATGAATGTCTGCCGGACAGTGAGAACTTTGCATTTTTTATAAAGATCAAAGGTTGGGTAGAGAATTGGCCGGAAAATCGCAACCTTTAGAATGGCTCTCTGAGCTACTTCCAGAGGTTTAAGTGTACTTTTCGCAGCTCCACTACTACTACAGTGTTAGTAAATTCCATGATCAACGCGGAGGAATTATTTTGTTTGTCAATTCGATACCTAGAAATGTATCTAATGTCTGATTTAACATCAATGCCGAGGACATTAGAGAGTACAGACGCAGCCTCGTATAGGTCTTGTTTAGAAAACATTTCACAGACACAACACAGATTTGGGTGGCAAACCATTCAGGAATTAATTCCGTTCGTGTTAGAATAAAAACGATAATATATATAAAAAAAAAAATATATATATATATATATATCTGTAAAACATGATAATTAACTATTCTATTTTAGTAAGATAAGATAATAATATTTATTTTGTAAAACATGAGTACCTACAGTATGAAGGTCTTTTAATTAATATGAAGTGGCTACATATTTTGCCGTTTTTTTATGGCGTACAAAATTAGTGGCACTAGACAAACAATACAAAAAATAAAAAAATTATTACAATGGCAAAATTTAAATTACATTTAAATTATAATGTCAAAATTTAAATTGCATACAAAATTACAATAATAAATATAAATTCAGTTCAAAAACACAATGTGAAAATTTAAATTAAATTTGAGTAAGGCATTTATACAGAAAAATCAGAATTATAAACAAGCAAACAATCATTTAACAAATCATCAATAATTATTTACTCTTTATATATTTTTTCTACTCACAAACTATGCACCTGCCATGTTATCGCTCCACTACTCTCGGTTGTTAGAACAAGACAAGGAACACTTCTCGTTAAAACTAAACAAACAAAAACACGGCATCATGGCAGTGAATAGTTTCGCTTCAATTAGCGCGGTGTTTCACCCTTGTCAACGTGGCCGTACCCTAATATAACTCCCGTGATGCCCCTTGATTATTGCGCGAGGTGCTAACACTAGGAAGGCAACAGAAGAACCGCTGTTTACAGACGTGACACATGCATTACTACTGCGCTTCAAGGATTTTGTGACACGCGGCCAAATTCGGAACTAACACCGCGATTTTGTTGTTTTGAATACATTTCAAGTGACATTTCATAAAACAATTGCACAAATATTGACCAACAGTGGCCGCCTATCAACGTCAGTCGAGATCCTTGTAGCGTTGTCAAGGACTTGAGGACAAAGAAAAGATTTTTCGTATTGGAGCTCTCTCTTTTCTTTGCCTAGGCTTATCCCATTATTTGTCGGCTTTGCTCGTCATTCTTCGCCAGACATGTGTATCGTAGGTGATGTCCAATAATCAAGGGTCTGTATTATTTTGAGTGCCTAAAATTGCTCCTATAAATGCCGGTATCGAGATACCTGCATAATTATACATAATATTATCCTAATCAGACCAAATTACTGACATCATTAAGTCCCGCGTAGACTGGCGTGATATCACGGGCGCGACAGGCAGCGCGACACCTTCCGTTAAGTTTTCATTGAAATTGTGGTACTAGTGTCGCGTCACGCCTGTCTGCGGGAGCCTTTATGTTGCTTGGAAGTCCTTACCTCGCAAAGGACGTTAAGCCGTTGGTCCTTCTTGGTCATTCTTGGATATTTGACAGTCATTACGGGTAGTTAGAAGCCTAAAAAGTCTGACAACCAGTCTTACCAAGACGTATCATGTTACCCAATAACTGGCTTGTGGAGGACAGTTAAGCAGTCGCTTCATGTAAAATACTGGTATTTAGCTGCATCTACTTAGACTGGAAGCCGATCCCATCATGGTTGGGGAAAGCTAGGTAGATGGAGCTGATAAGAGCAATAAATCGTCATCCCTTTTTACAAGTTTTTTTTTATTCTTGGAAAGATAGAATAGGTTTTCTTAATAGTAACAAATTTTCTCGGAGCATCTTCCCGCCATATACAAGGCCAGAAGGCAAGCGTGTATAACTAATCGCGTATTGATTGGAAATCACTTTTTTACTAAGGTCTTCCAATCTATACAAGAGTGGTACGCAAATACTCGCGTATACTTCGTAGTGACTTAATTAATTACCTTATTCCATAATATATAGTGCCAGTACGAAAACGAACTAATCGTTTTACTCCTTGAATTTGAAACTGATCCTCATAAACTTCACCAACTTACTGACCTTCTAATGATGGACACTTCTAAATTAATGAACCTCTAAAAACTTTTTGCGCTTCTACTGATCCACGCGCGAGCTGAATCGGTCACATTAACTAAAGTCCGGATCCAGATCATATGGTCTGGGGTTAGGTTAGATTAGAACTGTGACCAACTGCGCGCGAGACCAGCGGTGCCGCGGCAGCGGACGGCGAGCGCTACATCCAAGTTGGTCGCAGTTACTTGGCTATTTCGTATTTTTAGGACCCCATAATAGGATCTATTCGAAGTTAACAAAAAGAGGCATAATCATTATATTAGAGTGTTTAATAATATTTTAAGGAGAGTTAAATATTATGTCAAATTCGAAAATAAATCAATAATTTTATTTAACTTAATCTTTAAAACTCTTGTCAGGCGTAATGTGATGTAGTCTATGCAGGTTTGGAACCAGGGGGCCAATCGCGCTATTTCTTAACGTAATTACCGTTCGAACGGAACGTTTTTGGTTTTGGTTTAGTTTTGGTTTAGCTGATGTAAGAAACGGTATCGCGCTATTTTTTATGAGAGTATTGTTCGATCGATCGGTCCTCCAACGTACCTTCCAAAGTAAAGCTAAATCGTTTCCGTTGAAATGATTAGCGCGATACGAAATGTGTCTAACGTAACGTTTTTGGTTGTGGTTTAGTTTTGGTAAATTAGCGCAATCGGCCCGCAGGACGCGCGCATCCACGTTACAAACTATAAACGAGCAGTACGTAAAATTCGTGTATACATTTTAATGACAGATTTAAAATAAAATAAATAAAACACGACTGCCCTGTTAAATTATTTATGTTTATTTTATTCAATTTACTGACAAGTATTATTTTAAAACATGTAATACTAATTGGTGGTATTTTTATTTTAATGGTTTTATACTCTCGCAGCGGCGAGGCCAGTCGTGGATGACATGGGGATAAATTATTTGTTTTGCATGTACACCCTGTGTAAAATTTATGTCAATAAATTTTATAGTTTTATAAATTCCTTACAATTTGATAACCATATTGTAATAATTGAAGGATTTTTTTTTCACATCGGAAAATGGAGCCATACTGCCGCCATTATGTTTTTTTCAAAAATATTTATAGCCCGTGTCACTCGGGATGATGTAAGGATTCTAATGATACCCTATACATCTAAATCTGGTCAGGCATTTAAAAGTTATGGTGGCACAAAGAAACTCACATAGATACTAATACATGAACCCTAAACACATTACACTCGTTTTTGAGCAGTCTCGTAATAAAAATAGCACTACAATGTACGCGAGCAGCTTCCTATGGCTGCGTTCTGGCCTTGTACAGAATGGAAAGACGCAACTGCGGAGAAACCCAAACAGAGGGTATTTTTTTTGTCTTTATTCGTTTCATTATTCTATTCATTTGTTTTTCTCACTTTTAATCTCTTCTTCATCTCTATTTGATTGGTCTTCTTTCTTTTAACTTCCTACGATACAGCTTGGTGTGAGTGGAAGTTCTGTGCCTATCTACTAGGTGCTGCGAAGGGGTAATAATAACAGGCTTAATATCGCTTTATGTAAGGGATTGAGATGGGTTCTCGTATCCAAGGTGTCTGAAGGTACACGGTAAATAGGGTCACGGTATTACCACCCGTTAATGACATAGTCCTGGACACTAATTCATTATAAATACGGTCTTCTTTCTCATTGCCACGAGGTAGCATATCTTCATCATTTTAGATTTTATCTGAATAATTTTAATACTTTTAAAAGAAACTTACTTTTATTTGGTATGCATAAAATTCAAAACAATTCCTCAGGCCCTACTAAATAGATAATATTTTTCACGAGCATTTTGTATCACTATTTGGTCCAGCAATGAAATAAGTAGATACTTCAGCCACCTGGAACCATAATTCACGAATACATAAAAATGTATTATCAGTCAAATAATATACCATTTCCGAAATCCTATTCTTGAATACATTATTTGATACGCAACGTTCAATAAGCCATTGACAACGAAATAAAATAAACAATGTCACAGTTGAGTGACACACGTTCGTAAATAGCTGAGACATTCAATATTTTCCTTTGACTCCACAAACATTTGGAGTACCAATAAGAATAAATCACATTTTGTAACAAAGGTTAAAATAAATATTCCACAATTCAAGTAGATGGATTGACAGCCCGTCAGTTACACGTCATATTTTCAAACGCACACATAGAATAGCGTCATCCTATTGGTTCACACGGACGCAATCTATAGTAATCACACGATTAAAAGTAACTCGTGTAAAACTTACCCAAGTTTCTGTAACTAGTTGGAAATGTTTCCAATTTCTATTATTAGTTAGTCTGGGAGTTTCTAGCGTAATAGTGTAATGAGTTTGCTATTAGAGAGAAGTTATAGTTTTACGTTGTGACTAACATTTAGAAATTACAATTGAATTTGCTGCGTAGTGTAGTTTTAGGGTTGTGTGAAATTACAAATTGTCGTATTTACCTATTTGTTGATGAAACAATTTGAAACAAACATAGTTTGATAATATTATTAAGTTGGACAGTACCGGTACTTTCTGAATAATAATTTATCCTTTCCGAAATGTCTCCCTATATCTGTCCAGATTGGCTTGTTTGTCACCCGCTTGGGCATCGTAAAAGACGACAACTAATCCCTGGTGGTGAGTAACAGAGACTGTGTATGTGATGAGGTAATGGTACTTTAGATTTACGAATTTTACTGCGGTACCTGTGTTTAGTATATGCCAACCGTAAGTTCACACGTCTTTTGCTTGCCCTGGGGCCGACTTAAGAAGTATTAACTCATTAATTATGAAGCACTGTAATCATGATGGCATTAAACGTCATAAAACGGTACCTGGTCTCTACTAGGACAGCCAGAAGGAGTAGATCGTATAAACATCCAAACCTGGTTCCTAGTAATTTCTTTGATCAGGAATAGGCCAATTAACGTCTCCAAATACTGGTAATGAAGGTAGTTGAAGTAATTAGCGGGGAGCGTCGGTTCAATCCGAGCGGTGGCTGCACAGAGCAATGTGACAATTAGTTGAGATTGGTGACACAGGCGCGGGCGTTGTGGGAGGAGACGCTGCGGTTTGTGAAGCACGTGGATGAAGCAGGAATAGATTATGTTGAAGTGTCAAGTTTAGCAGGTCGTAATTTTTAACAAGCCAACCTTGCTGACGTTCGTCGGTGAAGAGAGCGAGCGTGGTTATCGATTCTATTGTCTCTGTACTAAAAGAGAGCTTTCGTCTGCAGTGACCAGTCCTATAAAAAGGTTAGCAAAGGTCTTAAGAATATTAACTCTCCATTCTTATGTTAGTGAAGACCCCTTTTAAATCCTAAATAAAGCTTAAAAGTGCCGTTAGTATAAACCTTTACAGAACTAATTAGAAATAAAGTGAAAACGTGCTGTTAATCTTAGTACAAATGACACAACACGACTTCATAACTATATAGCGAATACTTAAGACGTTATTCGTCCAAACTTATCTCTTAACATAACACAGTAATCGAGTTATGAGAAAACTTGAAGTGGATTGTTTTAAGAGAGTTAAGATTATTCAGAAAGTTTTACGTATTCTGAAGATGAATGGTAGGTACTTAGGTAAATTTTATGTGATATTTTGTTGATTTCCGCTTATCGTCATGTATATGGAACCTAGAAGTAATGAATTGGTAAAAATAGGATTTTTACACGTCAAAAATAACTTTTGTTTTAAAACTAGATGAGTTCGGTGTTCCCTAGCTGACTACTCTGAGAAGAAAGACCAAAACGACCTCAGAGGTCAGAGGTCACAAAGTCTCTTTTAAAGTTCAGATAATCGCAATCTTCAAAATACATCTCAATTACCCATTTTCCTTGAATTTGTATATAATATTTTTTAAACGTTAATAAATATTTTTTTTACTTTCATGAATGATTAGTGGTCAATGGATACATGAAGTGGGCTGCCGTTGTAAGACGATTAAAATGCCACGGTGTATTTATGTATATATATCGTAGGTATATATAATATATACATATTTATATAAGTTACAATTGCTGAAACAGTAAACATTTTAAATTTATAAAAGAATTAATTAAACAAATAATGTAATTCAATTATTGATGAATTAGGTAGGTAGAGGTACCTACTTAAATTTCATTATGTTGTTATTAATGGATAAATAAATGAATTTTAATTTAATATTAAGCAAATAATGTAAATGAGTTAAATTGTTGATGAATTAAGTACTTAAATTTGTTGTTGTTACTAATAGATAAATAAATGAATTACAGATAATAAATGCATTATATTATATAAGTGGTGATTAACTTAAACTATTTTATGTTAATAATGAATAAAATTGTTAGTGAATCAAATATTATTACATGTTAGTGATGAATAGAATAGTTATCTTTTATTGATTTGAATCATGTACTTTTTTTTTGCTGCATTCGTCAAATGAAATATTTATTATAAATGTTTGTTATGTAAATTTTTTGATTAAGGAATAAATAACTGGGTATGAACCGTGATGTGGTGGCAGTTGACAAGGGACTCACCCCACTCTCCATGGCTAAAGAGAACTGGCGCAAACCTGTAGTACTTACTACCGATGACCGCAAGGAGATATGGCAAAGCAAGGAGCTTCACGGACGTTTCTATCGGGCTCTTCATGAGCCCGGTGTAGATTTCTTAGCGACCGTATCCTGGCTACGTTTTGGTGACCTTTTCGGGGAAACCGAAGGTTTTGTCTGTGCAATTATGGACGAAGTTATCTTGACGAATAACTACCGGAGACATATTATGAAGGACGGGACGGTTGACGTGTGTCGGGCATGCCACCGTCCGGGTGAGTCCATCAGACATATAATCTCTGGTTGTTCTCGTCTGGCTAACGGCGAGTACTTGCACAGGCATAACCAAGTGGCCAGGATAATTCACCAGCAACTTGTTTTGAAATATAAACTTGTGGATTCTGAGGTACCGTATTACAAGTATGTGCCCGACCCAGTTCTCGAAAATGACCATGTCACGTTGTACTGGGATCGGTCTATCATTACTGACAGGACTATTGTCGCGAATAAGCCCGATATAGTGGTGATAGACCGATTAGCGCGCCGCGCAATGATTATCGATGTCACCATTCCACATGACGAGAACCTCGTGAAAGCTGAGAAAGAGAAACAAATTAAATATCTCGACTTAGCACACGAGGTTGTTGACATGTGGAATGTGAGCTCGGCTGTCATTGTGCCGATTATCGTATCAGCTAATTGCCTGATGGCCGAAAGCCTCGATCAACATCTCTCGAGGCTCTCGTTAGGTGGTTGGATCAAGGGCCAGATTCAGAAGGCAGTACTCCTCGATACGGCTCGCATCGTGAGGAGGTTCCTATCTCTGGAGCCCTAACCGCTGGTAGCTTGGACCCTGCTCCCGATACCAGCGAAGCACTATTTTTTATATTTTTAAATGTTTTTATATATTTTTTTTGTATTCTAATATTTAAAAATGTAATTTATATATGTATTAAATGAAATAAAGGAGATAATAAATCATAGGTATATATTATAGAATAGTTGTTGTAGGTATGTGTATTATAAGTTTATAATTTATTTATGTACCTTTGTACCTATTTAATTTATTTATCGTTCATTATCTTTTTAATATATTTTTTTTATTATTAAATCTCCTCTCAAACAGAGCACCTGCCATGTTATCTCTTCACAACCCTTGATTGACTGGTAGAGAATGCCTACGGCATTAAGCCCGCCTTTGTACCTTATTGTGTACGAGAACTTAAAATAAATAAATCCTAACTAATATTAAAAATGCCAAGTGAGTTTGTTTGTTTGTTACGCTTTCACGCTAAAACAGCTGATCGGATCGTTATATTTGACAAATAGCTTAGCCTCACAAACTTGTAAACATCTGTATATACAGTATCAGAGCGGGACGGTCACGTGAGTTCATTGCTTTTTCCCCATCCCAAAAGTGCCCAACGTGCCTAAAGAAGTTTTCACTTCAATAAAACTTGGTCAGGTGCTTAAGGCGTGCAGATTAGTGTCTGACGTGGTCTTTTGAAAAAAGAACCACACAGATTGGAGTGGGCCTGTGCAGTTAAAATGGAATATATAGTACTAGGAAGACTATCATACAGGTATGTTAGAATGATAGATAGGTACCTACGAATACTCTACGGTCAAACTGGATGTGCGCGTATTAACGCCGCGTACTGAACTTCCGTTTTATTACAAGTGACTAATAGACAACCCCTTTGCATAATAATACAAACGGGGGTCGTATAAGATAACTAAGGGATTAATTACATTTGAAACTTAGGTAGTAGGTACTGTCCTACCAGTAGCACAAACATTTTACGATCACTAAACCGTCTGTCAAGTGGTAATTGTTGTCATTACGAAGTCCATCTTCAAAGGTTTCAAGATTTACTACATATACAGGTACTTCTGTGTTTAAATTCAAACATGAAATGTAACTCATGTACCATTTTGCCCTGCGAGTATTTTCATTAAAAATCTTGCTCATCATCCTTTTTGGTGTGATACCCCTAAAAATAGACTAAAAAAAAATATTATGTTGCTTGTAATACTTGTAAATATTATGGTGTGGGCACAAAAATCATAATTATACTATTCTTAATTGTTTGTTACATTTAGTTCTTTATTTTCTGTTGCAAGCTGTAATTTGTGTACTTTAAACAAACGTTGGTAAATCTTAATAATTAAAATATCCTTCATCATCTAGCTAGCTTTTTCCCAACTTTGTTGGGATCGACTACCAGTGTAACCGAATGCAGCTGAATACAAGTAATTTACATGAAGCGACTGCCTATCTGACCTAAACCCAGTTACTGGGTAACACGATACCCCTCGGTAAGACAAGTTGTCAGACCTTCGGACTTCTGACTACCCATAACGACAGTCAAAGATCCCGAAACGAATGTCAGATGGGACCAACGGTTGTAACGTTACGTTATTAACCGGAGGGCTAGTTGTAGGTCATATAAAAAAAGTATATAATATTATAAAAAGTAAGTGTGAGTAGGAGTTCCAGGTCAGCTTCAATTTCGCGCGGCTCGGGACACGCGGGTGGCAGGAAGCAGGATCAGCAGGCAGTAGTTGAGCAGGACGAGGACGGGGCTGCAGTGTATCCCTCTCCAGAGGTGGAAATCTTTTAAGAATTCTCGTAGATAAAAGGTTACGTTATTGTGTTTTAATAAAAGAAACTGCGTTTAAAATTAATATAACTGAAAATAAATAAAGAAAACGTATTCCGTGATATATGGTGTTTTGTATTATTATTATTATTTATCTTTATTAAACGAGGTAAGTACGACTTATAAACTAAGCCCCACAAAACCGGTTCTCCATAGGTACCTACCTACTAAGCTTTGGAGTGGGCAACAAGCTTCATCTTTATGACTGACCGACCCCTTGACAATTCAAAAGTGCCTGTAATTGGTTTATTTGAAATAAATGCTTTGAGTTGAGTTTGAGTTTAAATGTGGTCACCCATCCACGGACCAATCTCGGCAAGCCTATTCGATCGGAATATCCTTATGCATAATAAATCATAAGTATACAAAAGCATCGTGTGTGTACCCGACATAACCCGTGTGTTTTCAACTGATGTAGAATTAAAGTAGTTGGAAGCGGATCGGTTTTCAAGTGGTCGGTCCTAGGAGACCTGTGTCGGTCGCACTCGTTTTGTAGTGCATTTCACTGTATGTGCTTTTGCGTTTGTGCAGCGACGGCACTTTCTTTTATGATTCTATATCTGTTAGAATGGAATAAAAATGCTTATATTCTTGACTTCCATTGACGAGTCATAAAATATTTCTTCTAAGATCCACCTTATTTTTCCATTCCAGTGTTCAATAGATTTGTATTTGTATTCTGGACGTATGTACTTCTTGAGTAAATTAATCTCAAACACACCTCAGTTATATACTTTGAAGTTTAGATTGGTGCCACAACCGATACCTGCCAAATACAGTGAATAAGAGACAGTTGAAAAGTCTCACGTGCCTAGAAGAAGAAGAACACCAGTCCGTTATTGTGCCACTGCAGGGCAACGGCCTCTTCTCATACACAGAAGGCACGAGTATTGATCTCCACACCTGCTCAATACGGGTGGGCGATTTCAGACATAAATTAACTATAAGTCCAGGTTTCCTCATGATGTTTTTCTTTCACCGATTTCAGTAATGTCCAAGATAAACTCAGAAACTACATATGAATTGAAAAAGTCACATGGTACCTACTTGCCAGGATGTGGACCCTCACAATTAGTCCGGATCCCTAGAAACAGTACAGCAAATGAGTAGTTGTACAATTATTTCTCAACTTTAAAACAAACAGTACACACGTCTCTTATTAGTATTACTATGAAGACTAATTATCTCTCCTTATTCGGAGCTCATGTGGCGTTACTGAGTGAAATGGATCGGTTGCTAAGCCGAGACGTAATGGAGTGGCCAGGCGGTCTCCACCACCGACCGACTGTTTTAATGGTCACGCCATCTTGCGTCATTGTCATTGAAGGGTTGAAGAATTTTCATTGTCTTTGAACATTGGAGTGGAATTTATCGAGATAAATCAAGAAATTTCCAGCTGTAGGTATTCAATCTTGAAATATTGTGTAAATATTGCCATAGTTTAACATTTCGCTTTTGTTGTTTGTGCTATGTGTCATGGATAAAACATGCTCAATAATCTCCCTGTTATATCTCTGTCGTATAATTTTAAAAATTATATCCAAATTGCGATTAGTTGAATAAGCACCCAATGCATTGGCACTTGAACTTGACATTATGAACTCTGAACACCCGAATTTCATCACTTAATTTGTTTTATTCACAACTTACAGGGTCGTGTACTCTTAGGTTTCAGCTTAGTCATTGCCTGTTAGTGTGCGTACATTGTGCAAATGAATAAATAAAATAAAATATTACATTATGTACCAAATTACAAATCGTTAATTCACATTTAGTTAACAATAAACAGGACGACTGTTTGTTAATCCATTTCAGAAGAACACTATACCTACATCTTGTTTAGGTACTGAACTTATTTGAACAAATTGAAGTGGTCGAGAGATGAATTGCTTATTAAGCCGTCTTCGCCACGACGCGGGGTACGATCGGCCCCGCGGCCTGCCTATTGAATGGGGTGCACAGCTACCCCGCACTAAAGACTGATTGATTGGGCCCCGTGAGTGATGGCGGGATAGCTATGGATAGTGTCTTCTTTATGGGGTAATGTAATTAAGTGTTTTGTAATTAATTTAAAAGCTAAAGATTATTTTGGTGATTGTGAATAATGACAGAATAAGTTGTATTATGAATAATAAGAGTATTTAGAACCTCGTTTTTGTAGGTTAAAATATGATCTCGATGGTGATCTTGAACAAATTAGAAGCGTCAGGTATAAGAGGAATTCCACTTAAAATGTTTACCGACTACCTCTCGAACCGGAAACAAAGAGTTAAGGTTGGAGAATACGTTAGTAACGATGCAAAAGTCACTTTCGGTGTGCCTCAGGGAAGTGTGCTAGGCCCTACATTATTCCTACTTTATATTAATGACCTCTGCAACCTTAAAATAAATAACGCTAGAGTTTTTTCCTACGCTGACGATACTGCAGTAGTGTTTTCTGGAAAGTCTTGGGACGATGTTGCTAGAAGTGCTGAAGCTGGTATGACTCAAATTGCTAAATGGCTCTCAAATAACTTACTTACACTTAACACAGCTAAAACAAATTACATATGTTTTAGCATATCACACAGGACACAACCAAACCCCGACTTTATTATAAAGTTATACGAGTGTGACAATCCAATTAACTGCCTATGTCCAACATTAGTCAAAGTTTCTCAAACCAAATATCTTGGTATTGTTGTTGACCAAAGATTATCTTGGTACTCCCATCTGGAACAAGTTACCAACAGAATTAGAAAACTGAGTTGGATTTTCAAAAATTTAAGGCGCTGTACCTAGTCAAAATAGGCTTGACTAAAACAGTTTTTTAGCCAAATGTATACATTTTAGAGCAGCAAAAAAATATATATGTTAATCTTGATCATATTTATGGGTGGACCATTGTATTCAAAACATGTTTTCGGTAAATTTTCATGACAGAAAAAAATCATAAAATAACCATTCAAATTGAAATTGTAGCAATTGTAATTGTATTATTTATAAACAAATCTTGATAAAATTAATAACTTTAATGTAATAAATAATAATAAGGGGAACTGTTGTTTTTATTTATCGATTGAAGTAAGATATTTGTAAGGATTAATTAAATTATTGATAAATAACCCGAACGAGTCGAACGAAACGTCGCGCCATCGCTGCGTCTTTTCGCGTCTCTTTCATTTCTACGCGGAGCGACAGTGACTGCTGAGGCACGCTGCTTGATGGACCTGTGCCATTTTGTTTCCGCCGCCGCCGCTCAGAAATCATTTACGTAGATATCTGTTTGTTGTTGAAAACTTTTTATTAAACTTTATTTTATGATTCGTTATTTTCTAAGTTGTATTTTTTATTGTTGGTGTAAATTTTTGTTCACTTTCGGTTATCTAGAACAGAAAGTGAACAAATCTCGAACCAAAAATAAGTTGTGTAAATAATCAATTCCTTTTTTTCCTGTAAGGTGGTGTAAATTTTTGTTCGATTTTGGTTTTAGCCCTAAGTTGTACACATAACATAACATCACGCCTGTAATCCCCGAAGGGTTAGGCAGAGCTGTACCTATAGGCATAAACATAACTGGCGAAACGTGGGTGTACTATAATAGTACACCCACGTTTCGCCAGTTATGTTTAAGTCCCATGTAATAGGGGCGAGCCTATTGCCATCAACCGGGCACAAATCCAGACTCCGGGCTGCTACTGAGAAATTCCTGGTGGAAAAGCCTAATAACACTTTGCCCGACCTGGGAATCGAACCCAGGACCTCGTGCTCGGCAGTAGCGCTTGCGACCACTAGACCAACGAGGCAGTTATATAGAGAATAATTATTAGTACATTATAAAAAATGGCCAACAAAAAAAAAATAACGGAGGGCAATATAGATATCTTATTCGATGAAATAAAAACATAAATTATGATGGAAGTTGTAAAGTAGGTAAGTACCTACCTTTTTGTGCATACCTTATTATATTTCTGTGGATTTATCTATAGCTGCGTAATTTCGACCACGATTCTCAGAGTTGGATTGGTCTAGCGGACTCGGGCATTGGAAAAGTTTGCACATCATTGACTAACCTCGGGTTCAAACCTCTCAAATTTTATCCTGTTATTTGTTGATTTCCATATTTGAAATAATTGTTTTTTATATTATTATTTTACTATTTGTCGATTTTCTTGTTTGAAAAAGATTTTCAGTAATTATTATTTTTGTTGATTTCCTTATTTTTGAAACAATTATAATGTAATTTTATTGTTTTTTCTTTATAGTAAAAATAGACGGCTGGCGAGCAATTCGCCAGCAGATGAACCATCGGAGACAACTTTTCATGAGTAAGCCTAAACATGGTAACAGAAAATTGTACTAACTAGTAATGCGAGAAGAGGTAATTGAACTCATAATTATGAACAACTTTTACTATGGCTTCAACCCCTTTTTTTTATGTGAAACATCTATAAGCGCACGTAAAACCGATTGCTGGCGGGGCGACGCATGCCGCGTGGTGATTCTTCACTATTATACAGTTTATATGCAGTAGTGTGTAAGTAATTTCGATGTTTCACTTCTGCCAGGCGTCCCGTGACGGCTCAATTTATTTGGGTAGGAAATTATCAAATAACTTCTCTGACACGCCCTCCCGCTAGGTAGAGCGGGAGGGCGTGTCAGACTTTTACTGACTAACACTCACCCGTGTTCCTTCAGTTGCCTGTGTGCCAGGGCTACGATATCCCTTTACCCCAAGCCTGGCAGGCATTGGCCCTAACGGATCCCGTCAATTTGTGCTGACATCTCTTTGAGGCGCGCATGGAACACAACGCACCGTCCACCCGAGCCTGGCCCTTATCGGACGGCGAGCTCCCCATCCCTCACCGTCCACAAGCCTGCGACTCCCGACGCCGAGGGGTGTCCTGCGGCGACTAGGGGCGTGAGGGCGCGAATTTTGCCTACACCTTCGCGAGCATTACTGCTTCGCAGAAAGAGGTGACGGCCTCCCATACACTCTCGCTCCAAACCATGGCCTGAACCAGGGCCGGATACGAGAGATCGCCGCCGCCGTTCGCCTCCGTGAGGACACGGCGGTGCTCCTCCCAAGCCTCTACCGTATGCTCCACCGTGTTCTCCGGGCGATCCACACAGTGGTGACACCCGGGCGTTTCCTCCCGCCTTATCCCGAACAGGAATCTCCCGAAACGACCGTGTCTCGTGAGGACGTGCATCAGGTGGAAGGTGAGGACTCCGTGGCGCCTCTCTAGCCACTCCTCAAAGAAATCCGGCAAGGAGGCTCAACGCCTCACCGGAGACCGTGCGGTATCCTCGGACCAGCCTAATGGCCATGACCCTTGGGGATGCATTCAACCGGCAGGCTGGTCGCTGCCTCAAAGAACGCACTAACACCAGTGCCCCGTAAAGGGCCATGGACCGCACTAACCCCGCGTAGAGCCTCCGGCATTTGGACCCCCTAGTGTAGATTGGGCAGGAGCCGCTTCAAGGCAGCCCCGTCCCGCTCCAGTCTGGTAGCCAAACGTCAGAAATGCTCTACGAAGTTCCACAGGCTGTCGAGAACGAGTCCCAAGTACTTCATCGTTATCTCGACGCCGATGTGAATCCCTCCCGCCGTTATCTGGGAACCCGACAGTGGCGCGTTTCGAGGTCCATAAAACACATGACCTCGGACTTGTGCAAAGCCACTTTGAGTCCCAAATGCCGGATCTTAACGACGATTATCGCAACCCCACGTGTCGCTAGTTCGGCCGCCGCCTGATGCGACCTCCCCTGTCTCAGGACCAGCGTGTCGTCAGCGTAGCAAATCACGCTGACGTTGCTAGGTAGGTTGACGCGCAGCACCCAGTCGTACCCGATGTCCGACAGATGCGGCCCCAGGGCCGATCCCTGTGGGACACCGCACGACATCTCTCGCTGGTTTCAGTCTCCATGGTGACCAGGGTAGATGACAGCCCTGTCCGTCAGATACGCCTCGACCACGTGACAAAGGTCGGTCCCGGTGATACCGGAGTAAGGCCCCTAAAGCAACTCCATGGCAGGGTAATGGTATTGAAGGCATTGGCGATGCCAAGCAAGAGACACCGCCAAGACGACCCCAGCCCGGGCAATAGCATCCCCCGTCGTAAGGGGTCGGAACGCGTATGATGGCATGCACCGTAAAGCGCCCCTTGTGGAAATTAAACTGGCTCTCCGCCAAATACGGCCCCACTCGCACCAGCCGGTCGACAAGGTGGTCTGCAATAACTCTTTCAAAGAGCTTGCCCACCTCGTCGAGCAGCATGATGGGCCGGTAAGCGGATGAAGATATCGCCGGGCGCCCCATGGATCGCCCGGAGTACATGGTGGAGCATACGGTGGAGGTCTGCCCGGCTTAGGCGGAGCACCGCCGTGTCCTCATGGAGGCGATCGGCGGCGGTGATCTCTCGCCTCCGGCCCTGGTTCAGGCCATGGTTCGAAGCGAGAGTGCATGGGAGGCTGTCACCTCCTTCTGCGAAGCAGTAATGCTAGCGAAGGAGGAGGTGGAACGCGTGAGGGTGAGGCAAGGTTCGCGCCTTCGCGCCCTAAGTCGCTGCAGGAGACGCCCCGGGCGTCGGGAGTCGCAAGCCGATTTCCGGCCATCGTAGGCGCGGGCCTGCGGACGGTGAGCGATGGGTAACCTCCCGTCCGATAAGGACCAGGCCCGGGTCGACGGTGCGTTGTGTTCCACGCGCGCCTCAAAGAGATGTCAGCACCAATTGACGGGGTCCGTTAGAACCAATGCCTGCCGAGGTTGCGAGTTTGTCCGAAAGGGATATCGTGGCCCTGGCACACAGGCAACGGAAGGAACACGGGTGGGTTTTAGTCAGTAAAAGTCTGACACGCCCTTCCGCTCCGCCCAGAGCGGTAGAAGTTATTTGATAATTTCCCACCCAAAAAAAAAAAGCTTTTGATTCTGAAGAAAAACATCTATACGAATAATAATGATAGTTCTATTAATTATTCACAATTTTGAGAATAGGCCATTTCTAGAATTGACTATTCTGCGCCTAAGCCATTTTATTTTATGAATTATTTATTATTCGTCTGATGAATCTGTTACATAATTTCTCGATAACTTTTTCTAGAAAATAACAATTATTGATTAATTATTTTAAAAACAAGTACATATTTTAAAAATTACAACACAAAAAAGTGTTGGTATATTTTAAAAATACGAAAACAAAAATGTGCGTCTATTGAGATTCGAACCTAGTGATCACCACGGATGCGCAGAGCGAAGCCAGACAGCGGGGCGCTGGGCCAATCGAGCATTCAACTTCCCTAGCGAAATTACGCTTCTTTATAAAATTGACGTTGCGTATCGGCGAGATTCGCGCGGTGCACCCCGCGGCAGGCGGGACTACTCGTCCCCCACTTCATCCGCTTCACCCCCTCAAATACATGAACGACGTCTATTCACAGCGCCTTAGGCCCGCCGCTGATTGCAATTTTTTGTCACCGTGACTTTTTGTCACTTAGTCAAGTGCAATGAAAACTATATTGAGTGCGCTCATTATGGTGACGTGATAATACGGTGACAAATAGTTGCAGCGGCAGGCAACACCGGAGTGACGTGACTGTCACTCGCCCTGTACATTACTATGGGAGTCCGCTCACAGGTGACTTTTTGTCACTCGGCCGACGCCGCACGTTCGGAGTAGACGAGTGTAGCTGTGTTTTGTTTTTAAAGATATCGTCTTCTATGCAAGAGGAAGACATTGACAATGAATTATTAATAAAGGAGGTAGAGAAGAGGCCTGCGTTATAATGCAAAAAATTTAAAGCAATATTCCGATATAATTTTAAAAAGAAGATTATGGGATGAAATAGTATTACACTTGTTTCCAACAAGAAGTTTATCACAGGAACAAAAAGAAAATGCAGGTAATTGTATTACGGAGATCCAGCGGGCCAGAGGACTGGCCCGCGAGGAGACGCTGGAGACACTCAACAGAGACCCGTGGGGACGCCCCTACAAATGGGTGCGAGATAAACTCCGCCCATGGGCTCCCCCGCTGACGCAGAGTCTCCGGCCCCAGCTCGTGGAGGACGTGGTGAGCGCTCTGTTCCCTTCGCGAGGGGAACATACTCCTCCGCCCATGGCTCCGCCTCCTGCGGTGCCAGATGCGGACCACACCGACGACGACGATGCTCCAGAGGTGACCGAGGTAGATCTGAGAGTGGCGGTACGTAGGCTGAATGCCAAGAATACCGTGAGGCGGCGAGCCTCCTTGCCGGACTGCCACCATGGGATCTGGAGGCAAAAGTCCTCGTGCACATCTGGGAGTGGCGCGAGGAGGCAAAACGCCGGGGTGAAACTCCGCTGCCGCGAGAAATCACGGCACGGCGGACAGAGCTCCGGCGGGATCTCATGGCGACATGGAGAGTGCGATTGTCGCAACCCAGCGCTGGGCACGCCACAATTGTGGCGATAAGTCCCCTCTTTGAGGAGTGGCTAGAGAGGCGCCACGGCGTCCTCACCTTCCGCCTGACGCAGGTCCTCACCGGACATGGTTGTTTCGGGAGGTTCCTGTTCAGGATAAAGCGGGAGGAAACGCCCGGGTGTCACCACTGTGTGGATCGCCCGGAGGACACGGTGGAGCATACGGTGGAGGTCTGCCCAGCTTGGGCGGAGCACCACCGTGTCCTCACGGAGGCGATCGGCGGCGGCGATCTCTCGCGTCCGGGCCTGGCTCAGGCCATGGTTCGGAGCGAGAGTGCATGGGAGGCCGTCACCTCCTTCTGCGAAGCAGTTATGCTAGCGAAGGAGGAGGCGGAACGCGTGAGGGTGAGACAAGGTTCGCGCCCTCGTGCCCTTAGTCGCCGCAGGAGACGCCCCGGGCATCGGGAGTCGCAAGCCGATTTCCGGCCACCGTAGGCGCGGGCCTGTGGACGGTGAGCGATGGGTAGCTCGCCGTCCGATAAGGACCAGGCCCGGGTCGACGGCGCGTTGTGTTCCACGCGCGCCTCAAAGAGATGTCAGCACAAACTGACGGGGTCCGTTAGGACCAATGCCTGCCGGGGTTGCGAGTTTGTCCGAAAGGGATATCGTGGCCCTGGCACACAGGCAACGGAAGGAACACGGGTGGGTTTTAGTCAGTAAAAGTCTGACACTCCCTCCCGCTCCGCCCAGAGCGGGAGAAGTTATTTGATAATTTCCCACCCAAAAAAAAAAAAAAAAGGTAATTGTATTAGCGTTACTTATATATATATACTTTACTACGTTACTTATTTATAATTATTAGATTAAAATAGGGCGATAGGCAATTATAGTTCTTGCATAGGTTACGTATAGTATCACTAAAGCGATGCGGAATTATTAATTACCCACATTGACATAAGATTGAAATTTAAATGAATTATTGCGTATGCACTTGTGAATTGTGACTACTATTATCATAAGTTACATGTTTAGTTATATTTTTTTCATATTGCCACGGTACGGATCCCTGTGGTGAAATAAAATAAGAAGTAAAATAATTTATTATATTGACACAGGACATATTTCGATGCCACTGATGTGTAGACGTATTGCTGAGCGTACATTCGTACGCGGTATCTGTGAATTGAATTCCATCCCTTTTTTTTTTTTTTTTGGGTGGGAATTTATCAAATAACTTCTCCCGCTCTGGGCGGAGCGGGAGGGCGTGTCAGACTTTTACTGACTAAAACCCACCCGTGTTCCTTCCGTTGCCTGTCTGCCAGGGCCACGATATCCCTTTCGGACAAACTCGCAACCCTGGCAGGCATTGGTCCTAACGGACCCCGTCAGTTTGTGCTGACATCTCTTTGAGGCGCGCGTGGAACACAACGCGCCGTCAACCCGGGCCTGGTCTTTATCGGACGGCGAGCTACCCATCGCTCACCGTCCGCAGGCCCGCGCCTACGGTGGCCGGAAATCGGCTTGCGACTCCCGACGCCCGGGGCGTCTCCTGCGGCGACTAGGGGCGCGAGGGCGCGAACCTTGTCTCACCCTCACGCGTTCCGCCTCCTCCTTCGCTAGCATAACTGCTTCGCAGAAGGAGGTGACGGCCTCCCATGCAATCTCGCTCCGAACCATGGCCTGAACCAGGGCCGGACGCGAGAGATCGCCGCCGCCGATCGCCTCCGTGAGGACACGGCGGTGCTCCGCCCAAGCTGGGCAGACCTCCACCGTATGCTCCACCGTGTCCTCCGGGCGATCCACACAGTGGTGACACCCGGGCGTTTCCTCCCGCTTAATCCTAAACAGGAACCTCCCGAAACATCCATGTCCGGTGAGGACCTGCGTCAGGCGGAAGGTGAGGACGCCGTGGCGCCTCTCCAGCCACTCCTCAAAGAGGGGACTTATCGCCACAATTGTGGCGTGCCCATGAATTCCATCCCTAACGCGTACATAGTTATGTAATATACAGCAAGCCATTACAATCTTATCACAAAATTCTATGTTAACATCGATAGGTCTGTGTAGAATTCTCCATTTATTGCACAGTATTCCAAATGTGCATTCCACCATTCGACGTGCTCTTGTATGTCGATAATTAAAGATTCTCTTAGAAAACGGTCGTAATATATTTTTTGACAGACCAAAGGCTTCACCTACAATGCAAAAAGGCATTATTTTTCCATTTTCATCATTAGGTAGAATTCGTCCAATCGGAATATTTAATAAATTCTCTTGATGCCTGCTGCCAGTATTCGAATTTTCAAAAATCCTCGAGTCGCTTGCGCTGTCTTGTGATCCGACATCAATGTAGATGAATTTATAATCTGCGTCGACCCATGCCATCAAAACTATAGAGAAATATTTTTTATAGTTAAAATAATCAGATCCACTGTGCTTTGGATTCGTTATTCTAACATGTTTACCATCGACGGCGCCGATAATATTAGGAAAGTTAGTACGCTCGTAAAACTGATCAGCAATTTTATACCAGTCTTCTTCATTTTTTTCTGCCATGTACAGAGGTTGCAATGCTTCCCATATAGATTGGCACGTTGAATTTACAATATTACGAAGTGTGGTGGCTCCAATTAGGTATTCAAAAGAGCATTGAAACTTGCACCAGTTACTAAATACCTGTAAATAAAAGAATGTTATTTTTTAAAGTTAAAGTGATACAACGTCGTTGGAAAAATTTAAGAGCATGTTTTTCGAGGGAGCTTCGTTGTCAAAAAGACGTAAAGTCAGGGCAAGCTGCACCTAAACGAAAACGATACGTGTACTTTGATAAGTTACTGTTTTTGGTACCATCTATGGATCCAGGGAGAGAAACCTCAAGTAACGTGACATCGCTTGACGAAGAAGCAATTAGTGAGAACGATTCTTCTACACTAGCAATAACACGACCAACACAAGAAAAGAAGAAGAATAAAAGTTACGAAGAATCTTTATTAGAAATATTAAGAGATAAAACCAACCACCAAGACATCCAGACACCACCAGACCCAGACAATTATTTCGCGTTATCTTTGGTTCCATTATTAAAGTCAATTCCAACAGATCAGAAAATTGATGCACAGATTGCGATTTTGAACACCCTAAAATATTATACACAATCTTCTAGTAACTATAATAATTATAATTCTACTGCTGCAACATACATTCTTTCTCAACCACAACATCCTCGTATAATTTCGCAACAAATAAATTATCCCCAGCCCAACCCGCACCAGCTCGTATACTTCCTCAGCCAATAATGTCTACAACCCAACCACAGTCTCAACTACCACCACCACCACCACCTCGTGTACTTTTACAACAATATTTCAATCCCTCTGCACCCTCTACATCTACTCAATCTTTTTATGATAATATGTCTCCCCCGCGGTCGAACGAAACTGTGCAATCATATGTGTCAAATTACTCTGTAGATGATTGTGATATTGCAAATTTTTATGCCTCTGATTAATAAACATTTTTTGTTTAAATAAAATCAAAATCATTTTTTTTTATTTCACATAAACCTACATGGGCACTTATGAAACGTCAGAAGCTAGGTGCACGGTTCCAATTGGTCGTTTCCTATGGAGAACAGCCGGCAAGAAACTCCATGGTTACTCTTTTAAAAAAAAGTGGGCTTTAACAATGTTATAAGTTACAGTGGTTAATAGGTATGGGAGGACAGTGTAGGCCCGTCAACAAGTACCAAGTACTTAACAAAATAAAATATAGTTTACAAAGCTACAGTCTATTAAGCCTACAACGTTCTCACATTCACAAATTAAAAAAGAATCTATATAAAATATTACTAAAGTAATAAAAAAAAAACCTACATATTTAAACCAAATGACAACATTGTCATTACAACTGTAAATAATAATGTAATAGTAATGTAAATAAGTAATTGATGTAGTTTTTGTTACTTACCTCAAAGTTACCGTTAACCTTTCTTCTGCTGGAATAGCTTTGCGAAATGTTGTATCTTGAAATGTAATCACAGGACCTACCAATGTCAGCAACTCATCGAAAGAGTTTATAGACATACGAAGATAATTAAAAAACTTTGGTGGATACTGACGTAATTCAGAATATATAGTGTAGAATTTTCCTTTAAATAATCTTTCCGTGTATATAGGATGCACCCAGTAGCGTTTTTTCCGTTTCATTTTTCTTCTACGTATTTCAAGAGCACAAATCACGGCAACCTCGTTGAAGTTCATTACAAAAATGAACGCGATTTGTTACCCAAGAACAGATTCAGTGAGCGCATCGTGGGTGACAGCAAGTGACAGTAATAATAAATCACGGTGACAAAAAATTGCAATCAGCGGCGGGCCTTAAGGCATATCGTGCCAAATAAAATAACCGCTATCACAAATAAACCCAGAAATCTACTCAATGAAATATACATAGCTATAGTCCAGTCTGTCTTAGTATATTGCATCCCCATTTGGGGTGGGGCGGCTAAGACTAAATTAGAATTAAAAAACAAGTATTTTTATGTTAATATTTTAAGTTTGGAAGAGCGGAGTCTCCTAACACAGGCTTTTTTGCTTAAAAGGAGACTCCAATCACTAGTTGTTAAATTTACTTGTATAACAAATAAAACATTTTCATTTTCAAAACATTTTCATTTCATTTTCATCTTCTGCCAGGGTTGCGGGCTTGTCCGAAATGGTTACCGAGGCCCTGGCACACAGGCAACTGAAGGAACACGTGGGTTTTAGTCAGTAAAAGTCTGACACGCCCTCCCGCTCCGCCCAGAGCGGGAGAAATTATTTGATATACCAACCAAAAAAAAAAGAAAAGTTAATCATGTCTTATTGTAATTTTTTTATATTAATTAAGGTTAGAAGAATTAACTAGTAAAATCAACCAAAGGTGAAATACCTCAATCAATACCACAGCCACAATTCCAACATCTATTGCTCCACAAACACACAAACGCAGATGTTACCGAATCAAACTAATAATCGTCGAAGCCAACAAGGATTTATTATTACTTGCACACTCATTTGTTATTCAAAATGGCATTAGGATAAATCTAAGGGCTGCAGAAAAACAAAACGGGGTATTGACCCTCAGTAGTTAAGTACAGAAGGTACGCTTTTAGCAAATGTACAAGCAATGTACGCTCAATCACAAGTCACCAGTAACACGAATGCGATGGGTAGCTCGCCGTCCGATAAGGACCAGGCCCGGGTCGACGGCGCGTTGTGTTCCACGCGCGCCTCAAAGAGATGTCACCACCAACTGACGGGATCCGTTAGGACCAATGCCTGCCAGGGTTGCGAGTTTGTCCGAAAGGGATATCGTGGCCCTGGCACACGGGTGGGTTTTAGTCAGTAAAAGTCTGAGACGCTTTCCCGCTCCGCCCAGAGCGGGAGAAGTTATTTGATAATTTCCCACCCAAAAAAAAAAAAAAAAAAGGCGCTGCCGTAGTCGAACTGTTAATTACCACGGGTGTGCGGTTGGCTATACCACGCTGATTAGCCATTTTCTAATCACCAAAGAATGATTCAATCTTTCTCACTGTCTATAATGAGAACAGGCTGATGACGGGCCCCATGTTCTACTACCCTCAAGTACCTACGACCCGGACACACTGCATCGTGCAATCAGCCTAACTGTCAACCTTGCTGACTCTGTAAAGTTAACAGCACGACTTGGAATTATTCTCGTAGGTATTAAGCTCGGTCCGACATGAGTGTCACCCGGTTTCAACTCATGCTAAGTGCAGTGTTCGACTGACTAATATAACAACAGCGAACCAAACTTGCCAATGAGGTTGACAATCTGACAGCTAGTTCTTGCGTTAAATTGTGATTCAGAAGCAGGGTGTAAAAATGTAAAACAGACCTTCTTTATATTTTCCGTGGTACTATGCTAATGATTGGCCGGTTGCTCCAAGGGTTGGCACGGCCGACAGCTTGAACAAGGAAACTGACGGCGGCTGGCCGGCTCGGCTCTAGCGAATTGAATAAATAATTCATGAACAGTGGCTAAGATTCCCCGCCGCTAGGGTTCCCATAATGCCCGAGGATTTAACTTCTTTATTTGAAAAGCTTTTGCACCCAGACTTTTAAAATGAGATTTAAACTGAGTTCTTGAAAGGTAGATTGTAATTTGCTGTGGTTAACGTGGGCAACGATTATAGATATTTTATTTTCCAAATATGGGCACAGTACATAGTGGTATAGGAAATAGGGTCAGCCTTATTTTAAACTTACCTACTAAACTTTAACAAAAACAAAAAAAAAAAAACAACATAAAACCAAACATAATTCTTATTTTAAACAATATTAATATGGATAATAATTTTCCAGGCGACTAACTATTTGCTACTAAAATAATAACTTGGCGACTAATAACTTAAAGGGCGACTAACTATTTGCTACTAAAATAATAACTTGGCGACTAATAACTTAAAGGGCGACTAACTATTTGCTACTAAAAAAATAACTTGGCAGCGATTGTTAGTCATCTACTGTTATTGAATCATTTGGGTTAGGTTAGGTTAACCATTAACAAGCGAAGGCGAGCGAGCGAAGCGAGCGTGCCGCGGTAGCGGCCGCCGAGCGCCAGATCCCCTCTATTGTTGGTAAATTCAGTTACCAAAACAAAAATTCGATGCCAGTTTAAATTAAAATAAAGCTAAAAACTGATTATTGAGCTGCTTCTTTCTACTTAAAATAATACTTCGCTGTAGCTGCTAGCCTATTATTTTTGCTACCGGCTTTAATTATTTTTTAATCCCAAATTCAGATTAATTTGTCGCCGTGTTAAATACATGCCTATTAATATATTAAAACATGATTTTTACGCTCGTTTTTGCTCGATATTGATAACGGCAACAGGTAGACGCTTGAAATATTCACATAATATTTAGTTATATATTATATTCAATTTAAAAATAAATAATTAAATTAAAATAAAACAAATATTTAAGGGCGGCTCCCATACTACAAACGTGATTTTTTTGCCATTTTTAGGGTTCCGTACCCAAAGGGTAAAACGGGAACCCTATTACTAAGGCTCCGCCGTCTGTCTGTCTGTCTGTCTGTCCGTCTGTCACCAGGCTGTATCTCATGAACCGTGATAGTTCGACAGTTGAAATTTTCACAGATTATGTATTTCTGTTGCCGCTATAACAAAAAATACTAAAAAAACGAATAAAATAAATATTTAAGGGGGCCATACAATAAACGTGATTTTTTGCTCGTTTTGATAGATAATGGTACGGAACCCTTCGTGCGCGAGTCTGACTCGCACTTGGCCGGTTTTTATAGATAATGGTACGGAAACCTTCGTGCGCGAGTCCGACTTCCACTTGGCCGGTTTTTTTAATAACAATAGCGGCAATTCTTTCCAACTTTTAGATATTTTATCATATTATATATATTTACTCTTTATTATGTACACCATAAAAGTTACAGATATAAATGTTGAAATTTTACACAGGGTGACACAATGGGCGGTCTTATCGCTAAAAGCGATCTTTTACAGACAACCTTTGGA
Source organism: Tiliacea citrago (assembly GCA_963921375.1). NCBI lineage: Eukaryota > Metazoa > Arthropoda > Insecta > Lepidoptera > Noctuidae > Tiliacea > Tiliacea citrago. The sequence continues at coordinate 24,211,732 of OY992800.1, forward strand.
CGGATTAAAAAGAGAAGGAGAGACAGTACTGCAGGTAGTCGGTGGTGAACTATTTACATGTACAATAAATACATACATACACTAAGCATAACTTATCCATAATATATATATACAATAATAAACATGAAACAAGATCAAGGAACTGTATTCTGTAATGATGCTGTTTAAGAACAGAGAAAGTGTTTTTTTACCAGAACTTTAAAAGTGGACAAAGATTGAGCACGCCTTATCGACACGGGCAAGGCATTCCATAACTGTACTGCTTGAACTGTAAAAGACTTGTCATAAAAACTGGTAGAATGCATCGGCATCTCTAGTCTCAAGTTTTCCGATGACCTCAGATATCTATTATGTGTGTCATGAAGGAACTTGAAACGTTCTTTAAGATAAGAGGGGGTTTTAGGATTGAACAGAATACTGTAGAGCTGAATTAAGATATGAGAATTCCGGCGAAGACGTATTGGTAGCCACTTGAGCTTTGTACGAAATTCGGAAATGTGATCATATTTGCGCAAGCCAAATATAAATCTTATACAAAAGTTTTGAAGTCGCTCAAGTTTATCTAATTGTGCCTCAGTGAGATCGAGATAACTGACATCAGCGTAGTCAAGGATGGGTAGTAAAAGGGATTGTGCAAGCGCAGTTTTAGTTGCAGTTGGAAGAAAATTCCTTAATCGTCTCAGGGACTTCCCGGATGCAAAAATTTTGCGACTTACGTCCTGTAGCTGGGGACCCCAAGAAAGATGTTTATCTATCCAAACTCCAAGGTTCTTAACCTTTTCGCTTACTGGAATAGGAATTCCGTTAAATGGAACTTGGGGAAGTTGCGACCAGTTTATCTTGGGGGTCATCCTTGAGCTGCCAACAACAATGAGAAATCGTATTATATAAATGACCGGAGCTATGCAATAAACACTTTTGCGCATTAGTGCTATTTTAGCGGACTGATGGCACAGTAGAGTATTGTCGCGTCTATTACGTGTACATCGGCATCGGCGGCCGTTTAAAAGGATTTGGGTTCAACTTAACAAACACAGCTACTTCTAGTATGTATAAATATGACAGTGTCTGTATTTTACACTGTTTAAAGTATGGCATGCAACTAGTATCGGTATGTATCTGTGTTGGTAGTTTAAAGTATGGCATGCAACTAGTGTCGGTATGTATCTGTGTTGGTAGTTTAAAGTATGGCATGCAACTAGTGTCGGTATGTATCTGTGTTGGTAGCTTAAAGTATGGCATGCAACTAGTATCGGTATGTATCTGTGTTGGTAGCTTAAAGTATGGCATGCAACTAGTATCGGTATGTATCTGTGTTGGTAGCTTAAAGTATGGCATGCAACTAGTATCGGTATGTATCTGTGTTGGTAGCTTAAAGTATGGCATGCAACTAGTATCGGTATGTATCTGTGTTGGTAGCTTAAAGTATGGCATGCAACTAGTGTCGGTATGTATCTGTGTTGGTAGCTTAAAGTATGGCATGCAACTAGTATCGGTATGTATCTGTGTTGGTAGCTTAAAGTATGGCATGCAACTAGTATCGGTATGTATCTGTGTTGGTAGTTTAAAGTATGGCATGCAACTAGTATCGGTATGTATCTGTGTTGGTAGTTTAAAGTATGGCATGCAACTAGTGTCGGTATGTATCTGTGTTGGTAGTTTAAAGTATGGCATGCAACTAGTATCGGTATGTATCTGTGTTGGTAGTTTAAAGTATGGCATGCAACTAGTATCGGTATGTATCTGTGTTGGTAGTTTAAAGTATGGCATGCAACTAGTGTCGGTATGTATCTGTGTTGGTAGTTTAAAGTATGGCATGCAACTAGTATCGGTATGTATCTGTGTTGGTAGTTTAAAGTATGGCATGCAACTAGTATCGGTATGTATCTGTGTTGGTAGTTTAAAGTATGGCATGCAACTAGTGTCGGTATGTATCTGTGTTGGTAGTTTAAAGTATGGCATGCAACTAGTATCGGTATGTGTCTGTGTTGGTAGTTTAAAGTATGGCATGCAACTAGTATCGGTATGTATCTGTGTTGGTAGCTTAAAGTATGGCATGCAACTAGTATCGGTATGTGTCTGTGTTGGTAGCTTAAAGTATGGCATGCAACTAGTATCGGTATGTATCTGTGTTGGTAGTTTAAAGTATGGCATGCAACTAGTATCGGTATGTGTCTGTGTTGGTAGTTTAAAGTATGGCATGCAACTAGTATCGGTATGTATCTGTGTTGGTAGCTTAAAGTATGGCATGCAACTAGTATCGGTATGTGTCTGTGTTGGTAGCTTAAAGTATGGCATGCAACTAGTATCGGTATGTATCTGTGTTGGTAGTTTAAAGTATGGCATGCAACTAGTATCGGTATGTATCTGTGTTGGTAGCTTAAAGTATGGCATGCAACTAGTATCGGTATGTATCTGTGTTGGTAGCTTAAAGTATGGCATGCAACTAGTATCGGTATGTATCTGTGTTGGTAGTTTTAAGCTTAAACATTGGCCGTTTGCATTTTTTTTACCCTTAATAGCTGTTTCTTTTGCAGTTGAGTTACCCAAAAATATTATTCCATATTGTAGGTGGGATTCTGCTATACCATAGTAAGCAGTATGGAGTTCATCCGTGTATATTAGTGACGATAACATTATTGTAAGAAAATGAGTAAATCCGCATAATGCTTATTGTGTGATTTCCAGTTAAGATGTTCATCTATTTCGAGACCCAGGAATTGTTTAGTTTCAACTTCTTCTACAACATCGTTATTGTAGTCTTATCCTAGGAATCCATTGCTTGAAATGTATAACTTTTGTTTTACTCAAGTTTATTTTTAAATTGTTTTCGTGTAACCAGTTTACCATTAATTTTAGAGATGTATTAACTTCACTTTCATAGATATCTACACATTTACAGGGTATTGTCATGGTACCATCATCCGCAAACAATGTTACTGGTTGCTCAATGCATTTAGGTAAGTCATTATTATACAATTTATATATATAACAGGACACAGTACACTCCCCTGTAGTACTCCAAAATTAACTTCACGCTCTGACAATTGAAGTGTCTCTTCTTTCCTTCTTTACTCTATTAGTTTGGTTAATTTCAGTTATTTGTATTAAAAACATTTTATGTTAGATTAAATTCGATTTGGAACATTGCCTCTAATACCATAGCATAGAAATTACATGAATACAGAATATTTTTACGGCAGTCCTTCCATTTGGTTCCCATTTTTGTGTGTCAATAACAAACAATACTGTGATCACCAATCTGATAATCTTAAGTTCGGTAATATATGACGGCTTATTGTGACGTCTGAGACCTGCCAAAACGTTGGGATCTGCCAAAAGGTGGGCGAAGAACAGCTCTGGATAGGAATAAGTGGAAGGAAATCGAAGAGGCCTATATCGTAAGGCAGCCTGACCTGTTAGCTGATTAGTTTATAAGAACTTGTTTAGAGGTTCAGAGGAAATAAAGCCTATTTTTATTTTATTTATTTATTGTATTGTGACGCAGCAGCAAAACCTTTAAGCATACTGTTCAAAATATAAAACAAAACACAATCGACGTCAAAGAACAAATCTCACAAAGACCGATATAAATAAATAGTTTGTTACATCTGTACAGAGTATTAGGTGACTCCTTGTCTAAAGGATTTGAGCCTAATCCCCTCAACCGGGATTAGGGACAGAATGTGGAACATCAACAACTGTGTGAAGAACAAATATATTGTTCTGTTGCGCACAAGATTGGGGGAATCGGGGGAAAAGGATTGCTAACTTAGAAACAGTTTGAGTAACATCGGGATTTGTTCAACTTGGAGAGTAATGTTAAGTAATTTCAGAGAGGAAATTAACTTCCGTCTAAGTTATTTGTTTGCAAATAATAGGAATAAAGACGGCCTCGTTTGGCGTTAGAGATAACAGAACCTAAGAACTTGTACTATATTTAAAATAATTTTAAGTTCTTTACTTGTACTCATAGCTGTACAGAAGTTCCCATTTAGGCAAAAATCATGTACGGCATGGCCGTTAGGAAATAATTACCACTTTGCTCCAACGGCGAAGCAATTAATCTTGAAGATACCATGGTAAAAGAGTTGGTCATCGAATCTTTGCTGGAAAACTCTAAAGAAAAGTACCAAAATCAGGAAGAATTCAATTAACTCTGTATACTGTCCATGTTTCTTTGCCCACGCAATCTTAGCCTTGTGCGAGAGATTCATTTCCTGACCGAGTCCTCTCGGGTAATCTATCTTCGTTTACATTGTAATATTTTTATTTATTTACAGAGGGCTTAGGAGTAACATTAAAAACGTAGGCGTCTTAGGTAACTAAGTCCAAGGGATAAATTGGACTAGCTGTATAAGAATTTTAATAGAAACAGAAAAAGAATAACACGAAAACGAATTACTTTACTAAGATTTTAATATCATATTTATTATCTCGTCCTACCGGGTAGCAGAACTAAAAAGGAGTAACGTGAACTATTAAGTCCAAACGACAAGCCAAAAAAATGACGAAACGCCCTTGTACTTCGGTAACAAAACAGAAATGGCAACCATAAAGGAAAATTTGTATGTAAGTTAGCCCTTTCCTTTTTTAATCCTGTACAACACGGGAGAGACATTACAGTGTGTAATGGAACCAACATAAAACTGACACTAAGGCGCTGACAAGAGGCAAATGATTTAAGTAGACTTGTCTTAAACAAAAAATGGCCAAATCAAAATATAGTTTGCGGTAGCGAAAAATATGTTATTTTTGAACATAGGTATTTCTCAGAACCTTCTGACTTTCGATTATTCAACTCATTTTTGAGTAAATAGATAATTGCTTCATATTTTGCAATAAATTACAACCGTTGTGATATCGCGCTTCTCTTTATTTTGTATGCAGTCTGACAGTGACCGCGCTTTAGCTGTCGTCAGCGTCTTAAAAAATAATTACGGAAATAACAAAACTAACTACGATGTTAATTAATTAACAAACCCGGAAAGTTCATCACAATGAAAGCTTCTAAATGTATATTGCACAGATATGATACCTCTTTGCAGCTACCAGAATAACATGAGCGAACAAGAGAAGCACTGAAGAAAACTCACCACGTATCCAATTTTGAAATGACGGGAACTCTATTCTAAATAATTAAGCAAACTTGATGAGAGGCTTGCGTTGTACGAGCAGTCGAGCACCAGGACAGCAGCACTGCGACAGAGCAACGAGGACAGATGCGGTTGTGTAATGAGTGGCTTCCTTCGCTTATTACTTACTGTACAGACTGGCGGAAATTAAGGTCACTGCGTGCCACACCGGAGCAAACTGTACCGTCAGTTTTCTTATTTATACAAGAAATTAAAATTTAGTACTAACTTATTAGGCTATCCTACGTTTCGAACAAATATAATTGCCCGAAACCCCTAGATATTATACTTACAAAAATAATTATAGGTTTTTCCATAAATGTCAAAATTATGGACCATAAGGTGTCCTCAGTAGGACGATCAATTTATTTGAAAATAATATACTTACTACGAACATTGAGGAAAGTAATACTATTTCGTGTTACGACACGGTGTGTACGGTCGTCAATGTGTGTTCGTTGATAATTGGTCTCGTTAATTTTCATTTTTAAAGACCCTGTGCAAATGGCTTTGTAGTTGAGTTTAAATAGTATTTTTACAAGAACATAATGATTGCTTAATTTGCAAACATTCTACTTTACAGCGAGGACAAAAGTCTACTTTGTTCGTATATTGCTTGATAACGAAGCTTAAATTTTTTTCATTTTGTAAAAAGTTGTCACTTGTTTCTTGTCACGTTTATCATAGTTAGGTACGAGTATTCGTATGAAAACTGTTCTTGCAACGGTGTAGCCGTTGCATGTTAAGAATTATCACACATCTTTGGACTGACCGTGGACACTATGTTATCTACTGGCTCTTCACCTGCTCAAATAAAAAGAAAATAAAGAACAGTTGAACTTAACTATAACGTTAAAAAAACCGGCCAAGTGCGTCTCGGACCTCGCCCAATGAAGGGATCACTCGTGTGTCTGTCAGTCTGTCACAGGTAATTTGCTCTGAATAACCTAACCGAACCGATCTAATTAACCGATTAAGTTGAAATTGGTACACATATCAATTTCTGTGACCCAAATACGGACGTGTTACGTAAATAAATGAATATAAAGGGTTCACTTTTTGGAGATGACTAAGAAAAATAAAAATAAAGTTTTGCCCACTGTACCGTGTGACATATCAAATGAAAGGGCTTACTGCGAGGGTCTCAAGTATATTTTTGTTATAATTTTAAAATACATATTTTTAAAATTTATTTAAGAAAATAGATGTATAGGTATTCCATGGGCCTTTATCTTCGAAACTACAGAACCGAACATTTCGAAAAACCTACAAAAAATAGTTCTATACTTATAATACACACACAGAGCTATACTGAAAATTTCAACATTTCGACCTATTTTGTTTTCAACCTCACAACTGTATAAAAGTTGTAGTGTCCTCAACATAAGGCAACACTTCATTCTCCAAAGCATTCTTCTGCAACATTCAAAAACCCCTCTTATTAGTATTACCAAACGACGAAAAGATTTGATTTGTTCTGTTCCACAAACTCAGTTCAATTTCACTAAGAGATTTTTCTACTATCTTGGCCCTTGTTTGTACAATAAAATTAACGCGTCCATTAACATTTATGACTTGCCGCACAGCAAATGCAAGATCGCCCTCCGTGCATTCCTCCTGAATAAAACCTACGACGAGACCGAAAATTACTTAGTGACACTTAAATGAAAGTAACCCTATTTCTTTTTATTAAATTGCACACACCCACGCTCACACCTACACAAACATACACAAACACGCGCAAACACTCGACTCACCACACCAGCACTCATTCAATTATAAGTTTATTTTTATTTTTGTTTAGTTATTTTTTTTAAATTTAGTTTTACTCTATTTAAACTTTAAGATGATTTGTGTTTTTATTAAACATGATTATTGTGATACTCAAACAGGGAGTTGAAACTGTCTCTCCTTAATACAGATTACTCAGTAATCTAGCTAGGAGAGCAGCGATTCACCCAACGATTCGATGTACCTACACTATCATAAATTAATGCATACTTTTTAAGTCCCTCATGTACTTCAAAATCTTTTAGGTACCTCAATAAATTAAATTAAATATATAATTACTAACTGCGCCCCGCGGTTTCACCCGCACAAGGATCCCGTGGGAATATCGAGATAAAAAGTAGCCTATATGTTAATCCAGGGCGTCAGCTACCTCCATACAACATTTTATCCAGCCGTTTGAGCGTGAAGAAGTAACAAACACAAACTTTCACCTTTATAATATTAGTGTGATGTGATTACAGAAAAACCTGCAGGAAGTCAATGGTCTTAAATAATATGGTGAATCTCCCAATAATGTGCGTACAAACTTAACCTTGCAGTTGAAATATACGGGGGAACATGTTTTTCAGCTACAATGTTAAGTTTGTTCTTGGGATAAATTCATCCCAACTCCGGTAAGGGTTTCGTTTTTTTCATTCGGACATACGGAACTATAAAAATTATTCAGAAAGTAGTGAAAACCAGTGTAATAGTAAAGCAATCACTTGTCTAAGTTGCACTCACAGATATAGTTCTGTAGAGAGGCCCCTAGCATTTAGAGATCTACGTTTATCTAACCTATTTACTGGTCAAGGTTTCAGTGACATGGACTTTCCGACGGATTAAAACGTGAAGAAAAATTAAAGTTTTTCTGACCTTCCAACCCGTTATTTCTAATCAATGGCGTTAATTTCTTTTACTTCATTTAATATCGATGAACTATGATAGATACTGATGAAGCTTCTGGGTCCTCATAATGGTATAGAGGAGCAGTATTACAAATAACAAAATTCTTAGAAACAGACTAAGAATTAAAATAAAAAAATTGGAAGAAATTTTTTCTGAAGAATATCACCAATAAGGTCACTATAATATACCCTTCTAGGGCGTTCCCTTAAGGCGTGTCAACCTACATCTGCCTTGTACATTACATTACATTTTGTTAAGAATAATATCTTTCAGAAATAATATTTCTATTAGAACTCTAGAGCAAAGTTGTCAAGTCTAGTCTTCACAGACCAGGCATATAAAGACAATGTCACAGTGATAAGACGTCACCTTAACTCTGTAGGGTCGGTAATTGAGTTGAACTAGGGCTCCCCAGTAATTTTGATAACCGTTTGGTTAGCGGTCAGTCCACGATAATCGCTGTAATAACCGGGCCTTGGTGGGGATAGGTTGCAAGCTTCACACTAAGGCAGGACATGTACGTGGCGATTACTTTTCGAACAGTCGAGACAATCGCAGTGCATATACTGTACAGTCCTCTACCATTTTGGCTTGCTTTCTCTGCAAGGTACGTACTATGTTAATGTAATAAATCTAGTTCTCCTCCGATTCGCGCAATCTTTAAAAGAGGTGGTTTAGAGTGCCTCTATTATAATTCCTTATATAGATCGATCTCCTAGATCAAGTAGTAGAAAGACATCGCTATTGCCCAGTGGTTGTGTGATGGTTGTGGAACCAAAGATTAATGGCATTAATTCATCATTCATTCATTTCAGCCGAAAGACATCTACTGCTGGACATAGGCTTCCCCCAAAAGGAGGGGGTTTGCTATAATCGCCACGCTTGGCAGGTGGGTTGACGATCGCAGTATGGTTTTAAAATGCATAGAGAATGCTGCTGCCCATTCTCTCATAAGTCCCTTAGTCGCCTTTTACGACACCCACGGGAAGAAATAGGGTGGTGCTATTATTTACGTCCGGCACCACATGGACAATGGCAATCACTCCATGATTATTATTTTTCAGTCGCATATAAGATGGGAAGTATAACCAAATTATAATATTTCTTTAATAGTAATTTACCACTAAAATTCCAACAAATCGCTTTGTCCGCAGCAAGCTTTACAAAGGAAATTAGTTTAATGAACACACCGGGGGTTAACGACGGTAAACACACATTTGGTATAACGTACAACGTAGAACGTATAACGTGTACCTACGTAATGGCGCCGTCAACTCATCATAGTGAATGTGATGCGCTGATGGCCTGTAATGTTTATAGTGTTGTGCTTAGTCAAAAAGGCTGACGTTATGAAGCAAGAGATATATTGTTATGGGTATGGCCTACTGATGGATTTAAAATACATTATGATAGATATTAATGTCAAAAGACATTCGCTTAAGTTAATTATTATCTATCTTTGCTCAAATTCAAATGTAATTTATCCAGCTGTGTGAAGGGAACAAGGGGGCCATTAAATCGAACCTGTATCAACAAATGTAAAATTCCAACAAGCATTCATCGGGAAGTTATAAGTTTTAAACTGAATCTCTCATTTTACACCGTGTCCACTTAAACACCAGACATAACTCAGTTTAATCAATCCAGACGTGATTATCGCACACTGCTTTAATTACAGCACTTAGGGCCTCTAGCAAGTTAACCACGTTATCATGGCAACCACGAGTCAAAGGGTAATCGCGTTAACCGGTCGCACAAGCTCGTCCGGCGTCCGTCCGGCTGCCGTCCGGTCGGACAAAGCAAATTAATTTATTGAAAATAATACTACATTTTTGATGCACACATTTTAAATGGTATTTTATATTTAGTAAAGTATACACGAATAAACATTTGTGAAAGGTGTTTGTTTACACGCAGAATGAATTGGGAATGTGTTTTTAGTATTCTATGGAAACATTGATTATTTATTATGAAACTTTAAAATTTTCGACGTACGTATTATTCAGTTTTACGTTTTATTGTAACAGTAATTTTTAACGTTTTATTCAGTTTAGCGTTATTCATAGCTTAAATAAATTTATTTCTCATTATGAAGTTACAAGAATTTCACTTACTTGAGAACATTTTTCGAACTTTAAATATAGTATCTATGCGATTACTACGATGCATCAATGTTTATTATTTATTTCATCATTACAATTCAAATTCAACTTCAAAGAATTTATTTCAATTAAACCATTTACAGGCACTTTTGAATTGTCAAAGAGTCGGTCAGTTAGTCAGAAAGTGGAAGCTATTAGATTAAGATATTACAAAATCCTGGTTACATTATTCTTGTCGCTTCTATATGTGAGAACAATGTAAAAAACAAATAAAAAACAATTCAAAATATGAGATTAAAAGATTACAAAATAAGCCCTGGCAGTTAAGAGATGACCAGCCTCAACTGACGGCGCCCGTTCACGAACATAATGCGTGGATCAGCACCATCCAGCTCAACCACGTTGTAATGAACCGAATGATCCAACACACGCGCCATCATCAGCGAGACATTTATGTGAGCATGACATACTCTCAACTGCCAGGCTTTTTTTAAGTCAACATACATCATAACATAATAAACGGCTCCATGGTACTCACATTTACAAAAATGAAAAAATGCTTTTAAATTATACAAAACTATAGCTTGCAATGTATTTCAATGATTAATAAAAATTTACTAGCAAAAGGAAAATCGTTGTTACCTATTGAAGTATTCAACAACTAAAACTTGATTAAGTACATAAAAATAAACGATAGTTACGAATGTAATGTCAAAACAAAAAATAAAAAAGGGGGGAAGCATCACTTCCAAATATTAAAATTCTAACAAGTGAGCCCAAGTTGTTGTGGAGGAGGACCAGCATTAAGCCAAGCATCTTTATCTACGATATAATCATCCAACTTATAATATGCTTGTCTACATAGTGTGCGTTTAATGCATGTTTTAAATTTCTTCTCATTTAGTTGAAGAATATCTAATGGTATTTTATTATAACATTTAACACAGTACCCCATAAAAGAAGTGTGTACTTTTGACAATCTGAAACGTGGTTGATCTAAATAATACTTGTCCCTATCAGTTCTAGATTCATCCGTTTCTTGCTTTCTCACTATAACATTGTATCCGTGACGTAATAATTGAACTCGTGACGTATTGTATTGTTACGATACAATCTATCTAGCTCTGGAACATGCTAGGATATTTTCAGTAGCTGCTCCATAATTTACAACCGATACTTAACTAGTAGTTTTACGGGCTGACAGTGACGTAACACATATTTTTATTAACTTTTTGGCCTCATTTGTTACCGTGATGCATGGTAACTGCACTAACTGAGCAATTGTTTAGAGATGTATTGTTGGGAAATCAATTGTTCAATGAGTTGTGAAATTCAAGCCAGGTTTTTCGATTTATTTGTGTGATCCTATAAATAAGGAGATAAAGTTGGCTCAGGCACATTTTTATGATCTTAATGGATACTTAGACAAGTATTGGGAAATTTTTTATGTCAGTGCCTCGCAAGACTACCAAAAACACATCAGTACTCCAGCTTAAAAATGTTAGAAGCAAATAATATAAGAAAATGGTGTTGAATGCTATTACATAAGACTTAAACAAAACTGTTGACTTTAACTGAACTGGTGGAAGGTGGGCAGGTCTACACCCTTCTGTGTAGCCGCTCGGGGAGCACAAGCGTTGCACGTTACGTTTGTGTAATTTGAGTAAGTGAAGTTATATAAAAGCTTTAACAAAACAGTTAAAAAACTAACTACGCGCATGAAGGACTGCGAACAAAAGGTGCACAAAATCTGCCTCACAAAAACATAGTAATTTATGGCGAAAACTATGCCAAAATTCACCCTCGGTAGTGGTTTCAAATTAGCATACATGTAAATGGAAATGTATGAAAGTTTACCCAGGTGGTACGTATACGTACGGCTGACTAATTGACTACAATTTGATTAAAAGTAATTTAGTGGAGTAATGGAGGAGGGATTGCGTGGCTAAATGATAGCATCCGCAGGTTGATAGATGGTTAAGCTACGCTTGCCGCGGTCGGTTCGTGGATGGGTGATCATCCACTAAATATTGAGATCTCTCCGTGCCTCGGAAAGCACGTTAAACCGTTGGTCCCGGCGGTAATTCGTACATCTTTGACAGTCGTTACGGGTAGACAGTAGCCCGAAAGTCTGATAACCGGCCTTGCGGTATCGTGTTACCCAGTAATAAAATAGGTACATTCAGCTGCATCCGGTTAGACTGGAAGTCGACCCAAGACAAGGCAGATTGATTAATTAAAAGCAATAATATCAGCCAGGTTCCATTGCGCTGAGATCTCATTGCAATTCAAATACCTTTTCTCATACAGAGAATAGACGAATGTTCTTGTTCTGGTGAACCAGGAGCTATTTTATAACATGAATATAGCTGATGCTTGGGGTTATAAAAAAGGGTTCCGTAGTCAACAAGGAACCCTTATAGGTAGTTTCACCATGTCCGTCCGTCTGTCTGTCCCCGGCTTAGCACAGAGACTCGTAGTACTAGGAAGCTGTAATTTGGCATGGGTATACTTACAAAGTAAGCTTTAAAGTGTACATTTTTGTTAAAGTCAAATGTCCCGCCCCCCCCCCCCCCCCCCTACCAGCTAAATGATTGTTTTTGGCTATGAGAAAAAAATCGTAGCAAAAAAACTATCAAGTTAACGAGTAATAGTCGACCAATTTACATTTGCGGTTGGAGATTTGACCGTGACGTATATCGATGTATGGGACAACATGTTTTTCATTTACAATTGTAAGTTAGTTTTTAGGAAAAATTTATTTAATTAATTTATTTATGTCAGACATAAATGAGATCCATATTTTTGTGTGTATACTTAAGAACTATGTTAGGAAGCGCTTTTAATACACAGCACAATTAGTATACTACATATTATAACAAAAATTAAAAAACAGATATACTAACTCACATAAATAATATCGAGAAATTCGTTAAAATGGAGTTGTAACACGTAATGTAATAAATTACCATCATCAATATTATTAATAAAATTAAGAAATTGACTAAAATCTTAATACAACAAAATAAGAATAAATATAAATAAATAAAAATGAATATAATTTTATCTGTATAGTTTCTGTTCTTTTTTAACATGCAACTGTACACAATGCCACAATATTGGGCAGGCAGGTCTGCCAGCCACAATGCTAAGAATGCTGTTGCCACTGCCGCGGACACGACTTAGCAACGATGCAGCTCTACGATGTTAACTACGGAACCCTTCATTGTGCTTGGTCCGACACGCACTTGGCCGGTTATTTATTAAAATGTTGAGTAAAAAATGCAGGCTTATAATAAATTATATTATTTATATGTCTAGGAACCACATTCTTGTCATAATTATATAATATTATCCTAGCATTTTTCTAAGCTCACTCAATATCAAACTCACTGGCTATTATTTAACAGCCGCAAGCTCGTCTGACAGACTACAGCAGTGCCCTATAATGTGATAATTATATTTTCTTAAAATATATTGGTATTTTTATAAATGATAAAATGATAAATGATTTATTTCTGTAAGTAGGTTTGTACAAACACTTTTACACGTTAATCATATTAAAAAAGAAACCGGCCAAGTGCGAGTCTGACTCGCGCACGAAGGGTTCCGTACCATTATCAATAAAAACGGCAAAAAAATCACGTTTGTTGTATGGTAGCCCCCTTAAATATTTATGTTATTCTGATTTTTAGTATTTGTTGCTATAGCAACAACAGAAATACATCATCTGTGAAAATATCAACTGTCTAACTATCACGGTTCATGAGATACAGCCTAGTGACAGACGGACAGACAGACAGACAGACGGCGGAGCCTTAGTAATAGGGTTCCCATTTTACCCTTTGGGTACGGAACCATAAAAAATAGATGAGGTCGGCGTTTCGTATCCGACTTCTCTGAGAAGAAAGGCCGAGACAAACTCAGAGGTCACAGTCTCTTTTAAAGTCCAGACATAATCTTGGTCAGATCATGTCAAGACCATGTAGATTGGTGCTTGAAATGATCTTTTGATGAAAGAACCACACAGATTGAGGGGTTCCGTAGTTATTCGGATACGAAACGCCGACCTCATCTAGTTTTTTTTTTAATATGATTGACGTGTAAAGGTTCATTTATCATTTAGTTATCATTATAATCGACTTAGAAGCTTTCACAGAATTACCCCATAGATCTGCGATCTTTTAACATTTCATGTGTGAAAGGTTTTAATTACATCTTTACAGGTGACATATTGGAAATGGAATTCAGAATCACAAACTGGAACGTTTTCCTTAAGTAAAGACTCTGCAGCAGTGGTTGATGAGTTTAGAGATTTAGTAGTCAGTACGGGAATCTCTGTAAAGAAATTTTCAAAGGCCGCGGTGACTTGAGAATCTGATTTAATTATACTGTCATCAATAGCAAGGCTGTAGTCACTACTTCGGTTGCATGACCTTGCCGTTTCACTATTAATGATATTCCATGTCATTTTAATTACATTACTACTATTTTTGATTTTTGAACTCAAGTAACGTGACTTGGCCATACAACAAACATTTTTAAATAATTTTGAATAATTCTTAACATATAAATTAAATTCAGCAGTGTTTATAATAGTCCGTTCATCATACAACTCATACAGTCGTTTTCTACTTTTATGTATACCAACGGTGGCCCAGTCACTGAAAGAAGCATTACTATTAACCGAGAATGTCTTTGGAATGAAAGTGTTAACAAATTGTGTGCAATACATACAACAGAAGTCATAATATTGATGATTAGGGGCGACATTAGTTGACAAAACTGGTAATTTACTCAAAAGTTTAGTTTTAAATGTTTCCAAGCGCTTAGTAGTTTTTTGGTTAACAATGATATCTTTTTTAATAACTTTTTTGTTCGGATTTGGAATAGTGATTAATTGTCCGCAATGATCTGAGCCTATTAGATTAATAATTTCGTTGTGGGTTGGTATAACATCTGTATAAATGTTATCTAGGCATGTGGCACTCGTGGGAGTTATTATAGTGGGCTCCAACAATTGGTAAGCAAGATTGTATGACTGAAACAAACTTACAATTTTAGTACTTATCCCGGAATTTTCTAATAAATTAACATTAAAATTACCACAAGTGATGATAGACTTATTTGAATTACAGATTTTGTGCAATACATCATCCATAACCTTTTCAAAACAATCATACAATCCTGAAGGTGGTCAGTACACACTTAATATAATGACGTCTTATATTACGTCAACATTATTGAATAGCTACAGGTCATGTTATTATACTCAGCAAGACTTCTACTATTAATTGGTTGGTATATTATATAAACAACATACAGTTACTTATTTACCTTCATTTTCATACGCCATACGGCATCGATGTTGTAATTTATGCAATCGACCGTTACTGGATAAAAACCAGACAAATGCAAGTAGAACTCGCGTGGTGAGGGTTTCGTACGATGATTATGTTATATTAAATGTTTTTTATTCTAAGAACAAATTTAACATTGTAGTTGAAAAACACGTTCTTCTATACATTCCAAATGAAAATGTAAGTTTGTATGCACAATATTGTGAGGTTTACCATGTTATTCTAAGATTATCAACTTCTTATAGGTAGGTGTTCCTGTAATAAAAAAAGAAACAAATACCCGACTGCAAAAAACTAACTGAAGAGATGGAAACAAGATGAAAAGTAAACCAGTATCCTTTAAGTACCAAAAATAAATAAATGCAGTCGGAGGCAAATTTAAAGGCGTTCTTAACATCCTAGATGCCTCCGACTGCATTTATTTATTTTTGGTACTTAAAGGATACTGGTTTACTTTTCATCTTGTTTCCATCTTTTCAGTTAGTTTTTTGAAAGTCGGGTTTTTGTTTTTTTTAATAATTTGTTTTATTTTAAGATTTTTAGTGTTATTAATGAACAAATTGTTTAGTTGAGTATTGGTTAGTTATTTAGCTATACGACAAAGTAAGGTTAGCAAGATAGGATAGGTTAATTGGCTCCTTTCTTTCATAGAATTCTTAACGTTAAACTCTTTTCTTGCTGGCTGTACATTTTTTTTAAAATCTGTGAATGCAGATCAAAATGTGTCAGATTTTTAGGACAGTCTCATAAGACCGAATTTGTGTAGCTACAACGGTTAAGATATCCTTACTGCCCATCTTAAAAATCCACCCTGCATATGCCATGATAATTGACTGCTTAGCCCCATAAAGATATAGCGTGATGATAATCATTTAAAAGGTTAAATCTGTAACTATCTGCAATGTTATGTTTGGCTCGTCGTTTTACAATTTTCTGTAAACCTTAGAGGCATACAAACATAATGAAATATTGCTATATTTTTTTTTTTATGAGTTGCAACCGGCAGCAAGTTCGTCATGCTCCCTTAGATGTCACTGCTTGCGGTAGCGTCGGGGGTCGGGTTGCCTCCTTCCCTCAAATATGGCGAGGGGGGTGATGGCTGATCTTTGCGTTATGCTCGTGAACGGGTGCTGCTTGTGGTGACTGGTCGTCTTGCTGACCATGGTTTTATTATTGTTATTAATGATTAACTGTTTTTTATTTTACTTCGATGGTGCTAGTTTATCATTTGTCGAGTTACAGCTATAGCTTTATGTAAGCGGGCACGCCCATTATACGTGGAGGCTTTTATTTAGGTAAGTTCTGTTTACGTTATTTCTGCTTGAGTTTAGTTTTCGACGATTTTTATGTTTTTGGTATAGTGGCGTGTGCTAGCTAACATAAGGCAAATAATTTAATTTAGTGTTGTGTTGCGTAATGCAAACTATTTTACATTTTATTGTATAGATTCAAGTTTTATATCTTCACAGACAGCTGTGCTGCTGAGGAGTTTGTTGCGCCACTTTTTCCCAGCTAAAGCACTAGGAAGTGGTGAAGGGTGGTCGTTTTGGGGGACTGCCTTATGTAATTTTTGACGTTCGAAAAGTGCAATCAAATGACTTTTGATTTTAATTTTGATTTTGCTCTTCCCCCATAGTAAATAGCGTGATAATATATAACCTATTGGTTGACCAGACTTATAGGGAATATATATGAACAGAATGTATCGGAATAGAATTTGCGTGATGCTAGAACATACATTCAGACAAACAGACAAAAAATCTAAAATCTATATTTTCGGCATTAGAACGATCTCAGATCTCAAACCAATTATTTTTTTCAAAAATCAATTTCTCTACGATTTTCCTATTAAAGAAAATGTACTTTTTTGTAGTTTGTGTCAAAATAGTAGATTAAAAGTGTTATAAAATATATATATTTGGAATTGGCTATTTACTAGCTTTTATTTGATACCCATATTAATATAATCCCAAATTATATTTTTTTATTACCCCCTCTCGTTTTTGATTCGCAGATGCCACATTAAAATTTTATAGCCTATGTCACTCCCACAATTAAAACGAATCTAAGAATTTGTTACTTGGAGAGCTTCGTTTCGGACACATGACATAGTTTACGCAAAAGTGTGTCATGGTGCACGCGATGAAAAGCTTTGGAGAGAGCACAGAAAACTTCAATAGCAGTTTGCGAGTTCCCTGTGCAATAAATAATAATTTTAGCAGTGCAATACCCGTATCAGTAGTCGAACGACCTTTTGCAAAACCATATTGTTCATTATGAAGGAGGCTGTGTAAATTAAAATGTCAACGGCTTATGTATGAACTTTTAAAATATTTTGTTAAATGCAGTAAGATAGAAATAGGCCTGAAGTTGCCAAAGTCATTTTTATTACTTGATTTAAATATTGGGATGACTACTACTTTTCATGAGGTCAAGAAAAGTTCAAAAATAAAATGCAAAATAAATACATAATAAATAATTCCTAAATCAACACATTTATTAAAAGTAACAGCTAGATAGGTAGGACGGTTACGATGTATACTATAATTATCACTTAGTAGTTTCATGGAGACGCCAGTAATCACCAGTGTGTTTGAACCTAAGTGTGTTAAAAACATTAACTACATCACGAGGTGTAAAGCTAAATTTAAGCGATTATAAGAGTTTCGATTTTTCATTAGGACTCGGAACCTTAAAAACAGCATTAATGGCTCAGGAAAATTAATCCGGCCATTCGTTACAAGAGTGTCTACGTCACATTGTCCATCAGCCTCTTCAGTGAACCGCTATGGGTGAAATATCTCACAAGTTCGTTCAGGGCTTAGGGCCATAGCTTGCGTCACCTGCACCAGCTTGCTGCATAACCAAACGGACACCAGGTGAGCCACCCACCATAAAGCTGTATCCATTTAGTTGGCAGCGCGACCTGGCGACGCGGCGACGTCGGCATGGCGTCCCGGTGAGGCATGGTATTTTGCCATATTAATAAAAAAATATCATCATTCATCATTCTCTTGCCCTTATCCCAATATATTTGGGGTCAGGACAACATGTATTTTTCTTCCATACTGCTCTATTAGTCGACATCTCGGTAATCACTCCCTTTCTAGCCGTATCAGCTTTCACACAGTCCATCCATCGTTTTTTTTTTCTTCTACTCGTATGGCCGTTTTGCGAGGATGAGACGCATATTTTCCCCCAACTTGTTCTTTTTGGTGTTTGTGTTCTTTTTTTGCGTCATGTTTACCGCAAATAAACGAATTTCCTTTATTTTTTCTCCTGTTGCCATCCACATTCATAGTCAAAACTTTCCTGACGACATTTTCCTCATTCCTCCGCATCACATCACATGCCCATACCATGACAACCGACTTCCACACAACTTATTAGTTATCGGTGTCACTTTCGGACTTTCTCTTATACATAATATACTCATTTCCTATTAATTTCGTTACTCGTTAAATACTATAATACAATATATAATACTTAAAACCAGTATCCATAAAACAATAAGTGTGACTCATCTTAAACATGGAAATGTAAGTGCAATGTTAAAACGAAACTTATTCAAATAGTTCTCAGCTGCTTTACACATGTACAAAAGAAAATTCTCACTAATTTCAATAAAAACGGGCCGGAGTTCGCACAAACACCGTAAAACAAAGATTATGTAAATTAGTCCCGGCCCAAACTAGCGCCAACTTCTAAAAACTTATAGTTTATTCAGCTTCTTGTTATTTCAAGTTATGCCAAAAATAACACGTTAAGGAGAATACGGTTCGGATTTAGTCCATTCAAAATATTAAGCCGCCACATTTGTCTAGCCCTTAGACAAGACAAACGTGGCGGCTTAATATTTTTTTTCCAATTTATTTATAGGTACTCAGCGCAATGTCTCTATTAGTCGTCATCTCGGTAGTCACCCCCTTTCTAGCCATATCATCTTCCACACAGTCCATCCAGCGTTTCTTTGGTCTTATCCACTCTTATATTTATAAGGATAATAAATATTTTAAACATATAATAATTATCTTCCTAGTCTAATGTCTACCGCGGTGTAACGATGGATACGAAAAGAAAAAAAGTCTCATAATAAAGTTGTTACGTTATGTTTTCAAAGTAGTGGAATATTATTAATAGAAAAGGTAATATCAACGTTTATTCAAGTTATTTAATTTGAATACTGTGTGAAGTTCACGAACGTATCGTTTCAAATAATTATTCTCTGTTTATGTTCGGTTGTTTTATGAAATAGTGATATGAAACAAAATATTCTGTACAAAAAAGATGTAAAAGACTGAAATAATAATAAAACTTCACGTTAATATCATCAGTGTAACATTGTTACCCCAAACGCTGGAAGTGTTGGGTAGCGGGAAACGTAATTAACTTTATAGCTATTTTCACGGTAATTGTGAAAATGTTAACTTGCTGAATTTTGGCTCCGTTCCCGAATACCAGGAAACTGCCAACCGAGCGATGTGCTTGTACTTTTGGATCCCTTTACATTGAAAACTATAATTCAATAATGACTCCTGGATAAAGAGTCGTCAAGTCTGCTGAAAATGTAATGTATACAACATTATTTTTAGTATATGCGAAACCTGAATATAGTTCGTTCAGAATAAGGAACTGAATCGATTTCAATCATTTTAACACCATGTTATATTTTGTCCTAAAAATGTTTCAGTGTAATGGAAAATGTTATCACCATTAATTACTTGCAATTGAATCGCCGTACGGTTAGGTACCTACTGCCAAATTATTATCAATAAACGCAAGAAGACCCTGGAGGCGCGGGGCGCCGTTAGCATGTTTTTGTACGGACGACCCGGTAACCTATCAACCTTATAACTTTGTGATTTTTCATGATACAGTTTTGAAATTTTGTACATAGATACTAGACACGTGTGTCGGGTTTCATACTAAAAGTAATATTGTATACCTTACTCATTGATCGACTAAACTAACAAAAAACCAACTGTATGCCGTGTTAAGGATACTTCACTTCATAAACAGTGCATCAAAATTCTTAACGAGACATTTCATAACTACCAGCGACGTATGGTGAAAGATGCAAGTTTCGTTAAGAATCAGTTAAAACTGTTTGGAACTAAGATCGTCGTGTAAAACTATCCTTACAAAAATTAAATACGATGGAGGAAAAATCTACTGCCATCCTTATAAAGGTACGTGTTTTTAAGTCCACGGTGAGACACAACACCCCGTCGCCACTCCACATACTTCACAAGATTTCAATCGTGTAACCGAAGTCGAGTGTGTTTCATTAGTATTCTCAAGGTTAGAACGCCTCTCAAGCACAATGAGAGCCCTCCCGTCACTCTGCTAACGACCTCCCATTGTTTTAGACACATTGCCGTACCCGCAGCCATATCCCTCCATCATTCACGCAATAACCAACCTTATGACAACGTTATAAGGAACATAAAGAACTAAATTATAACACCAGACGCATCGCTATACAGGCACACATAATGTATCAACACCGTCACGCAATTTTCAACCTTACGTTCGGCAGATAAGGATCATAAACGAGTAAATTACACTTGCAATTATCTCACTAATGTATTATATTACTACTTTCACACAATTTTCAACCTTATAAGTAAGGTATAAGGTTATAAAAGTGTGAATGAGGATAGCAATTATAAAATGTAGCTTTTATACGGGTAGTGTTTCCAGTACGTGATCTCCATTCAGGAACTATTTGGACGAAACGATGAGTACAGAGACAATATTTATTTTTAATTATATAATGTAATTAAGGTTTCGTTTGTGGTTTATTTTGTCGTATGAAATACAACCAGCAGGCAGCAATGATTGGAACCATAATTGTTTTTAATTTATTAAAATGTTGGGAGGCATTTAATTGTTATTTCCATCAAGATAATATGTTTATTAAACTCTGACTGTGAATTGTCTAGGTTTCAGATGTAGGTACCTATGTTTGTTTACTTTAAGCGTTTGCAGGCCTGCCAGACCTTAAAATTTAAGTTAAGTGTTATTTTCAATTAGCATCGTCATCGTCTCGTAGCCGGGTCGTGTTTCAAGCACACGCCAATGATTTGACGAGTGACGTCCCTGAAGCGAACCATTTGACTCAAGGTTACGACCATACTTACAGACATGTAAAGTTATACCGGTTTCCTAGTTCTTGTTTATAGGGAACTGCTACGGCGTAGCATATTGGCCACGACGCTACGCCGTAGCGCTGGTAGTTTGAACAGCAAAATACTAAAGTATAGAAAATTATCTCAAACCTAACAAATTAAAACTCAAATAGCGTTTCACCATTAAAATACCAGAACGCATCAGGTCTATTTGTGGAAGAGCAGATTTGACAATTCAAAATCGTCCCTCTATTAAGAATGTATTGAATAGCGTTTAAATGTTTTGCTTAAAACTAGTTCCTAAAAGTTTGGCCCGAAAAGTAAACAGTTACCCTAATTCTGTAGATCGGCCTTGTCTTGAAAAAAAAAAAACTCTACTCTACGAAATGGCCGATACATTCCAACCAAAAAAGCTGCAGCATCGCAGTCCGATATACTGCTCATTCCGAAGCAATGCCAGTCACCCATTAAAAAGGTTTCCAATTGCACAGTGTCACAAAAAAACTGGGGGAATAGTAGACAAGTGGTACTTAGGGTGTGAAGCGTGTCGACTCATTGCGACACGGTGGCGCCGTGCCAGCGACACCGAGTTGCCTAATTGATGCTAGAGGCTCTCGGCTTTTAGCGCGAACTACGTGTAATTGGTTTCTGCCGGTGACAGTGCGATAGACGGCGAGGTCTCGTCACCTACCAGTAGCTACTAGCCACTGTGTGGCCAGGTGGCCCATCTTTTGATTTGTTGAAATTGAATACGATTGAGGGCGAGTTTTTTGACAACTAAATGTTTCGCTCTTTAGTTTTATTTTTATAAATCAATCTTCATTCATTAGTGACTTCATCTGCTATCGATTGCTAAATTGGAGCACTCCACCATAAATATGGTACTTATTATCATAACGTGGGGCGCGTATAAAGTAATGGGCCTATTATCTTATAATAAAGTTCAAACATATAGCGGAAAACACACGGACTGATGAATCTATAGAGTTTATGCAAAAATTGAATAAAATAAATTATGGTAAAAATGACCACCTCTGTCAACAGATCGACGGCCGTTGACGGAGATGGTAATTTTTACCCTAATTATGAGCATGCTTGGTGGACCGATCGGTGATAGCAGTATGTTGATATTGCCACAAGAGCCATTACTTTAGATACGTTATTTGAGATACGATTATATGCATGTATTTAATAGTATCTCAAATAATTCCAATTTTACTTTCTTAAAAATATTATTCGATGCCAATAAAATTCTCTTTTTTTGACCAGCAAATAATTCCTATTTTGGGGTCCTACGGATACTAAATATCCAAGTAACTGCGACCAACTTGGATGCAGCGGTGGGTCACAGTTCTAACTGCGACCAACTTGGATGCAGCGGTGGGTCACAGTTCTAACTGCGACCAACTTGGATGCAGCGGTGGGTCACAGTTCTAACTGCGACCAACTTGGATGCAGCGGTGGGTCACAGTTCTAACCTAAACTAACACATTTGATGGGGGTGCCTTAGCTTAGTAACTTAAAAGAAAGACCAGAAAGTTAATGAAAACCCGAACCTGAACTATAAAAAAATGGAACAAGATTTTACTATAAACAATCTCATGCAGTCGGAGGCATCATCTTAAAGTTCACTTTTTACGCAATCGGGTTTTTAGATTTTTTTAAATTACTTTTTTAATTTACACTTTTTAGTTAGAATTATAAAACGGTAAATTAGGTTATTTACTCACTTATAATCGGGTGATAACGCCCTTACTCACTCACTCGAAAAGTTCGGGATTGCTTTTTTATCGTTTCTCATATCAAATTACATTTCTACATATAATTTGTATATTTTTGTAATCACCTTTTAAAACCCTTCATTTTGATACCCCACTCAATAGGTTAGGAAAGGGTGATATTTTTTTTAAAGTTATATTTTGGCGCCATAAATCAGTAATTTTGTTTTTTTATAAATTTAATATACCTAGTGACACTCGCGCACTACAGACAACTATCAACTATCTATCAACATATCATTCATTAAAATCGGCTCAGCCGTTCAGTAGTTACGAGGGAACATAGGGACGGACATACATAAATACATACAGGTCAAACACATAACCCTCCTTTTTTGGCTTCGCCGCAATCGGGTAAAAATGCACACGGGTTTCATGTGATATCAACCGAAAGTTACAGTCACTAGAAACGTACATTATTTCAAAGTTTCACACAATGGAAGGAAAATTCGGTGAAAATTAACGGTTTACATTTTACTACTTTTTCGTACTCTTCTTACAGTGACACTTTATTGTTTGTTAGTCGTCTTGTACTTGTATTTCGCGACAATGACAGACGAACGATCAAAGAACACATCAATGGTTGTCGACAGAACAATGGTAGAAATATGACTCGACGAATTTTATTACCTGTCGCCTCTGAACTAAAAGCTAGCTGCTTTTAGTTATTATGAGTTAGGCGTCTGGCTGGATGTCTTGAATACAATAAATTGTGTTTACAGCTCGATTTATTGTACTATACTATTGTTGTTTAAAAATAATAATAACTCTGAACTTATCTTTGCTCTGCACGGAACACCTTTAATGATGAAACGTGAGAAAAATTTATAATGTGTGAACTTATGTGTGTGTATGTTTGTAACTTTTAAAGATTTACTGAATATTTTATTTAAATATTCTAGAAATAATGTGAACCTAGGTGTGCATTGTAAAATATCTCATTATTTCGAAAAAGCTAGGCATGGTACAACTATTTAATACAATAATTAAACGTAAAGTTTTATTCTCGCTTCCTATTACATGGGACTTTAAGCAGAACTGGCGAAACGTGGGTGTACCACTATACACTTCTGCCGAACTCTCCGGGGAATAACATTTATGATAATTACACCAAAAGCTTAATATTACTTGAGTACTATACTGCCGTCCTTTAACTAGAAGGCCGTTAGGCCCAAAAAGTTGTTTTCGAGAGAATGGCAAAAAACGCGGGAATTGTTGTTTCTTAAAAACTGTGATACTTAGGTTAATGATTGTTGAGCACATTCATTGGTATTTCTTTCTGTTTATCTTAAAGAATCTTTTGTGTCCAGAAACTCTTATTAATTACTTTTAAATTTATTTTTTCTCATTTTGTTAAGCGTGTAACCTAGTTATTGCATCTTATTACTGTACTAAACGGCCGTTAACCATACCGTAGCGGCTTTTTAGTGAAGTAATTTATTTAAAATGTTAGCCTTCATAATTTTTGTTAAATTTATTTAGAAATACTTAACTAAAAAGTTGTTAAGTGACATAACTGCTTTATAGCCATGCATTTGCTTAAATTTAAATTTCAATAACTTTCCTAATGAGCGGTTACGGGGCTTTAGATGCTTTTAAGCTGCTTGTTGCCAATGTTACTTTTGTAAAATCGTAACTACTTTACTTAACTAAAAGGTGGCTAAAAATATTTCGCTTGAGGTTAACTTCCTTATATTATAGTTTAGCATTTGTAGGGGAATATGTGAGAAAGTGAAGACATGGTCTATGATTGATTAACTCAAAAGTATTCATTCAAAATTTAAAAGGTAAATGAAACTACTACCACCTGTATATAATTTGAATAGGCAATAATTAACTAATAACTGCATTGACTTAAGCTATGTTCTTTATTCAATGAATTGTAAATCACATCTTTGTGATTGCAATTAACGGAAAACTTCTTACTAAATTACTTTTTCTCATCGCTTCGCCCACGTTGAGGTTGTTAATTATCCTACAAGAAATTACTGTCGGGATGAAAATCAGCATAATATATAACCTAACCCAAATTTCATCCAAATCCGTTCAGCCGTCAAGGCGTGAAAAGGTAACACAGACACTCACTTTCGTATTATAGTAATTTTTAGATATTATATTAAGCATGGATTTGAAAGTGTGTAAGTTTGATGTTTATGAGTTAGCATGTTTGATAATCAGTCACGATTTAATTGAAATTTGGCACACTGGTAGCCCATGACCTGGAATTTACTTTGAATACTTTTTATCCCGTTAGTTCATTCCCGTAGGTTAATTATTCGAAATTAAATCATTTTCCGATCTTCACGCGGACGGATCCACGAGTAAAAGCTTGTAGTTTTTAATATATAGTAACGTATAAGTGTCTTAATTAAACAGAGTCATGAGGTATAAACAGGCTAATTTTCAGATCACTAAGTAATAAGTGTTTTAGTTTATACTAAAACACTTATTGTTTAGTGATTCTTTTGCTACTGGTCTTTTGATGATGTTCGTTATAATAACGAATAATATGTAGGTTTTTGCCATAATAATGTTTTATGCTTGGGTAATATCGGTAATGTTTTAATTATATTTAATTTTTGTTCTTTTTCAATCCCTTTAGGATGCGCACGAAATGTAATTGACAGTTGAGAATTCTTTAGAAACTTGTCGTTTAAAATCTTCAGCAAAATAATTTTAACCTGAAGATCGAGGTTCGATCTCCTGAAACACACCTCAGTCGTGTTTCTGAGATATGCTCTTGAATTCGAATTTTGAATACATATATTGTTTCTTTTCCATTTTTCCATTATTAGCAGAGGCTACAGCTTCTTCGAAATCAGTGAAGTCGTAAATTATACTTTTTTTCATTGTTAGTTCAACTTGGTGGTGGAATTGGTCGCAACTCATTACGGTATGTACTGTTTCTAAATTGTATAATATTACACGTTCTGTGGTATTTAGGTCACTTTTGACAATGTCTGCTACAATAACATGAAAAATAGCCAGCCAGTTCTTATTCTGAGCCGTGCAATATTCCATCCAAATATGTATAGTTTTAAAATCACGGAAACGTAAGAAAAAGTTGTAATATGAACTCATTATGTCTTATTGCTTTCTACCAGAGATACCATCATGCCAAATAGCCGCAAGTGGTTTGGAGTCCTTGTGCTGTGGTCCGTGTCTCACAAAAGTATTAGGAAAATTCGGACGTCATAGAATCATTTCTAACATTGAAACTGATAATGAAGGAGTGGAGTTTTATTTGCCATTTTTTTATGTATCCTGCACTGCCTGGACCTGCGGATGATGAGTATTGTCCGGGGTGTAAACTGTTTATAATACCTGTACGACAAGTCTTGCTTTGTATTTCGATAATTTAACTGCTGGTCAAGGTTTTCAAGATTAGCTAGGCACATTATAGTTATTTTTGATCGAGAGATTGCGAAATGCCAAAAACTAAATTATTAAACTACTTATCTAAGTGAAATTTTCATACAATATTAAATATTGTATGAAATCTCGAAAACGTCTATCCTTACATCTACATATCCGTGGATGAAGAATACTTTCCTCTCCTTCACCAGGTAAGAGAGTCCTAAGAGGCGTCGAACCTGTTATGAAAAGTGTGCCCGAAAAATGGGAATAGGCTTGCCACATATTTACATGGGATGATGGGACTTAATAACAAAGGAGAAACGTGGAAGCAGACTTCAGTAAACGGAGAATACTTCTGCTTACCCCTTCGGGGATTGTAGGCGTGAGGTTATAAATGTGTACCTATCTATATCATCCCCAGCAGTAGGAATTTATTGAATAAATCATAACGAAATTTCCCTAGAATAGGTAGACCTAATAAGTATTTAATTTTAATTATAGAATTTTCGGCAAGATCTTCAGTTTCGAAGAAACAAAACGAAAAAGAACTTAGCGAACAAACACACGACCCGAATATTGTCTTTGTTTTGTACTATTTAACTATTATTTAAACTAAAAATATTTTTTACAATTTGGTACTACAATAATTAAGTTATGTTGGAAACTTACCTTGTCAAGTCACCCCCGGAGAGAACGCAGCGCGAGAGTCGGCAAACTGCCTTTTACTCGTAGCTAAGTAATGAGGCTTAGCTGCTTTGTAGCTAAGCATTATTTAATTTTTTTTTCATCGTTTTCTTCAAACAGGCAATCATTATTTTGAAGCAAATTAGTATGAGAAATTCACAGAATTAAACGCTTGACTAAAATAGCGTTAAGGGCGGGTAACTCCAAATAAGTTAAGATTATTCCTGAAAATGTTCTTTAAATGCTTAACTATAAAGAAGTTATAATCCTTTTGCGTCTCTATAGTCAAGAATAAACAGATAACGTACTTGTAGTTAAGTACTCGTAGAATACCAGAAGATAATCATCATGTCGGGCAGTTAAGGTATTTTAACGTACATTAAGCGAAGAAGTGTGGGTTAGACGCTTTCAAGTGATGGAATCATCAAAAATGATGTTACTTAACGGCCTACTAAATTTTCATATCTCTGGGACTATTTATATTGTAAAAATGTTTCTTAGCCAGAAAGGTAGAGAATTTTGAACTCTATCATTATCTAAAAAAAAAAAAAATTGATCATTTGAGGCTTTCTAGTTAAAGGACGGCAGTATAGTTTCCCTTACTGTATGAACGTCGTGTCCTAATAATTCCAAAAAACTTGCAGGCAATACTAAAAATAATTAGAACTATGCGTTCCAAGAATTTCCGAATACCGTCCAATATGTATGTATAAGCAGATTGTAGTACATACAGTGGGTACTTGTGGTACATATGGGTCTGTAAATGAGCGTGTTCTCTCAAGGTTTGACTAATTGGCTTCACGGCGGCTGCACAAATTACCAGAACACCTTCCTTAACACTTGGCAAGACGGTTCGAGCTCACGTTTGGCTTGACTGTGACACAGTGCAGGGAATTACAGAAATCCCAATACTAATTTTTTAAGAGGCATCAGGGAAATTAGTGGAAGCAGTTTCAATTGTGTGTGAATTCTGCTTTGCACATTTTTTTTTTTTAATAAATGTTGCCCCACACTAGGAATTTCTCCTGTTTCGTGGGTGCGTTTACAAACATTTAAACTCACATACACAAACAGCCAGACCCGAAACAAATACTTGTGGGTCATACAAATATTTGTTTCGTGCGGGAATTGAACCCGCGACACGCATCGCAGCAGTCAATCGCTTAACCACTGCGCCAACCGTGCCGACATTAATCATGTCAGTAACATTAGCCAATAACTATCACGGTTTGATTGATTTAATCATAATAATTTATTTTCAATAAGTATTGGTAGAGTGTTGGTCTTACAGTCAGTAATTAAGTTATGTCCAATGGCATGGTTTAAATGCTAGTTTCTATCATTCATTACTTTTATAACAGGTACATTCAATATTGATTATCGTCATTCATTATCATGATGTAATTGGTGTAATTGTGAGGGATAAATAAATAAACAAATAACTAAACAAACAAATAAAGGTCACATTTATTTATAACAGATTATTTAACATTATATATTATACTATTAGAGGATTTGACAGCAGAGAGGGCGGCGACATCCAGTCGTTGCGATGACGTTGTCAGTGGAAGGGGTGACACACCATGAGCCGTGTGCTCACTCGCCTCGGTCACTTCTTCGGCGGAGCTCGGATGCGATGGACGCGTACTAGAGATCATATTTAAATATTTTCTTGTAATGTCCGTGATTAGTTTTTGTGCATTTGTCGTGATTTGCCACGTGCTTCTACTCGAATCGCGAGTGCACGCTGTGTTAGAATACCTTAGTAGGCTTATTGGTCATGGTCAGGTACGGCCGAGCCTGTAAGACTTACGGCAGAGCCCGCAAGACTGAAACTTTAGTGAAGTCTCCTAAGCCATCTAATAAATGCACCGTGAAAACGGGGAAGTTAAGCGTTATTGCAGGACGGTCCTCAACATGTTGCGGCATGTACATTTGATGATTTGATTTGTGCGCACGAGGTGCAGGATGTGCGCGATGCTGAGCGCACAAGGTACACGTGGTGCGCGATGCTGCGCGCTTGTAGGTACACGACGCGCACGAGTTGCACGAGGTGCACGATGATGGTACGCATTGCGGTGTGCACAAGGTGCGCGATGCGGCGCGCGCGAGGTGCACGATGATGGTATGCAATGCGGCGTGCACAAGGTGCGCGATGCGGCGCGCATGAGGTGCATGAGGTGCACGATGATGGTACGCATTGCGGTGTGTACAAGGTGCGCGATGCGGCGCGCGCGAGGTGCACGATGATGGTATGCAATGCGGCGTGCACAATGTGCGCGATGCGGCGCGCATGAGGTGCATGAGGTACACGATGCGGCGTGCACGGGGTGCGCGATGCGGCGTTCACCAGGTGCGCGATGTGGCGTGCACTTTGGTTTAGCCGTGTGAGCGACCTGTGATGTACGAGTGGTGAGTGGACCCGGGATGCTTGCGAAGTATTCTTCGATCATCTCGGTGGTGTTGATTGGACCCGGATGCTTGCGAGGTACTCCTCGATCATCTTGGTGGTGGTGATTGGACCCCGGATGCTTGTGAAGTATTCTTCGATCATCTCGGTGGTGTTGAGTGGACCCCGGATGCTTGCGAGGTACTCCTCGATCATCTTGGTGGTGGTGAGTGGACCCTGGATGCTTGCGAGGTAATCCTAGATTATCTTGGTGGTGGTGAGTGGACCCCGGATGCTTGCGAAGTATTCTTCGATCATCTCGGTGGTGTTGAGTGGACCCCGGATGCTTGCGAGGTACTCCTCGATCATCTTGGTGGTGGTGAGTGGACCCCGGATGCTTGCGAAGTATTCTTCGATCAGCTCGGTGGTGGAGAGTAAAAGCAGCAATGAGGCAGCTTTTTACTCATGGCCAAGTGGCTTTGGTCACTGGAACCCAGATAGTGGTTGCCAGGTGAATTTGATTACAGGAACTCAGACATTGGTTGCCAGGTGGTTCTGATTACTGGAACCCCGATAGTAGTTGCCAGGTGATTTTGTTGTTGTTTCAGTAATGATTGAGGTCCGGAACTCTTTCATTGGTGTAACGATAACCTATCAGCTGCCCAGTTTGATGTTATTGCTTGAAGTTATAGTAAAACGCTTGTAGTTTCATTGCAATGGGTGGTTCGAAGTTAAGCTTTCAGACTGCTGTGTTGCTTTTCCTATGTTGGTATGTTTTAGGTGACGAGTCAAACGATGATGACCTAGCGCATGGAAGCCTACCATTGGACAACCCATCCAGTGGTGGCCAGACGGACGAGGAGCTGAAGCCAGGAAGCCAAGCTGACGAGGACGTTCAGCTGTCAGGAGACGCCGTATTAGAGGATTTGACAGCAGAGAGAGCGGCGACATCCAGTCGTTGCGATGACGTTGTCAGTGGAAGGGGTGACACACCATGAGCCGTGTGCTCACTCGCCTCGGTCACTTCTTCGGCGGAGCTCGGATGCGATGGACGCGTACTAGTGATCATATTTAAATATTTTCTTGTAACGGTTTTTCTAATTTAAATAAATAACAGTAGTCCGTTTTGTATTTTCTTTTTAAAAAACTCATTAGGCTTCTGATCCCTAAGAATACATTCATTTAACGAATAAAATCATTTTTCCAGTAGCCATCATTTTAATTCCAACTGCCGACTGCCACTCTAAGTATGGCCATCGCGTGTATTCGTGGTTCCGGTGTGCAATACTATACTTTATAAATAATATTATACTTTGTAAATAAATTTTCTTAGTCAATATTTTTTTTTTTTTTTTTTGATTTAAAATAATCAATGTAATCGTGGCGAGCACGAGGTCCGGGGTTTGATTCCCAGGTTGGGCAAAGTGTTATTGGGTTTTTCCACCAGGAATTTCTCAGTAGCGGCTCGGAGTCTGGATTTGTGCCCGAATGATGGCAATAGGCTCGCCCCCTATTATATGGGAGTTATACATAACTGGCGAAATGTGGGTGTACTATAAGTGCGCCTCTGGCTAACCCTTCGGGATTACAGGCGTGATGTTATGTAATTTAAAATAATCAGAATTGTTTAATATCCTTTTGACGCCTTCAGTTTGTCAGCTTCCAGTACGCCATCTAATAAGTTTAAATTAACGATTACTTAATATTATTGATTTATATATTTATTTATATATTTAATGTTATTATGCATGATTTTATATAAATATTGACATTGCAGAATATTATATACAATATTACATTAATGTTTACTTTGAAAAGTATTATATTTACTGCTTTAATTTATTGTGAATGTGAGCACTATGTGGGTCATTTTTTTTTTTTTTCTCTTTAAATATTTTCCTATTATTTTATGTTTTTTCTCAGTTTTAATGGTGGTCTGGCATTTTGAGCACTTTATGAGGCCTACCCAAATGTACTTTCTTTGGTATTGTTCGTCGAGTCGTTGAGCTCCTTAAGTCTTGAGTCGAGCTGCACGATTACGACAAATGCTTGCACTGATTGGACAGGTCCACTCAAAATTGTGTGGTTCTTTCCTCAAAAGACCATTTCAGACACAGATCTACATGGTCCTCACATGATCTGACCAAGATTATGTCTGGACTTTAAAAGAGACTTTGACCCCTGAGTTTGTTTCGCCATTTCTTCTCACGGGTAGTCAGATAGGAAATGTCGACTACATCTAGCTTATTTTTTACTTTTTAATATGACGTGTAAAAGTGATTCCGATATCCTATTTACAGAATAAACGATTTCATTTCATTTCATTTCATTTCATTTCATATATTTCTTTGTTAATAATTGTTATTTAATGTTACTCATTACAGTGAGTAATGCAATCTAAATATTATATTAAGTTATTAGTGAAATCTGTAATTAATGCCGTTGTGTTAGGCAGTTCAGCGGTTCAGCAATCAATCGTTTTGTAACCGTCACTAAGTGCAAAAGCATTAAGTGGAAATTTGGCTGATTTTAAAATAATATATTAATTATAGTACAAGTACATCATTTGTTGTGACCATCCTGACTGCCCACCGTTTCACACATGGTTACGATTTCTAACTATGTAATTTTTTTAAATATGTGTTAGTAAAGTAACAAAAAGCGCCTTCATCCTCTCTCCTATTGAAAATTCACTTTGCATTGCCCGACAGGGTCCATAATTGATTCGATGTTTTAACATACCAACTGTTATATGTACACATTATGGAATGCAACAAAGTTTTGAGTATTAAAAGCACCAAGGAAACATAAAAAAAACCTTTGCATGTGGCAACATTAACATTTTGTATGGATTGGACTTTCTGTTTCTCTTACACAAAGTGTCCCTACACTCGGTGTTGATTGAAGTACCTCTTGAGTTATATTGTGGCTAATATTTATTGGGGTTTTTGTTGCCTCAGGGAATATGCTGGCATTTGCTGTACTTTCATGTGACGGATTAGTATTTCTAGTGAAAACTTTTAAGGTTGTAGTACATACAATCCTGCTGTTTAATATTAACTAGAGAAAAGTTTTAGCACTGCAGACAAGGGACATTTGATTAGTGATCACCCCGCTTGTTTACTGGGAGTTGGTGATTGTAGATCATTGCCCATGTCAGAATCACATTATACTTTATTCATGAATAATCTTCTAAAAAACCACAAGTTACTATAACTTATTCCTCGAACTTGGCCAGTGTAACACTTTCAAAAACGAAAACTTAAAACAAATCACTAACCAAACGTGGTGACTTCCAAACTTATATTGTAAAAAGTATATGTCAAGCCAACAGCATGTTACAAGTCGACAAGAAACTTCGCAGGAACTGCAATGTATTATAAACCGCTTAAAGACTGCCCAAGACGGGGCGCCTCACGCGTGAATACAAATACTGTGATTAAAGGACCTTTGGATACTGTCATGAAACAAAGATCGTAGGATGAAAGGGGCTGATCCTGCTCAAATATGAAATCGCTAATGAGACAACTACCTGGCCATATTTAGCAGGAACTTGCGGGAATAGTTATAAGCTGTAACAGGCCAAGAACATAAAGGTGTGAACCCAAAGTAAGATCTGGATGAGTCCTGAACAGACCAAAGAAGCATGGCGCTAGAGGAAATCGCAATGCTCAGCTGTGGGTGGCACAAAACTGGCGATGATGATGAAAGGCGCAGACTGATGAGTGAACAAAGTGTGTTAGTTAACTTGCGAACAGTGATTCATCAGCCCACTGGAATGTTGATTTAAATTTAAGTTTCAATTTTTTTTTAGTTAATATTCAAAGTTTTTTGTAATTTTTTTAAAGATTACAAATTACTTCTGTCAAAGTAAACCAAAACTTCGATCTCAAACTTGCCTCTTTTCACCGCGAGTTAATCGCTGTATCTGAACTCAGTCTTACTTGCAGTACTCTGACTACTCTGTTCTCTCAAAGTGTGAACTGAACGTTTTAGTTCTTAAGCAAGGGTTTAGTGAAAAGAAATTGCACGTTCACCGACACTGCCATTATAAGGCTTACGAGTAAGTTGTTGAAGTAGTTTTAGTTCAATTATATTTAAGTAAACGGTTAGCTTGTTTACGTTGAAAGGTGTGGTCTAAGAAAATGTTCGCTTAGAGTTTTCTAAACGTTTGTGACTCCTTAAAATTTGATAACGAAGTTTCTGTACATCCCCAAACAAACGTCACATAAGGGCGCAATTTTGGTAAAGGTGTGACAGTACATAAAATATATGATAAGTTAAAGGAACCTACAAAGACCTATAAGCCTAACAGTCCCTACGACTCTAAGCCCTACAAGCCCAACAGCCCTAACCTATCATATATCTAGTATGTGATAAATAAATATATAAATAAGTTCAGGATGTCTGCACCATGCGACTTAAGGTTACAGATGGATAGTAGACAGGATTTCCAGATTTGGGAAGGGTACACTCACCGCCAGTCGCACAGACTCACGAGACTGATCAGAGATGGCTAAAGGTGACTTGAAGTGAGGGGTAATGAGACAAGAATATAAAATTCAAATCTGATTTATTTTCAATATCATACAGCTTATACTACTTTTTCTTAACACACACTATTATATAAAATCTTTGTGTCCTATGCGTGTAAGATGCATCCAAGTCAATATTTTTAAATGGGCCGCGCGTTAGCCAGGCCGAGTGCTGAGTCAATGTCCAAAGGTAACATTGAACAGTTTCAATTGGCCGTAAATTATATACACAGTGCAAAAGATATTTAATGTTTGAAATTACACCTGCAACAAACACCAAGGGATTTGTATCTCTCATTTTACAAATTAGTATAAAACAAAGTCACTTTTCGTGTCTGTCTGTAATGGCTTAGATCTTCTAAAATACATAACGCAGTTTAATGAATTTTTCACCATAATTTAGAACATTTAGAAAACTCTATCAAAATCAAAAGTCATTTATTCAAACTAGGCTGAGAATCAGCACTTTGCGAACGTCAAAAATAACATAAGACAGTCCCCCAAAAACGCCCACCCTTCACCACTTCCTAGTGCTTTAGCTGGGATGAAGAAGTGGCGCAACAAACTCCCCAGCAGCACAGCTGTCTGCTCAGATATAAAACTTGAATTGAATCTATACAATAAAATGTAAAATAATTTGCATTACGCAACACAGAACATTAAAGATATTTATTTATATTATTTGCCTTATGATAGCTAGCACACGCCACTATACAAAAAAAAAAAAAAACATAAAAATCTTCAAAAAAACTATACTCAAGCAGAAATAACGTAAACAGAACGTACTTAAATATAAAGCCTCCAGGCACAATGGGCGTGCCCGCTTACATAAAGCTATAGCTGTAACTCATGCACACGCTGTAACATGTTGTGTCAAGTCGTAAAAACAGTGAGAAGCAGAGGCGCGTCGCTGTTACTCATAAAGTAAAGACTATAGCTACGTCCTAGATTACAAAAGGTTGCAAGATGGCAATTGGATCCATCTCTGAACGCTACTAAAGACCTTCAAATCCGACGATATCACCCAGAACTTGTATTATTCTTAGCGGCAATCGAAATAGAGTCGGCCCAGAATTTGGCTACGAGTTTGGCACCTGCAGTAGCGGCCATCAATTCCTGTAACGTGCAGACGACAGGACACATTAGACACGATATTAAGTGACCCATTGTTTGTGGAACAGCAACAGAACTTATAAAATAATAAAATATTTAGCGGTCTACGCAGTGGGCACCCGCAGCTCTCATTAACATAATACGACTGTTAATCACCGCGTGAACCGCTGACCAAGTACTGCGATATTTGATACTACACGCGCTGATCGGCTGCCACTCACACCGACATAGAA
Organism: Tiliacea citrago; assembly: GCA_963921375.1. Lineage (NCBI taxonomy): Eukaryota > Metazoa > Arthropoda > Insecta > Lepidoptera > Noctuidae > Tiliacea > Tiliacea citrago. The sequence goes on from OY992800.1 coordinate 24,247,228, forward strand.
CACACCCTGGAGTTTTATATGGCGTGGTATAGTGCTTTCATGAACACTAAAAAAATCTCATATTTAGGTTCTGGTTATGATGCATAGTTTATAGGAAACACCGGATTCACACGTAGTATGTGCGATTTATGCCTTAATTATGTGACTGTTCCTAAATTACTCTAGACTGATATATTTTTAATTTTTCTTAATTATTATTATTTATTTATTTATCAGACAACAAAAGGTCCCACACTGATAATTTATAATTTATGCGTTTCTAAGTAGCCCGAACCATGCTTTAAAATAAGTATAACATTTTGTTATTAAATAGGAGTACGTGACAGATAGTCACAATTACATGACTTAGTAATGACGTGAATGACACCGGCTTTAGGTAAACCGACAAAAAATCGATATCAATGGCTTGTCCGTTTTTGTCGTAGTTGAGTTTAAGTTCTTAACCTTTTTAAATTATTTTAAGGTGTATGTAACATTATACTAAAATTATAGGTAACCAATATAAAAAAAAAATCTTAAGATCTTTTATTTGACATTCCACACGATACGATGGTAAAAAAAATAAGAGACCTCCACCTTTTTGGGATGAAACATCCGTCACATTGATTTTGTTCATATAATATAAAATGCCTGTCACCGGACTACAATAATAAATCGATTGACCAGTCATCAAAATCGGATGCTTAGTGTCGGCGCTACCGTGGAATATAAGTACGTAAATATTATATAAACAGTCATGTGGGAAAAGTAGGGCAAATAAAATTCAGCTTACAAAACTAAATAATTTTAAATACATAAAAGTGAAGTAAAAAACACAACCCTCTTGGGTCATCGTCATTCTGCTAAAAAAAAAAACAAATAACAATGGGTTAAAAACAGAAAGCGTCGTCATAGGTGGCAGCAAAGTAGTTCGTCAACAAACCGCCATTGTTTTGTTTTGTGTCGATCAAAATTAAACGAAAATTAGATAAATAAGTATGCGACTCGGAGTGTACTACTATTAAAATACGAGCTAAGGACAGGGGAAGTGTCTACCACTGCACACTGGTAAAAAAATGTTTTATAATTTATAGGTTATTTTGTGTTTGTTGACTAAACTCTTTTTTGTTGAAACCTGGAGGACGACAGAAATAACCTGATCAGAGTTGAAAACCAACTCGAGGATGATCTTCCTGACTGAAAAACTTTAGAAAAGCTAATTCTAGCACGGATCTAATATGATATTAGATAGCACACATACACATTTACAAATTATAGTAAATGTGTATGTGTGTTTTCTAATATCATATTTAACATCACAAGTGCCTGTAGGTAACGAAAACAGACTTTAGTTCTCTCGGGAGCATCACCAGCAGGCTTAGCATGGCGTTTTCTATCTCTACTCTACTGTAGAATAGAAATCGCTTGTCTACACTTCTCGAAATCTTTTCTTCCCGAGCACGAGGTCACACCTAGACTCGGATTTCTTCGTACACAGTGACTTGTCCATAGCAACGGGGTATTAGCTAGTGGTGAAGATCAAATATATGAAGCAAAGTGTTTTTAACGAATCTTTCATCAATAACAAAACGCAAATGGTTTATGTGATGTTATAAAATATTGGTTTAGGGCTGTGGCGCATACAAGTTAAAGCCACCAACTAAGTTTTAAAACTCATTTGTGTACAGCCATTATATAAATAGTGCGCCTTATTTATATACTATTTTTGCGTCACACAAAAAGTAAGTATCCTTTAAGGGTACCGCAGACTGGCGGGACGCGCCGTCGCATCACGCTTGTCTTCGGGGGCCTTTATGTTTTACTAGGTACTTACATTGTTATTTTATTGTTGTTTATCGATATTTTATTTATTAGTACAAACTCCATTTAAAACTGAGTGTGTGAGATTTAGTCGGTGTTCAATGAGAAGATTTTGGGTCTTATTCAGATGTTTTATGTTATTTGTGAATGTATTTAATAAATCAAAGTTAAGAACATAGTGTAAATATTGTATGATATTTTGTTGTTCTTATTTTATTGTTAATTACAAAAATCAAATATTTACAGATGTTTAGGGCGACAGGTCCTGGCCGAGTTCCTCGCATAAACATTGCACCATCTCCTTGCTTATTTTAACTTCTACACTCACTTCCTGGGAGGTCAAAGGCTCCCAAACAAGCAAAGCAAGCTCTATAATAGTATTTCTTTTTCGTCTTCGCTAAAGTTTTTCTATATAAAAACTTAAATAAAAAGCGCGATTTGAACCCAACATGTTAATTTCAGCCTATTAATTATGATAAAAGTAAAAATTAAATTCCAAAAATCAAATATTTACAGATGTTTAGGGCGACAGGTCCTGGCCGAGTTCCTCGCATAAACATTGCACCATCTCCTTGCTTATTTTAAATTCTACACTCACTTCCCGGGAGGTCAAAGGCTCCCAAACAAGCAAAGCAAGCTCTATAATAGTATTTCTTTTTCGTCTTCGCTAAAGTTTTTCTATATAAAAACTTAAATAAAAAGCGCGATTTGAACCCAACATCTTAATTTAAGCCTATTAATTATGATAAAAGTAAAAAAGCACCGCCTAAACTTACTCGCCTTAACGAAAAAACAACTAAAGAATCTTTGTCTAGGTCCTTTTATATGTAGACTATTTCGGAATAAAGATTTCTATCCCAAACTGTCAACATCGGAGAAAAGTTGTACGCAATGCTTGTAGACAACTGTCTAGGGAAGAGAAGACAAGTCTCTTTACATGTGATTTTGTAATCGCCGTGCTAAGGACAGTAGAAAACTTTCAACTGTCTACACGAAAACGTAATTTTTGTCTATTCTTCCGTCGACAAGACGCTTCTCTACGGTTCTCGTGCTAAGCCTGCTGTACGAATTTGTTTCTTAAAAGTCTTCAGTACATCTACCATGAGTTGTTATCGAAAAATTACTCGCTAGCGTATTAACGTGGATGAAATAGATTTCGATAACGCTTGCACCATGAGTTTTACGGAGTCTAACGCAGACGCTCGATAGATCGTGTCGTATAGCTAACTTCACTCTTTATGTTTTGTTTCTTTCTTTCTCAGTAATATGAAGAGAGAACGGTTCATAAGCTCATATTACAGTAAATATTGTTGTAAGTTGTTGGCTCATGGACTACGTACTTAAGGTAGTTGTTGAATTTTTAATAATTATCTTATAATATTTCATGTCGTCAATTCAATTTGTAATTTTGTTGACGTTGTGTGGTCCGGTCCGCAGCGTTTTTGACTTAAATTGAAATAAGTTTACAAAAATAGAATTATGAATTATTATTTTTTATTATGTAATACAATGAGGACCAGTGGGTCACAATTTAGTATTATTAGTGTATAGAGAAATGAAAATTATTGTTATAGTTCTAATGCCACTCTTTGTGTTATCTTCAAATCCGTAAAAATAGTCAATAATAAGCACAAATCTTCAAATGTTTATCTAGAGTCTATAAAGTTGACCACTAACATATTTTATGCTAAATAAGCTCTTCCCGACATTATTATGACTTGAATAGACTCAAAAACGTGTATAATTTTGATGTAAACAAATGTTTCACACCTCAAAATGCTAGTGAGCTATGTAACTACTATCGCAAGCGTATTTTTCGATTGCGTCTGTCGAATTAGCGAAGTATTCCACTAAGCGACTCATAGTGCCGTTTTGTATGGTGACAGCCGAAAAACGTGTGACTATCGAATAGATTACGTTAGGTTTTCTACCTATCGAAATCTATAGTACGTATTTTAATTCTTGTTGTGACCGCAAGGGGCGCTGTACAATATTTCATACATATTATTTATGGAGACGCTAGCGAATTCTGGCTGTGTAAACTTATGGTAGAGGTTCAGGTTTCAAAAGGATAGAACAGTTTTGATGAAAGAATATTGTTTCCGTTTTTTTTCGTAACACATACTCAACTCAAATTACAGACCCAGATCAAAATTAATGGGATCTGGAGGCGAAAGTCCTCGCGCACATTTGGGTGTAGCGCGAAGAGCCGAAACTCCGGAGCATAACATACATACTGTCTCCTAAGATACAGGCCATCCCTAGTTTAGGAGACAGGATTTAAATTTTTGTTTTTATAGACAATTATTTTATTTTATTTTTTTCCACTTGTGTCCATTGTTAGTTGTTTAAGTCTTAGCATGTAACTAGTATACAACCCGTGTCTATGTATATTTTGAATCAATAAACTTATTATTTTATTTATTATTTATTTATAACTCCGCTGCCGCAAGAAATCGCGGCACAGCGGACGGAGCTCCGGCGGGATCTCATGGCGACATAGAGAGTGCGATTGTCGCAACCCATCCCTGGGCACGCCACAATTGTGGCGATAAGTCCCCTCTTTGAGGAGTGACTGGAGAGGCGCCACGGCGTCCTCACCTTCCGCCTGACGCAGGTCCTCACCGGACATGGATGTTTTGGGAGGTTCCTGTTTAGGATTAAGCGGGAGGAAACGCCCGGGTGTCACCACTGTGTGGATCGCCCGGAGGACACGGTGGAGCATACGGTGGAGGTCTGCCCTGTTTGGGCGGAGCACCGCCGTGTCCTCACGGCAGCGATCGGCGGCGGCGATCTCTCGCGTCCGGCCCTGGTTCAGGCCATGGTTCGGAGCGAGAGTGCATGGGAGGCCGTCACCTCCTTCTGCGAAACAGTAATGCTTGCAAAGAAATTGCAGGCCAATTCCCGGCCACCGTAGGCGCGGGCTTGCGGACGGTGAGCGATGAGTAGCTCGCCGTCCGAAATTATTGCACAGTTAAATTTGAATAAAAACAGATATATTTACACTATGGAAGGAATAACAAGTAGAAATAATACACAAAAATAACTAACAAAACAGGTAAAACTAACAAAAAACAATCAAATAATATTGACACAAAAAAAGAAAAGAAAAAAACTCATCTTTCGTCCATCATCTCACAGAATCTCGAATATGAACGACATAGGTCTATCCATCTCGCGGCAAACAAATCACACTCCTGTGTTGATGCCAGTACAGCTTTCAGCATTGTGAGCACACACATAATCAGCCTATAATGTTCCCACTGCTGGGACACAGGCCTCCTCTCTTCAGAGGGAGTGGGCTGTAAATCTACCACGCGGGCCCAGTGCAGGTTGGTAGATGTCACATGTCTTTGAATTTTTGGTTTTTTGGGTAGGACATACCGGTTTCCTCACGATGTTTTCCTTCACCGTTTTGAGAGCGCGTTTGTTACGAATTAAGGCTTCTACATACTGGCGCGACTTGTCGCGCAACGCGATTCCGGTAAAACAATTTTTCTATGTAAGATTCAAGGAAATTGTTCTACCGATGTCGCGTCGGGCGACTGCAGAAGCCTTTAATAAAAATTAAATAAGTCTGAAAGTGTTCTTCATCATCTTAATATTATACAATGGAGAAAGCTAATGGTATCTTATACTGAATGGCGGACAGATCTCTTAATATTAAGCTCCTTGTATGGTAATGAAAGTAACTCAAAACTAAAGAAAATAAAAGTTTAATAATGAATAACAATCTCAATCAATTTACCTACGCATCGTTTGTTAATGTTACACATCGGTGTGTAATGCAGCGCTAATCCAATTATTGGCTGCATCAGCACCGCATGGATATCGTTACGAGTACTTGCAATGTATTGAGTGCATTGTTTATATGCGGTGCTTATTATCAGTCGTATGGACATGCACAATGCATTTACGTGCACAAATATACGAAACATCAAACTCGTGCGTACCTAAGCTGATTCCAGGAAAAAAATTACAGAAAGACTATTTTGCCCATAAAAGCACTTAATTTGTCACTTAGTTATTTGCCTTTACCTTATTTAGTTAGCTTTCACAAATAATATTTCAAACCAATAGAAAAAAAAAACAATAGTCAACAAAAGAAAACATTTCGCGTTAAATCTAAAAATAAATAAACTAAAACAATAAACGTCGCGTCGCGTCGGTAAATCCAACAGCCGTGAACAAAACGAGATAATGACATTTCAAACAAAACAAAACCGGCCAACTGCGTGTCGGACCACGCACAATGAAGGGTTCCGTGGTTAGGATGAATAATTTATCCCTAAAACAAACTTAACATTGTAGTTGAAAAACATGTTCTACCATACATCGATATACGCCACGGTAAATTTTTCAACTGAAAATTTAAGTTTGTAATCACAAAAAATGTTCTTTTTATGTGATAAAAAGTCAAATTTACAATTTTCGGACTTTTTCCTTTACATGTGCTGTGAGACCTTGCTTCTGTCCAAATTTCATGATTCTCGGTCAACGGGAAGTACGAGTACCCTATAGGTTTCGATTTATGTGCGAGATATTCGCAATTTTTTTTATGTGATAAAACTACAAATTGACAACTTTCGGATTTTTTCCTTTACTTGTGCTGTAAGACCTTGCATGTTGCCAAATTTCATGATTCTAGGTCAACGGAAAGTACCTATAGGTTTCGATTTATGTGCGAGATATTCGCAATTTTTTTATGCGATAAAACTACAAATTTACAATTTTTGGACTTTTTCCTATCCTTTTGCTGTAAGACCTTGCTTCTTGCCAAATTTCATGATTCTAGGTCAACGGGAAGTACCCTATAGGTTTTGATTTATTTTCGAGTATCGAAATATGTCGCAATAATGTCGCTTATATCACCGTGTTTTTTTACTGCAGTGACTTGGAAGCTTGATTTTTTTAGAGCTTCAAGGGACCATAGACTTACGTATTTGATATTAATTTCAACTTGATACCTTTACGCGTTCCTGAGAAAAATGCTCTTGACAGACTGACAGACAGACATACGGACAACGAAGTGATCCTATAAGGGTTCCGTTTTTTCCTGTCGAGGTACGGAACCCTAAAAAACATAATAACAGTTCTTCACTCAATAAATTAAAACAAAAATCATATGATAAAGCCTGCACACGCACGTCCAGTCCGCGGTTGATGAGCAAGTGTTGCAGTAACATTCAGATTAGCAGATTTATCTGCGGACTTATCCTGCGCTGCGAGTTACAATGTAGCATAAAGGAATCAGTTACGCCTGGGGGCCGATCGCGCTATTTCTCAACGTAATTACAGTTCGAATGGAACGTTTTTGGTTTTGGTTTAGCTGATGTAAGAAACGGTATCGCGCTATTTTTTCTGAGCGACAAAATCGTTGACGTTACCCAATACTGAAAGTTCGATCGATCGTTCCTCCAACGTAACTTCCAAAGTAAAGCTAAATCGTTTCCGTTGTAATGATTAGCGCGATACGAAATGTGTCTAACGTAACGTTTATGGTTGTGGTTTAGTTTTGGTATTAACGTTCAAAATTAGCGCGATCGGCCCCCTGGTTTATTTTTAAGCGAGATAGTGGGGCGAGGCATTCCACTAAGAGCACTGATTTCAACAGCACTTGACCGAACCGCGCCTGAGCACTTCCACTAACGGCACTGAAACAAAATTTTAATGATTGCGGTTCGGTGGAACAGTTTTCTAATATTACCATCTTGGCAGAATTATGACGTAATTCCAATTGCATGTAATTTGGTGACCGCTGTACGAGGGCCCGTTCTTTGAACATTCAGAAACATAAGAGGATCATAAGTATAGTGTATATATTATTCACATTTTTATATTATTATGATGTCCTTCTACTTTCTTTCAATTTTACAGCGAAATTAAATATGTCATTAATAAATCACGTGCTAGCAAAATACGTTAACTTTACATTAAAATCACGCCAGTAAGGTCAACAAGAGAATGCATCGAATCGTAAAAACAATAAGGATACAATCATCTCGGCTCAATATTGTACCGTATGCAAAAAGTATTTGCTGTTTTCCGTTGGTGGTCCTCTAATATGGCGATCAGATGCTCTGATTTGTGGACTGTTCGTGTGGATATAAGACTTTGTTGATATCCATACTTTGCTCAATACGCCCTGTTAAAAAGCTATAATTAATAGAAAAATTATATTCTACGTCATGTGTGTATTCTACATATACGTACTATGCCTGTGACTAAAATATCATTTGACCAAAGAAACATGATTTAGTTTATCCCGTATCACGTTTATCCTTCGTGGTTTTAACCATTATGGTATTATGTTGTCTGCAGTACCTACGAGCATGTCGTAACCACTCTCCAAAAGATACAGACAAAAAAGAAAAGACAAAAATATAAACGTTTCTGTTGCCTAATGTTGACGAGCAATAGGAGCAGTGATAGGAGCAGCAGTAGTAGTAGCTGAATTGTACCACGCCCTGCAGTAGGAACCTGAACTTTTCCGCGATGCTCTGCCACGTCTCCTCGTTGATCTGGTCCTGGATTTGCTGAGGCACCAGAAAGCCGTAACCGTAGCCGGGCAACTCCAGGGTACACGAGAAACGCACGCCGACCACCTTGGGATAAGAAATATACTGTAAATATTCATAAATATAATATCATTGTATCACTGTTTAATGCAAAGAATGATGGGCTGAGAATCGAGAATCAATCAACGTTTAATGTAAGAACAAAAAAGAAAGGAAACAGGATACATAAGTCACATAAAATTGCATAATATTTCGCCAGTTATCTCTAAATACCGTGTAACAGGGTTCAAATAATACTTTAATAAAACATGAATGTGATTGAGGCCCGTATTAATAAACATTCCCCAACGACGCGACGTACTCAAGTGCGTAATTATTTGATACGCTATTATTACTGTATCAACATCTCAGGATACTTACTAATTAATAAACACATGAAAACAGTATCTCAGTTACCAAGATCAGCTCCTCAAGGCGCTGTACTTGATGAATGATTACATCACATTGACCGAAGTTTAGAATGACATGACATACTTGTATTTTGTTATAACTTTAATGTATAGCGCAGTATCACGTTATAAATATTTCTAGGGAAATTGGAAGACCTCTCTTACTGTATTTCACTAAAGAGTCTTTTTATTAATGTGACTCTTGAACAAATCTGGATCATTTTTAGGGTTCCGAAGTCAACAAGGACTGTTATAGTTTCGCTATTTCTGTCTTTCATTACCTATGACTCTCCCATGGTGTGTTATCGTTGGCCAGGTCTTTCAAAACTATTGCGGATCTGTGAAAACTTAAATTATTTTAAAACTTATTAACTTATTAAAAAAATAAAAGCTATCATAGCTAAGTAGGCTCTACAAGTTAACTAGTAATAGTCGACCAACTTACATTTGCAGTTGGAAAATTGACCGTGACGTATATCGATGTATAGGAGAACATGTTTTTCAACTACAATGTTAAGTTTGTTTTTGGGATAAATTCATCCCAACTACGGAACCCTTCATTGTGTGTGGTCCGACCCGCACTTGGATGGTTTTTTTTAAATGTTCACTTGGTAACAAAAAGATTCGAGGCATCCCATAATTATATAGATTTTTGGCAAAAATATCGTCATAGTACTTACTCTAATTCATCGTAATAATTATTTTCATGCAAAATATTTTTAAACTCCATATTTCGCGCTACTAATCACAACCTCAAGTCACGGACTGCCTACACTCAGATTTAAGCATCTCGAGTACACAAACCTATTGTATACTTAAGTGTCGATTTTCGTTTATTAATCAGCCCATCACTCGGCTGATAACGTAAACCCACGCCGTAACTTGAGTACATCAATTATTATGTTTATTAATACGATCATAACCTCAAGACTGTTATCAAGTGCGAGCTCTTGGGCTGAGTAACGTTTATTAATACCGACCATTGTAACAAAAAAAAAAAAAAGAAAGTCGAAAATCTAAAACAAAAGGTAGTAGGCAACCCTGCCATCTGGTAGTTAACAAATAGACATCACTTCTAACCCCAAATAATGAACATCCTCATCATTACAGTGATCCTATGTGGCTCACGGTAATGCTCGCGCCGATCACGCCGCGCCATTGCTCCATCCCGGCTTCACGCACGCATTCCCCGGAGCCGCGTCATTGAGCGACACGCTACGTTTATCTAAGCATCTGCTTTCGAACTATTTCCCGGCTTATGTTTTTCTTTTATCTATCGGAGCTAGTTTTATGGGCATTTTTGTTAATTAATCTTTCGGAGTCCTTGTCGGTATTTTGTGTATCAATAGCTTGTGCTTAGAAATTGAAAAGAAATGACTGTCCCATAATTTTCATCAAAATCAGCCACAAAAGCAGACATACATTTTCAACGATAATAAATAAATAATGGCCCATCATAGCCAGGACGACCATGGCAAATATTTATGAGACGTTCTGAATATCTATCACAGCTCCACGAAAACTCGCCATGTTGAATACGTGCTCAGAATGTATGTCTACAATGAATCAGCAGTAATCCATGTCCATCATAACGTCATTATTAAAAACACAATCAATTCTGGGAGATAAGATTAGCACGCGTATTCGCTCGATTGCAGCAGACGTACTGACGAATGAGAGAGTGTTAATCAAATACTGAATCGTTATTGTTTGGGATACTGTTGGTGGATTGTTTTAGGATTAAAAATACATAAAGTGCATAAGTAAAAGATTTTTCATTGAGCGTAAATGGCTTAACAAGTAAGGATTAAAATAAAATAAATCTCTGATTAGAAACATGTAATTAGAATTAGGACAGCCTGTAATTAGAAACAAAAATATAATCTCCGTATTTTACTGTTAAATAATGTTTGAGATAGCAGCATGCGTAGCACGACCACCGTAGAAACGGGTTTTGTCGACGGAAGAATAGACAAAATGACAGATACGAGTAGTAGAAAGGTTTCAGCCGTCCTAAGCATAGCGATGTTAAAACTGAAGAGAAGAAATGTTTGTATTCTTCAGTCGACAAAAGTCTTCAAAGTCAAGCATGACGACCAATATTTCTCTACTTTTGACACTTGGGGTAGAAACATTATTCTTCTCGACAAGTGTTAAATAGTCTACATCACATTTGATCAAGACAAGAATCTATATTGGTTTTGAAAACTTAATTCAATATTCACTGAACAATCTGGTCAGTGGGTCGTCTTAGGGGCAAAGTTGTAGGAGTTGGACTTATGCTTAAGGGCAATGAGCAGAAAGAAACAAAAAAATTTGTGGGAAAGAAATTGTTGTTCTAGTCGGAAACCATCAATAATTCGATGGTCTAGAAGACAAACGTGCTAAGTGCAAAATTTTGATTTTGTAACATTTAAATGCCAAATGTACTAAATGAGCATGCTCTACCGTTTGCTCTTGTTAAAATAACATAATTCCGTCTCTTTCAGCCTAAATTGTGAGTGTACTTTTGTATAAAGAACAAAACATGTTAAATGATTCTCAAGTATTTTACATAAGTGTATACACGAAAAATCTAAGTATATTTACGATTTTTGGCATTCAATAATATTCGGTTCTCAATTGTATTAAGTGATAATAGTCTTAAAGAGTACGATGAACAAACAGTTTAAGTGATATTGTTTACAGCTGGCCACTCAGTCAGGAAAAGGCATAAAAAGGATAAGTGCTATAGGATCATTACAATACTAAAAATAAAATATAGAGAATTGATATAAGTGTTTTAATAACAATAGTACTACATTAGCAGTGGTTGCTAAGGGTTTATAATTTAATTTTTAAACCACTAACATTTATTTTAAAGGTTATTAGTTTTTAGATTACGGGTATTCGTCGTCTCATCTCTGCCACGAATTTTGTTGTAATACGCGGGCCGGGCGGCATAGCAGCTATATACGCGCTCGACACGACGCCGATCGACGGCTGCCGAGGTATGACGAAGGTCGACCGACGACGATTGCTGTTTATAACTCAATTAGCAGATTGCACTTGTTTATGCACATCAAGGTATCAAACAATACAATTTTTGTCGCTGAATAAGTCACTGCCACGGTGCCTGTGCCCCCGTCTATCATTACTGCCGATACTGCTATAGAAGTCGTTGACGCCGCCGGTGACCTACTAGTTGCTGCCTTCAATACCTTGGTACCTGTGTCCCTACCTTTTATAACCGCCGACGCTCCAAGTCGGTGACGACGTCACTGCCACGGTGTCTGTTTCCTCGTCTACCATTACTGCCGATATTGCTATAGAAGTCGTCGACGACGCCCCGGTGATTTACAAGTCGCTACCTTCACTACCTTGGTACCTGTGTCCCTGCCTTTGATAACTGCCGACGCTCCTATAGAAGTCGCTGACGAAGTCGTGATCCCACGGTGCCCGTCTACCATAACTGCCGATGCTCCTATAAAAGTCGCCGACGTTGCTACCTTCACTACGGAAATGGAACCTGTGTCCCTACCTGAGTTAACCGACGACGGAGATGTTACTTGTTGTTAAAAAATACTTTTTTGCGATTACAAACTTACATTTTCAGTTGGAAAATTTACCGTGGCGTAATGTTAAATTTGTTTTTGGTATAATATCATCCCAAGTACGGAACCCTTCATTGTGCGTGGTCCGACACGTACTTGGCCGGTTTTTAGTTATTAAATCCTTCAAATTATTGTAATTAATAGACAACACACAATAATCCTAAGTAATCGTTTACAAATCACTTTAGTGTACAATAGTACTAAGTGACGTTTATTTTTATAAAACTGATTTTTTCACTATATTCTGAAAATGGACGTTTTTATTTATGGTCAATGACAACAGATGATACTTAACTACTTATATTCACTATAATATACACTCTACCTATAAACAGTTTTGAGTTTCAGCTTTTAAAACATAAATTAACTAAAACTGTCCTCTTGAATAATTGCTAGATCTGTAATTAGCACGTTTGTCTTCTAGACCATGGCGTGGTCACTTTTTTAATTTTATTGAAAGTAATATGATGATGTGAATTCAAATTGATTTATTTTGGGACAACTAGATCCAAAGGTGAATTCAAATTGATTTATTTTGGGACAACTAGATCCAAAGGTTAGTATACAAAAACTTAGAAACTATTGTTAGTACTTAGATACAATTACAAAGGACAACACTCATCATACATTATATACATATACATAAATAATTCTATAATATATACAAATGCTCCTTCGTCAAGATAAACCATAGGGAGACACCTCTCTAAAAGATACCAGATGAACGAAATGTCTCAACACAGGTGCACGTTTATCTTCAGCTATAGTTTTCAGGATGCTGTTCTTACTCCCCCGCACCCTCCCCATAAGTGACACGATTTTTTTCCGTATGACGGCATGAAAATCTTCAATATGAGCCTGCCCGAACATCTCGGAGGCACTGCAGAAACGAGGAAGTCCCAACATCATCCTGAAAATGTTATTGTATTGGACGCGCAGTCTCCAGGTATTTTTTGGTATAACTAAATAAAGCGAACACAAAAAAAAAAAAAAATTTCCTTAAATTCATGTTGTTTGTTTTTAACTTAAATTCATGTTGGCATGCTGCTTGCATGGCGGTAACACGGGGGGGGGGGGGTTAATTTCTGTAATTTTTTTGCCTCTAATAAATAAAAAAAAGTTAAGATTTTTCGCTTGTTTTTTATTTATTAGAAACGTGACGTTTGACACATTTTTTTCGTTAACGAAACGTAATAATTATCGTAGAATTCATTACTGAGGAAATAATAAACATGTCTTTGTCTTCATAGAAACGCGAGTGTATATCGAATTGGATAGAAAGAACTTTGTCTATTCTTGGTAGAATAGACAAAGGTTTCCGCACTTAGTCATTCATGTGGACCATTATGCGTGGACGGCCCACGGCGGCGGCCGCCGGTTGTTTATTCCAACCAGCCCACCTCCCTCCAGAAACTGATTTGGTCTTCTGATCTGCATAGGATATCTGTGAAGGATCTGGGTGACCCGAGGTTTCTGTTCTAAACTGGGTGACGCATGTGCAGTCAAAGAGCACATGCGCAACGGTTTCTTCAGCCTCCATGCAAGCCCTGCACAGAGGGCTGTCCGTTATGCCTATTGTGTGGAAGTGTTTATTTAATGAGCAGTATCTCGTGATGGTTCCCGTCATCAGGCGCATGCCGTTCCTGTCCAGGCGTAGCAAAAGCCTGGTTAGCCTGCCATCTAGGGATAGCATGGCTTCCCTGGATTGCCTGCAGGTGTCGCGGTCCACCAGTTCTCCGCTTGTGTGTGGGTGAACTCTTGTAGTCACCTGCGTGGTTAGTTAGAGGGGATGGGTACGATAGGTTCGGGTCCACAGACTGACGCGCTGGATGCTCTCCTAGCGAGTTTGTCAGCTGCGTCGTTACCTAGCGATCCGCTGTGTCCTTTTATCAATTGCAGTGTCACTGTGTTACGGTTGCACACCGTCACCCGTTCCAGTGTATTGTGATATTCTAGTGTTAGTCTGGAGGTAAAATATTTTTTCTCTAGGGATTGCAGAACTGAGGCACTGTCGGACAGTATACGTATACGGGTGTCCGTAACTTTCCTGGCTTCTATCGCGTAAACCGCACTTCCAGTAAGACGGTTATTCCAAATAGGTGATTAGTCCTTTGTTGTTTTATGTAGATTACATCATAAAATGGTCTTTTTTTTTTGAGATTTACTCCGCGGAAACAACCGACGTTGAAGCTTCGACTTACGGAGGGGCTCGTTTTTCCGGTAAGTTAATTATGTCAGACACTCAGTTTGTAATTACTTTGCTGTTCAATATAGCTAAAATCATAACTTGTTACAGAACTCCTTTCTACAGAACCAGGTAGAGCTGAAGCCTCCACTTCCCGTTCTTTGGGGAAGGTAGTTATTTGAGCCTGACTTCTTTCATTTGTTATTTAATGTACACGACATCATAATATATTATCTTGTTTGTTACAGAATGCTGCCCCGTAGTTATTGAATACGGTAAGCGATGGTTTTCTCGGAATCATAATAAGACTTAAAAAAATGGTTTATAATAAAAGTGTTTGTTGTTACAGTTGACGAAGCTGCGCCTAGAGAACTGGACAGAATCGGTACGCCAGAGGCAGACACTGTCCCCAACTCTCCCTATAGTTCCCCAAGTCGATTGTCGACAGAAAATAGCTTACCTTATGTCACATTGAGGCCAACTAAAAAAAGAGCATACCCGAAAAGCTCTTCCGAATCGGAGTAGGGATTTAATTTATATTATTTAGTATAACGCCCACACATTCCGCCTGGTAAACGGTGTTGAACATTCCCAGCGGGCTGGGTATATTGATGTTAAAATCATGTGAGAAGACTCCGACTCCAGTTCCGGAGTTGGTCTCTGATCCGTCGGTGTATACTCTCACCTCTTTCGGCCCTGAGTAGTCACACCGTTCTTCTGTGAGTATAACATTGCATTGCTTCTGAAAGAAGTGTAGTTTTGGGGCTTTGTCGCAGGGTGATGCCATCATCGGTTGTATGTCCATCTATATTTGAATCCTGTTCAAATATGTATATTTGCTCGCAACCGGCGCGCGTGTATGACCAGATGTATAAAGTTAAAAGTTAAAAAAAGGTTAAAGGAAAGAACGCGAGATGTAATGTATGTGTGCCTTTGTCTGCCAATTGAAAGACCTTCAAAGAGGCCTTTAATTCAAGTCTTTTTTAAGATTAACTGTTCGTTTTTTGGTACATAGTCACTCGTGGTGGCTAACATTTAAGGATGAGCAGTAAGTAGTAGAGGTATTCGATAGAGATAGAGCCAAGGACCTATTCACGAGCTGATTGGAATTAGCAAGACTAGAACCTAACACTCCGACCATGTTGTATTAATATAACTTCGGAGAATGGCAGCGAGTTCTTGTCAGGTTTCTCATACACGCGCCAAGAAGATAGAAAGCGGATAAAAAGATAAAGTTTTATAAAAGTGATACCCAGAGTACGACTCATGGTTCCCGACATGCACCAGACCCACCACAGCTGCACACAGCAACAGTTTTCTGTCTGGTCTCACCGCTGCACCCGACCGTCCTACTTATAGAACTGATATAACACAAGTTTTTTCTAGTTTATAATCTAAATCTAAATTATTATTTAATTGTTCCGACATTAATCAAGATGTTTATGATCCGTGATAATCGATAAAAGATAATGACACTTTTATTGTTTGATATCGCCGGTATTGACTTCGGAATTATTGTGTAGGTACCGTATAATTGAGAAGGGTCATTATATTGTTGACTACTTTATTAATGGATTCTTTAGATGCTGAACTATTGTAAACTCATGTATGTTTTTTTTATTAGCCTTGACACCAGCCAGAAAGGTATACACGCTTTTTCTTCAAAGGAAGCTAAATAAAATATTTATTTCAAATAAGCGTATGAGGCACTTTCGAACGCCAATATTTACAAAAAAAATAGAATTGATTCCAGTTGCCCCTTCCAAAAGGTAGTTTCGTATGGAGAAGAATGGGCAAGAAACCCCAATGTTACTTTTTTTTAAGTTTTACAATATTTTGTTTAAGAACATTAATTATACACTCCTTTGCAAAAAAATAAACATCCCGACATCAATCGTCGGGCAACTGCCCACCAGACACAACACCCGTCTGGTCGGGACGTTGTATATATGCTAGTTGCGCGGTAAACGCTGCTTGCGCGATGCAGGATTTGCGTGTCGTCAGTGTGACGCGTAGTTTGGATGTTGATGCCGCTATAGTGTAATCAGTATTATGTCTTTTTTCCTGTTCGTTTCATTGTTAAAAATTATCCATCCTGACTGCGTAGGCGGCCGAACTGAGCCTTCCCGCTAGGCTTAATATATTATGTGGTCCCCACAAAAGTTTGGCTTTTTTCCCAAAAACACTGCCGAGTCTACAGTTTTAAGCACCTCTTTATCTAAGACGATGTTGGGACCGAAATTCCTAACATTCGGTAAGGCGAACTTTATACATTTCGTTTTCTTGGCATTAAGAAGTAAGTTATTTGTCGTAAGCCAATCCGTAATCATTGAGATTGCACTGTTTACGTCTTCAAAATCTTTTCTATACCTGTCTACTTTAAACATAAGAGAGGTATCATCTGCAAACAGTACAATGACACAGATACCCTTTATATAGAATGGTAAGGCATTGATATACACTAAGAATAAGAATGGACCTAGTATTGAACCTTGAGGTACACCTAACTAAACTGGTAGCCCGGAAGATTTCACACCATTAACATCTACACATTGATAAATGATAAATGATTTATTTCTGTAAGTAGGTTTGTACAAACACTTTTACACGTCAATCATATTAAAAAAAACTAGATGAGGTCGGCGTTTCGTATCCGACTACTCTGAGAAGAAAGGCCAAAACAAACTCAGAGGTCACAGTCTCTTTTTAAAGTCCAGACATAATCTTGGTCAGATCATGTGAAGACCATGTAGATTGGTGCCTGAAATGATCTTTTGACGAAAGAACCACACAGGTTGAGGGGACCTGTCCAGTCAGTGCACGCATTTGTCAGTAGTCGTGCAGCTCAACTAAGAACTTAAGGAGCTCAACGATTCAACGAACAATACCAAAGAAAGGACATTTGGGTAGGCCGCATAAAATCACTCAAACTGCCAGACTATGATAAAAACTAAATGAGAAAAAAAGGAAAATGAACAAAAACCCACATAGTCTTCACATTTACAATACTTAAAACAATATAATACTTAACAAAGTAAATATTCATGTCATTGTATATATAAAATTAATCACTGTCAATGTGTATATAAAATACGGATATAATCTTGGTCAGATCATTTGAGAACCATGTAGATTGGTGTCTGACATGGTCTTTTGACGAAAGAACCACACAGATTTGAGTGGACCTGTCCAGTCAGTGCACGCATTTGTCAGTTATCGTGCAGCTCAACTCAAAACTTAAGGAGCTCAGCGATTCGACGAACAATACCAAAGAAAGGACAATTGGTTAGGCCGCATAAAGTACTCAAACTGCCAGACCTGCATTAAAAATTTTTTTGATTGAGAATAAAAATAAAAAAACAATTCACATAGTCCTCACATTCATAATAATTAAAATAATATAATACTACAAAGTAAATATTCATGTCATAGTTTAGGTATTTAAAAATTTCAATCAAAAAATAGTATAAATAGTTGGCAAAAAAAATCAAATCAAGATTCACTGTAAATTGGAGCAGCTCAATCCCAAGCCTTTTTGTCCTCAATAAAGTCTTTAACAGTATAAAATGCTTTCTGGCACAGTTTCCATTTTATAAAACATTTGAATTTATTAAGGCTTAATTCTTGAATATGGCTAGGAAGTTTATTATAAAAACGTATACACTGGCATCTAAACGAGCCACCTATTTTTTTAAGCCTGGTTTTAGGAACAACAAATTTGTGCTTGTTCCTAGTATTTACATTATGGATATCACTGTATTTTTTAAACAGATTAATATTTTTATGTGCATACAATAGATTTTCATAAATATACTGAGAAGCTACAGTCAGTATATTAATCTCTTTAAATTTGTCTCTGAGGGAGTGTCTGGGACTTAATTTATAAATTGCACGAATTGCTCTTTTTTGTAAAACAAAAATTGTCTGAATGTCGGCGGCATTTCCCCACAACAGAATACCGTACGACATTACACTATGAAAATAACTAAAGTATACTAAGCGGGCTGTCTCTAAATCAGTTAAATCACGAATTTTTCTAACGGCGTATGCTGCAGAGCTAAGCTTTTTCGACAATTTATCTATATGGGGGCCCCATTGAAGCTTGGCATCCAAAGTTATGCCTAAGAACACTGTAGAATCTTCGGGTTTCAACTCTTCACCCTTTATGAGCACACTAGTTTTTACTTGTCTAACATGAGGTATTGTAAACTTAATACATTTAGTTTTTTTCTCGTTAAGAAGTAGGTTATTAACATTAAACCAGTTAACTACTTTTTCAAGGGCACTATTGACATTGTCAGTAACCAACTGCTGACGTTTGAGTTTAAATAAAAGTGAAGTGTCGTCTGCAAACAACACTATATCATGTTTATCCTTTATGAGGTAAGGCAAGTCATTTATATAAATAAGAAACAAAAATGGGCCAAGAATTGAGCCCTGGGGTACCCCCATTCTTACTACAGATCCGGGAGATCTTTTTCCGTTAACATCAACTCTCTGAATCCTATCACTTAAATATGAAGTAAGAAGATCCAGAGAGGCATTTCGGATTCCGTAGTGGTGCAGTTTCCTGATTAATGTTTTATGAAGAACGCAATCGAATGCCTTGGACAAATCGCAAAAGATGCCCAAAGCATCGCATTTATCCTCCCATGCATTATAAACATGTCCTAAAAGTTCAACACCGGCATCAGTAGTCGAACAGCCCTTTGTAAAACCGAACTGTTTGTTATGCAATAACTTATGTTTATTAAAAAATCTTTGCATTTGATCTAAAATAAGTTTTTCAAAAATTTTACTAAAGGTAGGTAGCACTGAAATAGGTCTATAATTAGTAGGGTCTGATGTACTACCCGATTTAAACAACGGTATTATTTTACTGTTTTTCATAAGATCAGGAAACTCACCAAGGTCAATACAATTATTAAAAATAACAGCTAAAGTAGGTGCTACAATGTTTATAATCGACTTAGCAACGTCCACAGAATTACCCCATAGATCTGCGGTCTTTTTAACATTTAATGTGTGAAAGATTTTAATTACATCTTTACAGGTGACATATTCGAAATGAAATTCAGAATCACAAACTGGAACGTTTTCCTTAAGTAAAGACTCTGCAGCAGTGGTTGATGAGTTTAGAGATTTAGTAGTCAATACAGGAATCTCTGCAAAGAAATTTTCAAAGGCCGCGGCGACTTGAGAATCTGATTTAATTATACTGTCATCAATAGCAAGGCTGTAGTCACTACTTCGGTTGCATGACCTTCCCGTTTCACTATTAATGATATTCCATGTCAATTTAATTACATTACTACTATTTTTGATTTTTGAACTTAAGTAACGTGACTTGGCCATACAACAAACATTTTTAAATAATTTTGAATAATTCTTAACATATAAATTAAATTCAGCAGTGTTTATAATAGTCCGTTCATCATACAACTCATATAGTCGTTTTCTACTTTTATGTATACCAACGGTGGCCCAGTCACTGAAAGAAGCATTACTATTAACCAAGAATGTTTTTGGAATGAAAGTGTTGGCAAATTGTGTGCAATACATACAAAAGAAATCATTATATTGTTGATTAGGGGCGACATTAGTTGACAAAACTGGTAATTTACTCAACAGTTTAGTTTTAAATGTTTCCAAGCGCTTAGTAGTTTTTGGGGTGACAGTGATATCTTTTTTAATAACTTTTTTGTTCGGATTTGGAATAGTGATTAATTGTCCGCAATGATCTGAGTCTATTAGATTAATAATTTCTTTGTGGGTTGGTATAACATCTGTATAAATGTTATCTAGGCATGTGGCACTAGTGGCAGTTATTCTAGTGGGCTCCAAAAATTGGTAAGCAAGATTGTATGACTGAAACAAACTTATAATTTTAGTACTTAACCCGGAATTTTCTAATAAATTAACATTAAAATCACCACAAGTGATGATAGACTTATTTGAATTACAGATTTTGTGCAATACATCATCCATAACCTTTTCAAAACAATCATACAATCCTGAGGGAGGTCTGTACACACTTAATATAATGAACTGCTCCAATTCTATACAGGCTATTTCAATTGTCCGCTCAACAGAGAGGCTCACAATGTCCTTGCGGTCTTTAAATCTAAGCTGGTTATTCACTAAAATTAATGAGCCACCATGTATAGCATTTACTCTGCTGAACGAACTACCAACCTGGTGATTACTAAAATTGAACATGAACTGGTGGCTTTTAAGCCAATGTTCTGTCATACAAAGAATATCTATATTGTTACAATTCAGGAATAATTCTACTTCTAAATCTTTGTTCAAAAACCCTTGAATGTTTTGATGCACCAAGTTGATACTATTTGATTTTTTTACACTTTCATTTGATTTATTATTTGCTTTCATAACATTTTTGCAAGAGTTTTCCTCCATTGTCCTAATTTCTAATTTAAATGATAATCAATGTCATCAATTGTTACCAAATTATTGACAGAATAGTTTAAAATTACACTGCATTGCTCAAAAGAAGCAATTTGTTTAGCCAAATTTTTGGCTGAAATAGTAAAAAAATATGATAGCGACACAGCTATCTGTCTTTTGTGGTAGTTAGAAAGATAGTACATAACAATATTATATCTATCCTTTGTCAAATACAAATTATTACTAACATAATTGTTAGTATCAATTAAATGGAAAAGATTATCATTATAAGTTAAATTGTGCAATGTAATATTAATGTCAAATCTTATGTTATTTTCTTCCTGTGGCAAACAGTTACTATACGGGAATGTAAACAACACAATTTTTTGTAAACGTAGGTTGCACAATGTTCTATGATATTGGAGTAATTCTCCTTTGTTTACATTTCCCCTATTTCCCATAAAAATTAATAATGTTGTTTCCTGTTTAAAGTTACATTTAATAATTTCTTTCATGATATCAAATAAAGAACAACCAGGCATGCAGTAATTTATTATTGAGTGTCCTGGGTATTCATTTGTCAACAAGTGGCCTAAGTCCTTGCCAATCTCATCACAAAATAATACAATATCATTATTTACGATTTGTTTACATTGTTTATTGTAATTATTAGTATAAGGAATTTTCAAATCCACACAAGGCAGCGGTAAGGTGGTATTGCATGTTGCCAATGAATGGTCTGGCGTAGGTACATTGGATGTTGTTTGACAATGCTCACAGTTGTTTGTTTGTGAGTTAACCAAATCATTCATTGCCAACATATATTCCCTCATTAGATGTTCAGAGGTATTATATTTGTTTGTCATTGAACTAAGTTTCTCTTGTAGGTGGTCAAGTTGTGATTGCAAGTCCTGTGTGTCAATGTTGTATTTCCTAGTACTTTGCTCCAAATTAAAAGAATACATATCTAATTGTTTAAGTAAATTTAACCTTTCTCTATTGAGTATAACATTTTTGATAAAGAACCTCTGTCTTTTTACCATTTTCTGTGTTTTTACAATGTATTTATTAATTTTAATGTATTTTTTTAGTTTGTTTTTACTGGTACTACCCTCACTGAATAACATGACTTCGAATCGTCATCACCTGTTAAATCTATAGTGTAAGAGGGTTTTATGGCAGAAACCATTGATGGGGCAATAGGAATCAATTCATTGAAAAGACTTTGATTCAGCGAGGCTGTGATGTTATGATTTGTAGTTTCAAGTTGTGTAATTTGACTTTGAGCCTCGTGTAGCTGCTGTTGAAGTAAATGTTTGTGATTAAGAGCTTGTTCATACTCTATGCTACACTGGCTGAACCCATCCACAACAAGTTGAAGCCTGTCCCGTTCTTCTATGGCATCAGTGTATTGAGTATATATCTGAGCCATTTCAATTTTTAACTTCTTATTCCTTTCATGGGCATCAAAGAGCACCCTTTCATTGTCATCTATTTCCTTATTAAGTTGGTCACAGGACTCCTTCGACGCCTTTAATTCGCTCAAAGCCCGATTAAGTTTGGACTCTTCAAGGCGAGCACGGGCGCTGCGAGTCATAATCATGATTATAACTCAAATAAGAAAGTGACAAGAAATTGGAAGAGAGTAGATAGGTGTGGCAGCAGTTAAATAGATGATTCGTTTAAAAGAAAAATGAAATTTAATGTAAAGGAGTTCTGTCACCAAAACAAACTAAGGTTATGTTTACGTTGAAAGGTCATTGGCATCAATATGAAGCCGTACGGAAAGTGAACAAGGTAAATGCTGGAGAAATTATAATACGTAAACAAACTAATAGCAATTAAAATAAGAAGTATTGTACCTGTTAAGATGACAATGCAAAAATTCACTTGTCGCCGGTAACCTGTCACTGATTCACAATCAAATATTTACACTTATTTTGCAGTTGGCATGTGAAACTAATACACAATACACATTATTATCCTATTTAATTGATGAGTAGTTGGTAATAGGCCAAAAAATAAAAGAAATTTAATATTTAAGATTAAAATTACAAGAACAAATTAAAATCAGCTGTTAGCTGTAGTGTTGCCACAGGAAAAAAAAAATTGGGTGAGTGATTCTGCGCTCCGTGTGGCGCTGGACGTAAAGAATAGCACCTCCCCATTTCTTTCCGTGGGTGTCGTAAAAGGCGATTAAGGGACTTACTAGAGAATGGGCAGCAGCGTTCTCTATGCATTTTAACACCATAATGCGATCGCCAACCCGCCTGCCAACCGCCACTGCCATGATGATGGCAAACACCCCCCATTAGGGGTAGGCCTATGTCCAGTAGTAGACGTCATTTGGCTGAAATGATGAATGAAATGACACAGTGCGCAGTGCGTCAATTACAATCAATTAAAAACTTTGTCATTTGCTGTCAATCTCGTAGTTATATTATGGTCAGTCGCTTTATATTTTGTAGACGAACATTATGCACATCAATGTGTGTCAATCACGTAAACATTGACAATTGCAATTGATCGTTACGGGGACTCTTTTAGTTTTTAATCGCTCTCTACTACGGCGTAGCAGTGCTACATGGCTACGCGGCTACGACGTGCTTTGTGTGACAGAGCGAATCTTTGCGAGTCTGTGAGTTGCGGAATGCTGCAAATAGATGATAATTATATTTATGTTAGGTTAAGTTATTTGTCACGAATGGGGGGAATACTAATGTCAACGAGGATACGGGTCTGTGCGAGTGAATGTGGATGTTGTTCCAACCTTTTCACTTTCTACTGAATTATGACAATGGATTAAAAGGTGAATGATTTCGGTAAACATGTTTTCTAGTAGACATAGAAGTTTTATGCTTGAAAAATAAGATGCTACAAACTAAACATGACACGACACTGAACACAACATGACTTCCTTTTAGAATCTGCTTCTGATTTTACCGATTAATCATAAGTGAATTTAATTTCTTATATTTATCATACTTTCCGTTACAATGAATGAACTTATCCACTGGGCCATCACAACACCACGTTGCCTACCGTCGACTATGAAACTGAAGGTTTAGCCAATGCAATGTAACCTATTGAAATGTGCCTTTCTTAGTCAACAAGGAACCCTAAAAGTTTCATCATGTCCGTCTGTCCGTCTGTCCCTGGCTTAGCTCAGAGACTCTAAGAACTAGAAAGTTGTAATTTGGCATGGGTATAGATATAATATTTATCGTCGCGTGCGCGGGGGTCTTGACAGGTTAAATCACGCTGACAAAGTGGTAACACAAATTCATGATTTTTAAAAAAAAAAAACAAACTAAACTCGTTCCACCGAAGATCTGGTGATTCAAAGTCTTCGAGCGACCTCACGTTGCGCTACACCTTTTTGAAGTAGTGCTACAGCTTGAACTGCTTCCTGAGGTGTCGTATCCGTTATTGACCGCATAAAATAGCAAAAATACACGCGTCTGAGCGTACAATGGACAAAAATTAAACTACCATCTTTGTAGAATAAACGAACGGTAATCGCGAACTCTTGTCAAAACAGAGCAAATCTTTAGCATTGTGTGTGTTACTTGATTACAATGTGAGTTGACGGTACTTTAGAATAAATTTATAGTCATTTTAATCAACATGAAACGCACTTTATTTACGTATAATTTTAATATTTGTAAGTTTTATACTTTATGAGAAAATCGAATCAGAGTTCCAAGGTTCTGATGGCATGGTTAGCGCAGTGGTTAAGCGATTGACTGCTGCGCTGTGTCGCGGGTTCGATTCCCACACGGAACAAATATTTTTATGACTTACAAGTAGTTGTTCCGGGTCTGGCTGTTTGTGTATGTGAGTTTAAATGTTTGTAAACGCACCCACGATACAGAAGAAATTCCTAGTGCGTTTTAAACAAACGTTTTAACGTTTTAAAAAAAAAAAGAAAAAAAAAGGTAGCGGTTGGCCCGGTTTATAAGCTGACAAGTGTTGTTACACTAATATTGAAATTTAAGGCACATTATGGCTGATTTACATTTTACTTTAATTAGCAAGTTATTGTCAGTTCAAAGTGACAGTATTCCATTGTGAAATTTTACGTATAGACGTCTAAGTACTTTACTTTTCCGTACAAACTTTACTTAAGCTGATTTTTTTTTTTTACGTTTAATCAGGAGGGAATGAATGCCACAATGGAGCCAAAGTCAAAATCAAGTCATTTACTTCAAAAAGATACATAAGAAGGCACTTTTGAACGTCAAAATTTACAAGAAAATAGAATTTATCTTAGTTTCCCCTTCCAAAAAATAGTTTCGTATGGAGAAGAATGGTCAAAAACTCCATACTCTTTTTAAATGTTTTACAATATTTAGTATACATTCATTACATAATTAAATGTGTGTCTACATACATAATGTGTACCTAGAATTAAATGAATATACCACATTAGGTAGGAATGGAATGTAAGAGGAGTGAGTGAGGGAACGGGGGAGTGTGGTACAACCAATATGACTGAACGGTACGAGGACTACATAGAATATAGTACGGTGTCAAAAGCGATAGTAATACTTAAAATAAACACACGTTTATTTTAAGTATTAGTATTAGAATAAAAAGTAGTTTTAAACTTGAATCCCAAACACTACAATCATGATAACTTTTTTATTAATACGCCCAAGCGAAATAATGTGCACTGTAAAGATACCTATTGGTAGGTATAAAATGTTGCTCACTAAGCATCTCTTCTATTACACAACACTTCAACACACAAAAATTTTCTCAGTTAGGTCAACAGCGCTGACACGCCTTTCTACAAAAAAATATAATTACTAGGAAATGGGAAGTACTCATAAATATATTAATTACCCTCTTCCATGCCACATGGAAATATTACAACGTAAATTCCACCGTTGACAAAAACAACATAAACAAGAATTCCCACTTCCCAAACACATGGGAAACTTAACTGGGTATACTAAAACAAGGTCACATCAATCATTATTAATCGTGCAAAGGAAATGCCTTAATTTGGCGGATATATACAATGGAGACGATCGCGAACAATCACGGTTTTCACGCGGAAGTGAAGCATCATTTACGTAATTCAGTATTACCGAACTATTGTAAATCGTTAATCAAATTGTCATACTCACTTAAATGTCTCGCTGATGGTGGCGCGTGTGTTGGATCATTCGGTTCCCTACAAAATGGTTGAGGTGGATGGTGCTGATCCACGCGTCATGTTCGTGAACGGGCGCCGTCAGTTGGGACTGGTCATCTCTTAACTGCCAGGTCTTATGTGTAATCTTTTAATCTTATATTTTGAATTGTTTTAAAATAATTAATTTTTTACATTGTTCTCACATATAGAAGCGACAAGAATTAAGTAACCAGGATTTTGTAATATCTTCATTTAAAAGAGTGTCCTTGGAGTTTCTTGCTTCTTGTTGTTTCATCTCCATAGTGATCTACGTTTTGGAATAGGCAAATAGCTTCAACTTTCTGACTAACTGTGTAACGAATCTACTAGCCTATTAAAAATAAAAGGGTAAGTAGACAAGTTAATTAAATATATTGTTGGAGTTAATTTAAAAAATACAGAAAAAATAATTATAAAGGTAACTAACCTACCTAGCACTCTCAGAAAGAAAAAGGTGGGAGGTTTTATAAAGAAGGTACGATACGGCGCTCAGGTTCGACACGTCAGGCCTCGTCAGCTCTGAAGCATCCAGATCCGCTTCCCAGTTATTTTGATAGGATCACAGGCAGTGTACTCGTAGAAGACGCGAGGCCTCGTTAGCTCAGAGGCCTGAAAATCCGCTTCCCAGTATCACAGGCAGTCCAGTCCAGGTCTCTTAGGTAGTGGATGGTCCTCTTGGCAAGAACGTAGTACCGAGAAGACTGAGTATGTTATCAAGGTGAAATGAATATAGACCAATTCCAAGACTTTTGTAGAGGAGATGATTCCTTGAGCGCTTCCAGATCAGATCTGCCGGAATGTGTCAGAAGTCCCTTTTATATCCGAGTTTGAGGTGTTCTTTTTTACATCATCTGTTTTTTCTGTTCTTTACAGAATTTAATTTCAAATTCAGTGTTCGAAAAGGCCAGACATGTTCGGACCAAAAACCTCTTTGATGAATTCTGAGAGCGTTTCAATTATTATTATAAATGTAAGTTAGGATACAAATATTATACAGTAAACAATTAGAATTGTCTATAAATACAATATTTGAGCTAAACATATTGATAAAAATAATTTAAATTATATAAATCAAAAGTAACCTTCATGGACTAAGCCAGTAAGAAAACTAAGAAGAGAGAAAATTAGAAGAAAAAATAATGACAGCTTGACAGCCTGACGCAAGTGTCATAACATTGAAAAATATGAAAATTAAAGAAAACTAATCGTTTTAGAACGATTCGCAAAATAATAATGCAAAACCAATAAAAGAGTATACAGTCATAATATTAGTGAATGCAAACTGTAAGTATATGATGTAGTGTCTGTAGTATGTAGATACTATAACTGACCGACTCTTTAACAATGAAAAACTGCCTGTAATTGGTTTAAAGGAAATAAATGCTTTGAGTTTTATATTTAAAAGGCACGAGTGCTGCGACTGGCTTGTTGTTCATTTGTTTATATAGTTATCTTGAAAGCTAAGCGCACATTACAGCCGCGGCAGACCGCAGCGCCGTAATGCAAAAATCTGTGGCTAAAATCCTCCTTCATTACTTTTGTACATTTTGTATGAACCATCGCACACTACTAGTGTTGCGCTCTCGGCGCGTCATATAATCATAACTTACGGTTCTTAATAATCTACCACGTTGTTTATAATACAATGTCTTAAATACTAATTGAACATTTGATTAAAAATTGCATTTGAAGAACACTGTTGCATATTAATTCTTGTACTGGCTTAGTCAACTTAATTGCATTTATTTTTCTTGATTGAATTC
This sequence comes from Tiliacea citrago, assembly GCA_963921375.1. Classification (NCBI taxonomy): domain Eukaryota; kingdom Metazoa; phylum Arthropoda; class Insecta; order Lepidoptera; family Noctuidae; genus Tiliacea; species Tiliacea citrago. The sequence continues at coordinate 24,275,126 of OY992800.1, forward strand.
TGTAGTGGAAACTAATTGGAATAAAAATATTAATAAAATCAGATTATGTAGTTCAAGACTTCAAGTTCCAAGATTTATAAAAAGAAACATGAGTACTGAAAACAGCTACTGAAGCTGGTTATGAAAGGTTTCTAATTAGGAATAAGTCGTTGATTTACGTTTTACTCACAGCGAGTTATAATAACTAAGTAGGTTTTAAATAGGTACATAATCTACAAAATGGCACACATTTCCAACTCAAATTACCAGAACATGCAAACAACAGAATTGCGAAAGGTCTTCGAAATATCTTCCAAAGCGGAACAATGTACAAATTAACAATATAAACGGTAAAACGGACGTAACACGTATGGAATGTGTTTGCGGGAATCTGCGGGATTCTGGGATCCCGGAGTGGCGCGGGATTTGAATAGGGATTGAGCAAAACTAAGCAATTTTAAGTTCCGAATGCTGACGCGCGGGATTTCGCAGTTGCAATTCGCAATTACGAAACTAGCAGCATCGAAAGTTGCTCAGAGGAATATTTGGACGAGTTGTTTTGTTTTTATAGTTGCTGAGCTGTATGAAAAAGGCCCCGAAACAATGAATCTACGTAGATATCGACCACAGAAATATTGTATGTCGATGAAAGAAGGACAACCGCGAAACTAGGCAGTTTGGAAGTTATTACTTAAGAGATTCCGTTTAAAATTAAGTAGAATATTTGCTTAAATTTAATCTAAAAAGCAAAATGAACATGTTAATAGTAAGCCCATAATTGTCCAAATTATCTTATTGGCAAAAGCCTCTCCTCATTAATTACTCCCAAATAACATAACATAAAGGCCGTAAACATCAAAGCGTGTGGTGAACACAGATTTGTGTTCAACCCGGTGAACACAGATTTGTGTTCAAGGCACCGCAGCTCTGCCAACAGTGAGTACCGACCGTTTGAACTACAGCACAAACCATTACATAGTATATGTATGTATGTAAGCTCCAGACAACCGACAATCTGTCTCTGCACGACTTAATTAAAGTCCAAAAACGTTTCGATGTTTTGCATTTACTAGGTAGGTACTTAGCTGTCGGCGTCGGTTTGTGTTGGTTGCGGAAGGGAGGCGATGTGATGCGTGTGAACTGGAGGCGATGTGATGCGTGCGAACTGGAGGCGATGTGATGCGTGCGAACTGGATGCGGTGTTATAAGTTAATATCAGGCGAAGTAAATTTAATTACCTACATTTCAAGTTTTTGTACTTAAAGTTGAGAGCGTAATTTTTGTAAAAAAAAACGAGTGGATAAACAATCTGTTTAGCATTAGTACCCAACGTAAAATATTGTAACTTTAGAAAAGAAAGAAGGAAAGAAATATAGGTTTATTTGTCAGGAAAAACACGTGCGTACAAAAATATAAGATTTATGACTTTCCAAGACAGAGTACTAATTCGAAAGACATCTCAAATCTCAATTAATGAGGTTTTGTTACATAACATAACACATAACATCACGCCTGTAACCCCCGAAGGGTTAGGCAGAGGTGTACCATAGTACACCCACATTTCGCCAGTTATGTTTAAGTCGCCATTAATAGGGGGCGAGCCTATTGCCACCAACCGGGCACAAATCCAGACTCCGGCTGCTACTGAGAAAATCCTGATGGAAATTTGCCAAAACATTCGTTGACATTATTCTAACAACGGATACGTTTCTTATAATTCTACCACGTCACCTACTTACGTAAAATAAAGGACTAATATTAAGGTCCCCAAAAACATGTGAATGTTAAGCTAATTCAGCTTAGTTGAGTGTCAGGCTAACATCGAGTGACAGTTTATGCGTTTCGGGTTATGACGCAAAAAGAAAAGGGCCGTTGTGGATGTCTGACGGGCAGATGTAGCCGCGACTCAGATGATCGGTGGGAAACTGGGTTGTGTAACTTTTTGTTTTGTTGCGTTTTTAAACTAGTGGCGTCCCGCGGTTACACCAGCATATACTTTCTCATAATTATGATCCAGCGCTACAACATTTATTTATAAATGTTGCAGCATCATGCTAAGATACGGGTCGTTTGGTCTCGTACAGGACGTTATGTTTTTGTTTTTTTTTAATACTCTCTTATTTTTATTTCTTATAACATTTAATGTTTTCTTCCTGTGCGAGTCTCAATAAATGCTTTTTCTTTTTTTCAGGAGCCGTGAATTTTCACCTTGCTAGACTTCAGCCACTGCTAGGCTATGCCTCTTTTTATCTCCACAATTCTGTGCCAGGCCCATCCTGGCCCTAATCGCGATGGCAACAATGCCGTCTATAGAACGACCAACACTTTTGCTTCCAGCCCTTGAACGCCACTCCAAGATTTTATTTTTATTTGTACTCATATATTTCCCACCCGCTCGCGATCCTCCCCACAATACAGCCTCTCCCTGCCTATCGTAAATACGCCTGTTCACTGTGAGACAAAGATGGCCGGCTCGTCCGACCCTATGATTCCTCCTAAACGACCCAAAAAAACGGTTAAAAGCCTTTGTCTTAGAACTGGCGAATTAAATTAGTATTTTTTGACGGGCTAAAATAGGACATTTTGTCGAAGATACGAAATAAACCCTCCATCCAACAACCAACTTTACGGATATAAAAATAAGGTGGGTTTTTGAATGGTGGGTAGTAGATGGACCTCAAAAATCGCAATGTAGAATAATATTTGCCTAAGAATACTTGAGGCTCAATCAGAATATCTGATTCCGACATTAAAAGGTCTTGGCTTATTTTATAAAGGATTCGGTTCTGTGCAAGTCAGTACTTTTGTTCGCTGTAGACTTGTATTGAACTTGTTATAAAAGTAAAATTAATAACCAGTGAACATTATCGCAGGGGTAATAAGTACTTACATAGACAGATCTCACTCTCACTCAAAGAGAGTTAACTATTATACTTTTTAGGGTTCCGTAGTCAACATGGAACCCTTATAGTTTCGCCATGTCTGTCTGTCTGTCCCCAGCTTAGTTCAGAGAATCTTAGTACTATAGACAGCTGTAATTTGGCTATAATTTTACCACTTTGTCGGCGTAATGAATATGCACACATTATGCCAAATTAGGTATGCATATTAATTACGCCGATAGTGGTAAAATAAAATCTTGAAAAAATATTATTTCTAATGCACCGTAAAATGAGAATGATTTTTTTTTCTCGTGTATCCCATGATGTGGGCTATCGTTGGATATAGGCCGTTTCAAAATATTGAGGGTCTGTCGAGATCATTTTTCGATTCAGGGATCCGTTTGCTTGCGACAATCGACGATAGGACTCGAGGTGGCATTGCACAAGTCCGAGGCCATGTGTTTTTATTGTCCTCGGTACGCGCCACTGTAACGGCTTTTCAGATAACGGCGGGAGGGGTTCACATCGGCGTCGAGTCGACGATGAAGTACCTAGGACTCGTCCTCGACAGCCGATGGAACTTCGTGGAGCACTTGCGACGTTTGGCTCCCATACTGGAGCGGGTCGGGGCTGCCTTGAAGCAGCTCCTGCCCAATCGAGGGGGTCCAAACGCCTCCTGCCGGAGGCTCTACGGGGGGATCGTGTGATCCATGGCCCTTTATGGGGCACCGGTGTGGGCGCGTTCTCTGTGGCTGCGACCAGCCCAGCGGTTGAACGCGTCCCAAAGGGTCATGGCCATTAGGCTGATACGGGGTTACCGCACGGTCCCCCGTGAGGCCGCGAGCCTTCTGGCCGGACTACCACCATTGGATCTGGAGGCAAAAGTACTAGCGCACATCTGGGAATGGCGCAAAGAGGCGAAACGTCGGGGCGAAACTCCGCTCCCGCGAGAAATTACGGCAGAGCGGACAGTGCTCCGGCGGGATCTCATGGCGACATCGAGAGTACGGTCGCAACCCAGCACTGGGCACGACACAATTGTGGTGATAAATTCCCTCTTTGAGTAGTGGCTAGAGAAAGCCACAGCGTCCTCACCTTCCGCCTGACGCAGATCCTCGCCGGACACGGTTGTTTCGGGAGGTTCCTGCTCAGGATAAAGCGGGAGGAAACGCCCGGGTGTCACCACTATGTGGATCGCCCGGAACACATGGTGGAGCATACGGTGGAGGTCTGCCCGGCTTGGGCGGAGCACCACCGTGTCCTCACGGAGGCGATCGGCGGCGGCAATCTCTCGCATCCGGCCTTGGTTCAGGCCATGGTTCGGAGCGAGAGTGTATGGGAGGCCGTCACCTCCTTCTGCGAAGCAGTAATGCTCGCAAAGGAAGAGGCGGAATGCGTGAGGGGTTCGCGCCCTCACGCCCCTAGTCGCCGCAGGAGACGCCCTGGACGTCGGGAGCCGCAAGCCGATTTCCGGCCACCGTAGGCGCGGGCCTGCGGACGGTGAGCGATGGGTAGCTCGCTGTCCATTTAAAGACCAGGCCCAGGTCGACGGCACGTTGTGTTCCGCGCGCGCCTCAAAGAGATGTCAGCACGAATTGACGGGGTCCATTAGGGCCAATGCCTGCCATGGTTGCGAGTTTGTCCTAAAGGGATATCGTGGCCCTGGCACACAGGCAAATGAAAGAACACGGGTGGGTTTTAGTCAGTAAAAGTCTGATACGCCCTCCCAGCTCCGCCCAGAGCGGGAGAAGTTATTTGATTATTTCCCACCCAAAAAAAAAAAAAGGATTTTTGATTTATTTGCGAGTATCAAAATATGTCGCATTAATTTCTGTATTTTTTTATTGTGTTGCCTTAGAAGCTTGATTTTTTACAGCTCCAAGGGACCGTAGACCTGCGTATTTGATATTACTTTTAATTTGATACCTCCACGCGTTCCTGAGAAAGACAGACGGATCGACGGAAAACCAAGTGATCCTATTAGGGTTTCGTTTTTAGGGTTCCATACCTCAAAAGGAAAAAAACGGAATCCTGATAGGATCACTCGTGTATTTGTCCGTCCGTCTGTCACAGCCAATTTGCTCCGAATCTACTGGACCGATTAAGTTTACAATATACACAATATGAATTTATGTGATCCAAACACGGACTTGTAATGTAAATAAATTCAATTTTAATATGGCGGCAAAAGAAAATTAAAAAAAAAACTTTTGCAAACTGTACCGTGTGATAAAGCAAATGAAAGGGCTTGTTGTAAGGATTTCAGATATATTTTTTTATAATAATTTTAAAATAAATACGTTTAAAGTTATTTCACAAAAATAGATGAAACCTTACCTCCGAAACTACTAAGCCTCAAATTAAAAAAAAAAATACACAAATTAGTTCTTTACTTATAGATTACAGGAAACCCTATAAGAAGTATTATGGTCTTAAAATATCATGGTAAATCTCTCAATATTGTGCGTACAAACTTACATTTGCAGTTGGAATGTATGAGGGAAAATGTTTTTCAACTGCAATGTTAAGTTTGTTCTTAGGATAAATTCTTTTTAACCACGGAACCCTTTATTGTTCATGGTCCTACACGCACTTGGCCGGTATTTTTCCTTCCGAGGTACGGAGCCCTAAAAACGACACAAAGTAGGTACTTTGTGTCCTTTTCAAGATCGTTTTTCAATAAAATTTTGGGTTCATTCATGCCAAACTTGCAAAGAAAACACCTGAAGCACACAGAATCATAAAGTCTTAAACGTCCAAACATACGAGCCACATCGCAGCGTTTGGTAGTTCAATAATTTTGTCAAATCAATAGCAATAGCCCGCAATAAAGTTTTATTCGCTGTTCTCTTACTACACTTCTAGTTCAGCATTGGGCTCGTAAATAACACACTCGTCTTCGCACTAAAAATATTATTCGGGAAACTTTTTTGGACATAACTATGGGACAGAAAGGCAACTTTACAAAATTAATGAAGAAATGGAATTAATCTTACTGAATGTCTTATAATTTTCCACAGCATGAGTTAGTTACGTATGGCCAGATTTTATCAAGCTGCATTTTTTTGTGCAGGAATGACATTGACAAGTAGAGTGCGTCCAACGTTTTCCCTGATTGACTCAAAACTTTGCAAAAGCCAATCGAAATTTTAAATTACAGAACGCAAGATTGAGGAGGCCGGTGAGTTTCTGAATGTTTACTATTCTTTTGTTTGTCACTGTTCTTAAGCACACATAAATACATTGTGTATGTGACAATAATAAACTTTCTGAGTGGCACTTCCCGTATTTTAAGAACGTTCGCATTCTAATTTCAGTTCTATCTGTCAAAATTCTTTTAATTTTCATACATTTATAACAAGTTTTCAACATTGATTGTCACTGAGATGAGATTGCGACTTGATTTTGTAAGTTTTTAATTCCGGGAGTCGGCCTTCTGTTCTTTTCTGTTCTGTAGCGGTTCGTGAACTTGCTCCTAAACATAGGAATTTATTGTCAAAAACATTGTACAGCGGGGATAAGTACTTAATCCTTTGGGGGTCGTCCGTGAAACGCGAACATATCAATAAAAATATTATAGTTTCGGATGAAACTTATTTTCAGCATTATTTCCCTCTTATTTGTTAATATTATTCTCTCGTTTTGCTACTGTATAAAAACTAAATGTAAACTGTAGAATAATAGGCTAAATTACAGTCACATGAATATCTTTCTTAAAATTTTCTTCTCTTCATTTCAAGTTTCAACACAAAGTTTGTATATTTAAAAATAGAAAAAGCTGTGTCCACCATGCAATGCTTGAAAAAGCTTAAATCAAAAATAAAATGTACTTACGATGTTTTATTTGTTCAGCTGCTGATCGTCACCCTCAGCCTATTTAAAGTAGTAGTTCCTCTCCTACCGCACATCAATAAATTCGGTGCTCGGCTACTGATAGCATTCATAGATACTTATCTAAAGGTGGGTACAATGATGGGTTTCGTAGTTGGGATGAATTTATCCCAAGAACAAACTTTAATATTGTTACGGACAACGAAATATTGTCAATACTCAATATATTTATTGCTTCCACATGTGAACTTAGGTGGTAGGTTTTACAGAATTATGATCATTGTGGACCCTGTCGGGCACAGCAAAAGTAGGAGAGAGGATGAGGGCTTTTATTTGACTACTTAGTTGTTATAATTAATATTGTAATTTTTTTATTTGTTATTGTTTTATAAATATGTACATGTATTTTTTTATTTAGTGACATTTGAAAAACCGTTTATTTTTATTTAATTTAAATTAATCATTATTGCTTTATTATCCCTAGGGTAAGTTATTTATCGGACTGTACATGCTAACGATCAAAAGCCGTTCTAATAATTATACATTTTATTGTTTCTTTCTTTTATACTTTCTATTATTAAATAGCCTTATGTACTTGTAAGAACGATTACGAGTCAAGTATATAAGCCCGTGTGCACGCTACATACTTCCTTAAGAATTAATAGCTGTATATAAGCGACTACATAAGCCGAGCTTATGAAAAGTAAATGAAATCGCCAGAAATAAAACGATTTGCTATTTGGTCGACCGAAAGGGTTAAAAAGGGGTCAATCAAAGGGCATATTGTTGACCAATAGTGTAATCTCACAGGAGGGGTGACATATCCCACTGATTTCGAGAATACGCTGATTAGCTGGAAAATTATGAGCATTTCGAGCATCCAATGCCCGCACGCGCTAAGCGCCTGAATCTATAAAAAGGCTGCGTGGAGTCGATTCATGGCCGCGACTCCTGGGGAGAGTCCGGTTAAGTATTTTTTTTTGGATTTTTTTTTGTATGGAATCTCGTAGTTCACCTTGAGTGAATACTCAAGGTGAACTACGAGATTCCATACAAAAAAAAATCGATCCATGGCTCATTCTCTGCACAAGTACCAGACAGACAACATCTAGGTACGCGACGCATCCAGGTACCGTGAATTCCAGCCCTAAGCGCCTAAGTCTTGTTCCTCCTTCTTGTTAACGATAAACTTCAAACTTCGGTGTGAAAAATAGTATCTAGAACTTATGTGAGTGAAACCTAAATAAAGTAGAGTCAATGAACATAATAAATAACAGTTTAGCTTACGGTTTCAAAGTGCCGTCCTTTGTTTAGGTGCTTAAGTATATAGCGCGATGTATTGTAGTATATGAGAAATACATATGGCAAAGTGCCTTTACATTAAACCAAGTATTATTTATCACAAAACCCCAGCTCCCACTGTCCCCTACAAATATTGTAGTTGAAAAACATGTTTTCCCATACATTCCAACTAAGTACAAATGTAAGTTGGTAGACTATTACTCGTTAACTTGTAAATCCTACGAAGCTGTGATATATATATATATATATATATTTTTATATTTATATAATTATAATTATATATATATAATTTATACTATTGCCATGCATTTTTTCACATATCCAAAAACATCCATTTAGCTGGCAGGGGAGCCCCGGGGTTCACAGACCTGCAATATTTTTGAACATCGTATCCAACGATACCCCCACCATGGGATAGACGAGAAAAAAATATCACCCACTTTACGTGCAAGGGGCCGTACAAAAATATTTTTTTCAAGATTTTATTTTACCACTTCGTCGGCGTGATTAATAATATGTAGATCCGTGACAAATTACAGCTTTCTAGTACTAAGTCTCTGTGCTAAACTGCGGACCACACACGGACAGACCGACAGATGGACATGGCGAAACTATAAGGGTTCCTTGTTGACTACGGAACCCTAAAACGCAGCAATTGAAAAACCACTAGTTTTTATGGTGGCAGCTAATTCCTTTTGTTTATTTTCTTTTAGACTCGAAACCGCTGACCTTTACATAAACGTTTAGATTTATTTTTAGAGGATGATAGTTTTTTAGTTTGTGGAGTATTTGTTTAAAACATTGAAATCGAATGAAACTATCGTGCTAGCGAATTGCTCTGGAGCTATTTTTGCAGTCGTTGAAATAGCATTTTTTTGTGTAAAAATCTGCTGGATCTGCTTGGTTTAGTTTTTATTTGATCGTGAATTGATACAGACGAGCTTGATTTTCCAAGCATGATAAATAATATGTTTTCTTTACAAAATGTAAAACCGTTTACCTTATTTTTATAAGGTAAACGGTTTTACATTTATTTTTACATTTACATTTTTTATTATTTGTCAATGCTTGGAAAATCATAAAAATATTTTCTGCTCATTGCAGTTACAGAGTAGTCAGCCATAGTGGGTATAATCTACATTTCACATTTTTGTCTGGAACTATGTAACATGATACGGGAAAAACCAAGAGCAGGCAGCTGCTGGCAAAGATCAGAGTGTCATTCTACACAATGGTAACCCTGAGTAGGAATGAAATTGTAAAACCTGTGTACCGTGTCGTCCATCTTGCAAGAGAGGCAAAAGACTTTTATATTATATTATATATATTTAAGAGTATGTGTCTGTATGGTATGGGTGTAATAATTGCCTGAAATAAATGATATTTAATTTAATTTTAATTTAGAGGTCTTTATAGTCGTTTCACTTATAATTTCCATTGCGAGTAAAGAAATATCTAAAGAAACCTTCGCTCTAATCATTCTACACCAACAGCTCAATGCCACTTCAATATCAACCCCCATTAAAGGCAGCCATATAACCCAAAGAAATCCACAAGTCACGTTCCCTCCGCCCCGGCAGCCAATACAGAAGCAATACAAATTAGCCGGGTAATAAGACGCCCGCCATTGCGAGATATTGGACATTTTTGCTGGCCCACTGAGCAGGCTCACAGGCTGCTTACACAAGATATTAACGTTTATTAGGAAACGTAATAGTTGAAGAGATTATTCGCATGATTAACTTTGAGTTTTGAATAGATTTGGACGCTATGGTGTTTGTAAAGCTGTTCTTGGCAAACAGTATTTAGATAAGATTAAATATGTTTTGTTTTTTTCCAGAACTTAGATAATTGTGTTTTAAAAGCTAAGTCTCTTTACAACAATCAATTAAACTATTCGTTACTAATTAGTTAGAACTCGGATTGTACTCGTATAAACTAGACTAGATAGTTCCATTTGAGGTAATTATTCCATTAATTTACATCTAGAATCTCAATTTTATTTAATAGGTTTTTTCTCATTAACACACGTAACTATGGCAAAGATTTATATTAATAAAAATTGTGTAGTTTAAATAATGTTTTTCATTTTTCTTAGTACCTTGAAATGCAAAATACAAAATAATCATGCCTGTTGCTTTTGAATTATCAATATCTATTCCAGGACCATAATGAATTTCAGATAGGTACGCCAAAATATCCGGTACGATATAATATTCTGTCAGTTAATTAAACTAGCTCATCGACATGATCTGATGATTGTTTTTTGTCAATTTGATTTGATTTTATTTCACAAACTTCTCAAAAAAGGTAATTAATTTTAATAATTCCATCCTTCCCCGAAGGAACGAAAATTTTAGGAGCATTTCAGGAATTCCCTTTGCAGGTGCACGTTGGACATTGGCCAAATTAATTTTTGTCATTTCTCTGTTTCTGCTACGTTTTTTCCGGAACGTTATTAGGAAAATGTTCGCAACGTGTATTTCTCAATTTACGTAAGTGACTTATGTTCGTTTATCGACCTGTAGGTACCTACTACTTCAGGGGACTCTTTTGCTATTTTGCTGATGAAGCAGCGAGTAGGTAAGTTCAATAGCTACTTGAATTGATGATGAATATGAAGATTAAAATTAGGTAGTCCAACCTTTATCGTCCTAAGATGATTCTACTTCTATGCTACGCTTTTGTGCATCAATCGACTACGAGTTCATGACACAATAAAAATGCGATAATATTAATAATCTATTAAATCCGGTTTCCGGAACTCAATGGCAGCATCGTTATTTTAATAAAATAATAATTATGTATAACCTTCGGCAGTTATTTTGCATGCGAAAAAGTAAAAAGTACCTAATATTGTTGAATGTGATAATTTTAATAATACTTCAGGAACACAAAGCCAACCGCAGGTAAACAGGTGGACGCATAAAATAGAATTTAAATTGACCGCAATAACTTTTGGAAGTTTCTCTTCTTTTGAAAACAAATCCTCAAGGAAAACGAAAATCTTGGATTTAAAAAGTTCAGCCATGTTTTAGGATGTCGACTTACAGTCGTAAAAGTGGGGAAAACCGGATGACTATTATTTACAACTTTATGTTGAATAAGACTACAGCAAATGTAGTAAAACGAATATTTGTGTTCTGTGTACTATCTAGATACGAAAACGGATTGGTACCTACCACTAAAATTAATAAAGAGTTGGTTTATATCAAAGAATTGTACAGACTAGTGTGATACTGCCGGCGCGACAAGGGCCGCACTGTCTGTCGCGCCCGCGAAATCGCGCCAGTCTGTACGAGCTTAAGGTCAAGATGATATTTAACTATAGGTATAGACATGGATTTAACAAAATACATGATGGCAGTAATTCAACATTTAAGCTAGTAAAACAGACCATAGAATAAGTACACTACGAAGCTTTGAAGTATATTCAAAACGATGGTAACATGTATGTATAACTTTGACTACAGTCATATTTGTATGTTATGTGTTGCATTAGTACAATAACCATTTAAAATAATCGTTGCATGCTAACCACAGGCTAAAGTCAATTACCTAATGGCAATCTGCCACATTAAAAAAAAAGAAATAAAATACGTTTATTTGCGGTAAACATAACGCAAAGAAATAAAAACACAAACACGAAAGAACAAGTTTAGGGAAAATATGCGTCACATTCACGCAAAACGGCCATCGCTCAGCATAATGCTGCGACCATATGTGAGACAGAGCCCCAGCGGTGGTTTTCAGCGACAGCCGGCGTTGACGTGATGACGTCAACCAGTGCAGCATTAAATGAGATAAAAATAAACAAAATAAGAAATAAAATAAATACAATACTTCGTTATTTATACTTATATAAAAATAATATCTAAAATGGCAACACTCACACATCCGCCACACACACGCACACACATCACACACACGTACATTACTTTCTGCCACATTCCGCCACTATAGCCACCAACTACAAATGTTACAAACATCACCCGCCCGCACTAATGCAACTGTCAAACACAAACGATTCATAGTCTTCAGCGCTACCGAACTGTAATGACAACCAACAAACCTACTAGGCGGGTAATAACCGGAGATGGCTCGTGTGTAGCCGGCCTATCATCGCTAACGCCATCTACTGGCGGCGAGTGCAATTTACGTTCAGTGTAATGGAGCACCAAATTAAGTTCTACTAGGTATGGGTTGTAAGTAGTTTGGTAGGTAGGTAGATTCTTACTGATATCACTCCCGATAGGTTTGAGACATAACCTCGTTCTAATTAAAGCGATTTTATGTTGTTAAACTTTATCTTGTACAAATTGACCGAGTTTTCCTGTTGAATCCTTTTAATGGAAATGCAATGAAGGTACCTACACAATTAAGTCACGTGGCGATATGTTTCATCCTAGTACAAACTGTAAATTGCGAACCCGTAAGGTTCCCAGAAACAAATTAAAAGTCCGAGGAAATGTAGCAATAAACCTTATTTATTAAAAGTTAAGCAAAAATGAATAAAGCATCAGCATAAAATCATTATAAGGAAAGTAATGCTACATCCAAATCATATTACGTATTTACCTTTAAAGCACTCAATTACGTTGAAATTAAATAAAGCCCACATTTGCTTCCAATGTGATTACACTGTAGAATACAAAGTAAAACAAAATACGATCAGCACTCAGCAGCGAGACTCAGTTGATTTTATTGCAATGACTACTGATTGCGGAGTGCTCACTGAATTTTACCACAGAATATAGAGGCATAGAAGGCCAGCTCTATACAACGAGCGTAAACACACGCACAGACATGAACGTGCGGCGGCAATCTCGAACTATACTCGTATCAAACAAATACCAGTCGCGAGAGCGCCTGCACCCACTGTACGCAGACGCGTGTCTATCTGTGCGTGCGTTTTTCACTCGTTGTATGTAACCTTCCTTCTGTACCTATCCTTCCCTTCTGTTTTCGATGTGCCCCCAAGCGATAAATTGAGTTGTTTCAATAAGTAACGCGTAGTGGCAACCGGCAGGTCTTATTTGTTGTTCGAAATTCGGTCAGTAGGTACTTCTAGATGAATGAGATGGGTGGCACAGCGATGTGAATCATGTTTAGTAATCGGCAGGCGCTATCTATTTACCTAATCAGTAAGTCTTTGAATTAATTTACATTACAGGTTGGCAGCAACTACAGAACACCTGCTGGGATCCTTACTTTTTCTTCGTTAATGTTCAAACTAGAACAATTCTAGAACAGAACCTGGGTGCCTGCCGTTTTGCCGAAAAGATTTTGACAAAATTTCATTACCCAAACAAATTTTAGCAACCTTTTTTTATACCATTGCAATGATTCGAATGATTTTGTACGCATATTTTCATTTGGTCAAATTTTTACTTGGCAAAATATTACCAAGTATAATGTCATTATGGCATTTGGTCTTTAATGACTTGCATTAATAGAAAAAAGAGATTGTTTTTAGTAGGTTACCCTGGTTAGACTAAATATTTGGCTTATTTGATTTTGCGTAAAAACTGTTATTCCAACTGAAATATTTGACTAAATAAAAAATGTTAAAAGTACTAGTTGGTAAATAAGTTATACATTAATAGTCCGGTCAATTTAGACATTCGAAGTTACATAAAGTCCCAACAAGCTGAAAATCAGTGAAATTGTTCAAAACATAATTATAAACAATGTCTAGAAGTTCCCCATCATTCCCGTGTATGGGATAAATTTTATTCAAGGTCAAAGGTCAAAAAAAATGAGTTTTTCGCGATTTTCAGCAAAACGGTAAGTTTTATCATAAAAGTACCTCAGACAAAAATTGTAGATCATAAAATTATCTATAAAAAATGTATCAATACTTTTTTTCTTACGAGCCACCGTTTCTGAGATATAACGATTCAAAAAGTTATAAAAGTTGTTATCGTCATAATATGCACACGTTTGGACCCCACCTATGAGGTAGTGTACTTAGCGCGTTTTTTTTAACGTGGTTTCCCCAGTAGGCCTACTCCACGGGTCAGTTGTGATCCTGTTTAATGTAAAACTATTGCAAAATAACGGAAATTTTCAAAGATTGGAAAAGATAAAAGCGATGTAAATTAAAAAAAAAGTATTGAAGTTCATTCGTCTGATTCGTAAGTTTCAAATTCTTGTTCTTCTTCTTGATCTTCTTCTTGTTCTTCTTCTTGATCTTCTTCTTGTTTTTCTTCTTCATCTTCATTTTGGATGCAAGTAAATTGCGTCAATAGCGATGTATCGCATGATACTTCGTCGGAATCAAACGAATCCTCCATTGTTTGTGATTCAATATTAGAGCACGACCGGCCTTGACAATTTGTGCATGCCAAAGAACAAAACAGTCCGACTTTTTTGCAACCACATTTAGCACTGCATCCCTTTTTGCAGTTGCAAAAAATAGTGTCCAGCAGTTTTTCCGGTGGAAGTAAAGTTTGAACTGGCTCTAATATATTGTTGACCAACTTCCAACTCCAGTCTGTAGGGTCTAGCTGATAACCAAGCCACACTTGAACTTGGTAATATACTCGAAAAAGATGTTGGTGAGCAGCAACTGAGGTTGGAGGAAGACAAGCTTAAGACAAAGAAGAAGACACTTCTTCTTCTTTGGTTAGATGGCGACGGTAGCCAGAAGCACAATTTCGCAAATGCCACGCTATTATAATAAGATAAGACTCAAAACAAAACAACGCAACTGTCATTTTTGACAGTGCTCACGGTGATATTACTGCCGCGCTAACGAAGAACACAATAATTCGATTTTGGAAGATTTTGAGTTATATATATATTCGAAATCAGCGAATCGAGATCTATAACTCTCTCTAAGTAACTTTTATAAGAATACTGCAGGAACTCGGTTTTTCAGTAAGGAAGAATGCAATAACTCAAACTTTATAACAAATTCACTAATCAAAAATACAATAATCTTTCTTGTTGTTGTGTAGTTTTCAATTACGCATACATTACTTGTCATAAGTACAATAACTATTAGTTGTTCCAGTTATGATAAGTAGGACTCGGGAATCCAATATTTGTTTGCTAGTTATAAATACAATATGAGTTTGAGTTATTGTACTTATTATTAGTGTTGTCTGAAGCAAAGATCCGTCGTCGTGCGAAAAGTGCCTTCTCTACCATAAACACAATTTTAAGTACAAAACATCTAGAGAAGCCTATAAAGCCTATGTAATCGCAGCTTCAACTGATGAAAATACTGTTTACTATTCTGTTGATTTGCAGAAAGTAATTATGATTCCTAGGATGGACCAGTATAAAATAGCTATTTTTTGTCCTCGTATAACGAAAGCTTCGTACCCCTTGGAAAAACTAAGGTCGATAAAATGCCTTTTGCTGTCTTATGGAACGAAACAATATCAGGAAGGAACCAGGAAGACATCTTATCAGCTTTCAGATGTTTTCTGTTGCACAAAAGAGACGCAAAACATGTTGTTATTTGGGCTGACAACTGCGCGGCACAAAATAAGAATTAGGCATTCATGTGTTTCTTAGTTAACTTAGTCAACAGCGAACTTACTGCCACTGAAACCATCACAGTCAAATATTTCGAGCCCGGACACTCTTTTATGTCAGCCATCATTTTCACCATCAGGTGGAAATGTCTTTAAAGAAAAAAAACAAAGTCTACGATTTCGATGACTTTGTCGATGCCGTTCAGAATGCAAATTGAAGAAAAAACACAGTGCACGTTATGCCCATGGCTGATTTTTTCATGTTCGAAGACTCTTCATCACAGCATAAAATCAGAAATATCGAACCAAGGGTTTATTAGAGGGACATAATGTCTGTGAAAGCCGAACAAGGGCATCAAGGGCATTACACCATTAAATTCAAAGACAATCTGGAATCAGAGTGGAAGGAGCTAGATTTTCTCCAGGTTAAAGTTAAAAAAAACAAAGTCTTTCCAAATGCTGTTTCGAAGTCTGCTCCTAGAGGGATAACTAAGGAACGAAAAGAAGAGATTCTTGCTAAGTTAGTCCCTCTGATGCCTGAACACCGGAGGATTTTTTGGAGAACACTGCCAGAATCTACAAAGGCCCATTCCAATTTAGCTACGGAGAATTAAAACTAATAGGAATTAAGATTAACATTGATCTCTTTTTACCAATGCTTTTATAGTTAATTACTTAGACTTAGTGCCTTTTAAATGATTTATTTGATTTACACTTATCAATAATTGTATGTAAACTTTCTCAAAGTTATTCAATTATGCTGTGATTTTAAACAATAATACCTATTTAGCAAGTAAATAATGTAAGCCTGAAACGACTATACTTTTTATAAGACTTTTTGTAAGTGATCTCACTAGTTTAAATGATAATGAAACACTTTATAAAGATTTTTGCGGGTGCATTTGTTATGTTTTAATTAATTTCTATTATATTGGGCCTCTGGGCACGACTCATAGTCTGATGTTATGTTTTAAGTGTATCAATAGGGCTTTATTAAATATTGTCCAAGAATATTGCTGTTATTACCTTCCAGTAATATGTGTCAAAAACACAAGTTTAATATTAAGAAGTTTTTTTTTTTTTTATAACAACTTTGGAGAAGTCATTTTAGTTAAACAGACTTATATTAAGAATATTTTTGGTCTGATTTTAAATAAACACTTGTTAAACAAAGTAAAATGTTGTTTTATTTCATTTGGATCACCGACTGTTCCATAGGTATTTCTAACGATAAATACAATAACTATTTCAGATATTGTTTTTATCGTTAGAAATTATCGAAATTAGTAATGCATGTGTTAACTTAGAACTGCAATAAGTAGGTTTGCTAAAGATAAATACAATAAGTATTGTAGTTATTGTATTTATGACTAGTGATGATAGGGTGTGTTTAAGCGTCAGTTCCACCACCGTTGGCTCAAGTTAACTCGGTGCAATTATTAGACAGTAAGACATTAACTATAAGTATTTTATCAGGCGTTTATCTTCATGTACTTACAATCCTTTTTGAATGTGAGGTTGTTGAAGAAAAAACACAAAATATATAAGTGGTTCTCTGCGTGCTACATCCTGAGTTTTAATTCCCGAAAATCCTTAAGAAGTTCCTCCAGTTTTTATACATGGTCCATACGAACCGGATAATTGATTATCTATTATCTACATATCTACTAGCAAAGTGGAATGAGCTGGAATTGGATATTCTGGAAATTGGATTAATGAGTACCGGAGTGAAGAGGTGACGAACACGTTTTTGGAAGAAAAGTGGATCGGACAATAAGTGAAATAAAACAGGAAGCGTTTAAGCATTATAATATTAATTAAATTCACCCAACACTCATTAATTCTAAATCAGGTAAAATAAAATATATGAGTAAGTATTGATAATATGAACTTAAATAAGGTTAGTAACATATTTTTATATCAGATATTTACAAAGTTATTTACTTATTTTTATTATTTTGTATATACATATTTACCAGGAATTATTTACAGAGCATTAGGTTAAATCACATTTTGTAAAATATAGGTAACGTGTACTTAAAATACAGTACAGTAGTGTTATTGTTAACCTGCATTAGTTAGCTATTTATTTTTATTATACAAATATCATTTTCTAATTTTAACCTTTTAAATGAATTGTTGCTTTGTAAACCTTGTAATAGGTAGATAATTAAATTGTTTGTTACGTTATTTCTTTGGAATAGTAAACCTTACATATTTCCTACGGTTGTTATTATTACTTGCAGTGATAAAACTTAAAAGTCAAACTTGTACAGTTATTAACTTAGGCTAATTTTGCTTACAGTCTCATTAGTCACTAACTCACTACGATAGGTATTGTTTTTAGAAACATTTTTGTTATATAATATAACATTATAATTGTATAATTACAGGTCTACGACACTCTCCTTTCGAAATGACTGACATTAAAGAACTTAAAAAGAAGCGAAGCAGTTATAAAGGAAGATTAACAGTATTTGGAACATATTTAAGTAATCTAAAAGATGCCGAGGTAACCCCCTTTCAGGTAATGGAGTTGCAATTGCGAGTCACCAAATTAGATGATGTTTTTAATGAATTTAACGAGGTTCAATTGAAATTAGAATGCATGTGTGACAATATTGATACTGAGACACTCGAAAGAACTACAATTGAATCTCAATATTATGGGTTAGTAGCTCAAGCTAAAACTATGTTAGGTAACTTTTCAAAATCTGAGCAAGATGAAGTAAAATCGAATTGCAGTAGTGGTAAGCGTCAGTTCGTCAAGTTGCCTACAATACAATTACCCAAATTTACAGGATCATATGATAACTGGCTTGAATTTCGCGATACCTTCGCAAGTCTCATTCATGGCAGTGACGACATAGACGAGATTAATAAATTCCATTACCTGAGGTCATCATTAGCAGAATCTGCTGCTGTCGTGATTCAGTCAATTGAGTTTTCTGCTCAAAACTACAATGTGGCATGGGAGCTTCTTTGTGAGCGATTCGATAATGAAAGATTATTAATTGAGAATCACGTTACAGCGTTGTTCAATGTCGAGCCAATCACTAAGGAGTCCTCAGCTGCATTAAAAAGTATTGTAGACAATGTAAACAAAAATATCAGAGCATTAAAAACATTAGGCGAACCTGTTCATAGCTGGGACACATTACTCATCCATATAATTCGACAAAAACTTGATACTACAACATTCCGAGAATGGGAGGAATACAAAGGGCGTATCGATAAATCTAAACGAATCACTTTTGATCAGTTCATTGAGTTTATGCGTAATCGCGCTGATTTAATAGAAACACTGGAAAAGTCACGTCATTCTACTACTAACATAAAACATAACACTAAAATAAAAGCCTTTGTTACAACAAAAACCACTAGTAGTTCTTCATCACATAGTTGTCCAAAATGTAAAAGCGATCATAACCTCAATTCATGTCCACAGTTTCTATCATTAAGCGTCAACGATAGAATGTCTGTATTACCTAACTTTAAGGTATGTTGTAATTGTTTACGTCACGGTCACTATCCCAATAACTGCAAGAAACCAGGGTGTAAAATATGTAAACGCAAGCACCACACGCTTATTCATAACACAGATTTCAAATCACAACCTGTTTCAAGCAAATCAGCTGACGGCACGAACGATAAGGCTAAGGTTGAGTCATCCTCAACTGCCGACGCAAACAATAGTCACGTTGCACTCTCAGCTAATATATCTGCGCATTCGCATACGAGCAGTACAGGCGATATCCTGTTGTCAACTGCGTTAGTTAGGTGCTACGATGTCAATAATAAAGAACACATCGCTCGAGCTCTTCTCGATTCTGGAAGTTCGTCGTGTTTAATGACAGAGAATTTATTTAATAAGTTAAACCTGCCCCATTTAAACACAGACAAATCTATACAAGGCATAAATAAGTCTCTTTCGCGTGTGGAGAAAATGTGTCGTGTGCACATTAAATCGTTGCATGAATCGTACGCTAATGACTTAATGTGTTTTGTCTTGCCCACGATCACTGATAACGTTCCCGCTAGACAGGTACATGTGAATATACCGTCAAATATTCACTTCGCTGATCCGTATTTCCACACACCCGCTTCTATTGATATTATTATAGGAGCAGATGTTTTCTGGAGTTTATTAGGATCTAATAAGATTTTACTAGGTGATGGGAAACCTACACTTTATCAAACTAGACTTGGTTGGCTAGTTTGCGGCCCAATAAACGGCGACTGTAGTAATAATTCATCTCAATTTTCATCAATTAAATGTAATTTTACTAATGTTAATGATTATTATGAAGGTTCTTCCATTTCGATTGAGTTAGATGACATCCGAAACCAATTGTCGCGTTTCTGGCAGCTCGAGGAAGTTTGTCATGAGTCATCGATTTATTCAGATGAGGAGAAGATGTGCGAAGAACATTTTATAGAAAACACAACGCGCTTGGCTGATGGCCGCTTTAGCGTTAAAATACCGTTGAAGGAATCTTCGAATAGTTTAGGCGATTCATATCATCGTGCAAAACGATGTTTTCTGTCATTGGAGCGCAGAAATCTCAGCCAACCTTCACTCGATAAAATGTACAAGGATTTTATGACTGAGTACATTTCTTTAGGCCATATGTTAGAGTGTAATATTCATGAAGATCAGCGGTCATATTTTATTCCTCATCACGGAGTACTGCGCGAGAGTAGTAGTACAACCAAATTACGTGTAGTTTTTAATGCTAGTGCAACCACAACCTCTGGGCTTTCTTTAAATACAATACAGATGGTGGGGCCAACCGTTCAGGACGATCTGACTGCAATCCTTCTTAGATTTAGAATGCATAAGTACGTCCTCTCTGCTGACGTAGAGAAAATGTACAGGCAGGTGTCTGTACATCCATCAGACAGGCACCTGCAGCAAATTGTTTGGCGTGATGATGCTTCTAATCCTCTTAAAGCCTACCAATTGCATACAGTAACTTACGGCACGGCTAGTGCACCGTTTCTCGCTACTAGGTGCCTCAAACAGGTCGGCCTTGAATGTCAGGATCAAAAGGTCGCTGAAGTTATCCTTCATGATTTTTACGTGGATGACCTTTTGACCGTTGCAGACGTGTTTGAAGAGGCTCAAATGTTGCGTCATGAGGTGACTGATGCTCTTGCTTCTGCTTGCATGCCTTTAAGGAAGTGGAAATCTAACGAACCCAGTTTAATTTCAGAACCAGCTGGTGATCCTTATTTTGATTTCCACAAGGAAAGTGATGTCATCAATAAAACGCTTGGTCTAAGTTGGCAAACTGACACAGATGATCTCTGTTTTCCTATAAATATTCCTGAACGCATAGAAAATACTAAGCGTGGCATGTTAGCAGTAATCGCGCGAATATTTGATCCTCTAGGGTTGTTAGCACCGTGTGTCGTGACCATGAAGATGTTACTTCAGAAACTTTGGCTAGACGGGTTAAAGTGGGATGATCAGTTATCACCTGAGGTTGAAACAATATGGGCGAACATAATTAAAGCCTTGCCTTGCCTTCATAACTTACGTGTTTCACGTCGTGTTGTCTGTGACGCATACAAACAAGTTGAATTTCATATTTTTACTGACGCTTCGGAGCGAGCTTACGGCGCTTGTTTGTATATTCGCAGTACCAATGAACAGGGTGACGTCGACATGCGATTATTAATAGCTAAAAGTCGCGTAACTCCTATTAAACCTTTAACCATACCGCGACTGGAGCTCTGTGCTGCTGTGGTTGGTGCACGTTTATATCAAAAGGTTGCTAAATCCCTTCGGATTAAACCATTTAGTGTGGTATTTTAGACTGACTCCATGATAGTGCTGGGTTGGTTAAAAATGTTACCTATTAAATTAAATACTTTTGTTCGCAACCGTGTTGCCGAAGTATTAGAATTATCCGATGGAAGCACCTGGAAACATGTGTCGACACACGACAATCCAGCTGATTTATTAACCCGCGGAGCGGAGCCTACCGCTATGCAATCACTGGATTTGTGGTGGTTCGGTCCATGCTTCTTAAAGCATGACGGTACTGCATGGCCCCCTCTTGCTATGAATCCAAGAATTTTACCAGACATTAAATCTAGTATTTTAATTAATTTAGCCCAAGATCATTATATAGAAGATTTATTTAAGGCATTCATCGAGTTTAATCGTTTTTCCAATTTTATTAGATTACAACGTTCTATTTGTTACGTTTTTCGTTTTATTAATGCATGTAAAAGGCGTTCAGCAAATACGTCCTATTTGAATGCTCAAGAATTACAAAATTCGTTAAACTTTATCATTATTCAGTCTCAAAAGGAGTCTTTTCCTGAATACAACTTAATATTAAATAATAAAAAATTACCACATAAAAACAAATTATTAAGCTTAAATGTGTTTCTAGATGAAAATAAAATCATTCGTATAGGTGGTAGATTACACAATTCCGAATATTTATTTGAAAAGAAACACCCAATATTAATACAGTCCACTCATCACTTTGTTAAACTTTTATTTAGATTTGAGCATATCAGACTAATGCACGCAGGTCCTCAGTTATTACTAAGTACAATTAGAGAGACTTACTGGCCACTTGGTGGTCGCAATTTAGCCAGAGCCTGTTATCGTCAGTGCGTTCGATGTCGTCGTCTAAAACCACAGGCAATTGTCCCTCAGATGGGTAATCTCCCATTGAGCAGGCTCTCACCAGCCGACTTTCCTTTCCAAAGCGTAGGGGTTGACTACGCAGGCCCTATGACCTCGTCTAGTCGTCAAGGTCGTGGATGTAGATTAGTTAAGGTATACATCGTAATTTTCGTGTGCTTCACTACAAAGGCCATTCATTTAGAGTTGGTGGGTGACTTGACGAGCAGTAATTATTTACAGGCTTTACGTCGATTTATGTCTCGAAGAGGAAAACCTCTCAACATCTATTCCGATAACGGAACTTCGTTTGTAGGAGCCTACAATGAGATAGCTGATTTCTTGAAACGCAATTGTGACTCCATAACTGATAGTGCGGCTCAAGATGGCATTAGTTTCCATTTTATTCCTGCTTACGCTCCACATTTTGGTGGTCTTTGGGAGGCGGGTGTCAAATCGACCAAATTTCATTTATCCCGAGTGTTGGGCAATTGTAACCTGACATACGAGGAGCTTAACTCCGTTTTGGTCCAAATAGAAGGCATTTTAAATTCTCGGCCGCTCACACCATTATCGTCAAATCCAGAAGACCTGTTGCCTCTCACTCCAGGTCATTTCTTAACTGGACGACCTCTCACGTCTCTTCCTGTAAAGGATATCCGGGACTACTCCACTCATCACTTGACGCGCCATCAACGTATCGAGCAGCTGCGGCAGCATTTCTGGTCGAGATGGAGCAAGGAGTATGTCTCCGAACTTCAGCAACGAGTAAAGTGGCGTACCGGCAACGACAGCCTGAACCTGGACTCCCTCGTTGTCATAAAGGAGGTCAAGTTTTGTTTAGTTTTTGTTTGTTTGTTTGTTTATTATGTTTTTGTTTTTTTTGTTTGTGTTTTTGTGTTTTGTTTTTTTGTTGTGTTTATGTTTATATAATATATAACAACTCTAACAACGTGGCGTACTCATGCATATTATGACGATAACAACTTTTATAACTTTTTGAATCGTTATATCTCAGAAACGGTGGCTCGTAAGAAAAAAAGTATTGATACATTTTTTATAGATAATTTTATGATCTACAATTTTTGTCTGAAGTACTTTTATGATAAAACTTACCGTTTTTCTGAAAATCGCGAAAAACTATTTTTTTTTTACCTTTGACCTTGAATATTTTTTTTTCCATACACGGGAATGATGGGGAACTTCTAGACATTGTTTATAATTATGTTTTAAACAATTTTACTGAATTTCAGCTTGTTGGGACTTTATGTAACTTCACTCTCATTTTTTGGTCTAAATTGACCGGACTAAAACGTTCATTTGCCGAACATTAGGTTTGCGTTACAATTTTTTGTGAATAGATTCTTTGCTAAGTAATAATTTGGCAAATGAAATTACGCGAAAAATTTTTGGGAAGTGAAAATTTGTCAATTTCCTTTCGGTCAAACAAGGGAGACCCACAGAACCTACGTAATTATGATTCTATGTGTTGACAGGCGGCGATTTTGATATCGACCTCTTTAACAAATAGGTTCGGACCGCAAATCATTGCCCCCAAAAACTAAACAACCAAAATCATAATACGGAATACATCGGCGCAATTAAGTTGTAATATTTAAAGCGGTGGTAGTGGTGAAAGCTGCAATAAGCAATAAACATGTCGGCCATGTTGATCTGTGTGCGCATATTAGACGCAGTTAATCTCCGGCGTCACTATGTGCCACCACTAGTGACGAGCGGCACAATTGTTTAGCGGGTCGCGACGTTACATTTTGGACTGTGTCGTGTCTATGGTCCAATGACCTCTCTGAATTATAATAGAGTTGTTTTGTCACTTAGACACATGAAACATACTTGATTCAGTCATTATTACATAGGTAAGAGCCGGAGTCACACGTCACCGTAACGTTACTTCATGACATTATTTAGTACAGACGTGTGACTGCGGCTTTGTTGAAACCGATGTTATTTTGTTACGATGTCTTATTTATACCTTTTTAGTTGACGTGTTTGTCATACTCGGGTTATAGATTTTAACTTAAAAAAAAACTTATAAGTAGAGAGAACTATCAAGCGGCCCAGCGATGGTGAGTGCTCACCGGCGCTCATACCTGTCTGTACCTATTAATAGACTAGTAAAAATGTAATGATTGAGAGAAAGCAATTTTGACTGGTTGTTTTCTATGAAATAACAAATAGTGAAGTTGTTTGACTGAACACAAAAATATGTGCCTTATCATTAATTATTTATTTTGTAAAGGAAGAAACGACAGGTGATTCAACTGCCGCTGATAAGATATGGAGCCATGCAACACTGCCCACCCGGAAAGGGAAAATGACGGTACAAAAAATAAACGCTTGATAATATTATTATTTGTAGCATCGGACGTACTAGGATATCATTTTTGTAAGATGATGTTCACATAAATATTTCGCAAACAGGGTCTCAGTTCCGGTACTAAGACAATTTCAAGTTAAAGTTAACATCTATTTGTGCAACCCATTCACAAAAATGTATCAAAAATGGTAACCAAAGCACAAAAAGCCATTGTGTAATTTCAGTAAATAAAATATCTGAAGCAAACCAACACGTAAATAAAAAAAAAACTCAACAGCCTTCTATTTAACTATAGTAAATGCAATACCTAGTTCCCAACTCAGTCGTTTGTTAACAAACGATTGCCGCGCGGACGGCGATTCAAAAGTTGGCACTAAACAGATTCACCAACTTCCAACATTTTGTCCAACATATATCTCAATTTATATTAGGACTCCGTTGACAAATGTCTCGCGCCCATCCTTAGCTATATCTTACGACAAACTTTTAAATTACGCTCCTATCACTTAAGAATATCCTCTATCTCCTTCTGATCAGTGATAAGGTCTATCTTACCTGCTCTATCGCAGGTCGTGTCCGAAGCTAAAGGAATTGACCTAATTTAAAAAGTTGGTCGTACAGTGTACGAGATACGGATTTTCATCGTATAATTGAATCATCGTTTTATTTCAATGTTTGCGAGCGACGTTTCAATTTAAAGTTAACGCCATATATTGACAGAACAGACGACGTTAAACAAAATGGAAAATATAATTTAAATGGAGTTTCATTTGAGTCGCAAAATGGCAGCGAACACTTCGGCGGAACGAAGTTTCACGTTATTCATTACCTGTATTTGTATAGATACACACCATTACACTACGTATTGTATTGTTTTATCAATGGGTTGTTGTCTGTCGGTTGGTGTTTCATTTTTTTTTAAATTCTCACCTCGTCAAATTAGTAGTGATAACTCGGTGACTTAAATAGCTCGTGATTTGTGGTATTTTAAGTGCCTTTTGGTAGAACTACGTTTGATTTGCTGAGATCCGTTGAAGAGTTTAAAAAAGTTGGTAAATTAGAGGTAAGTATAACGCGTACACACGGCTACATATCAAGCTATACATTTCCTTTATAAGCTAATCTTGTATTGTATTGTATTTCCGTACAAAGAGAGGCCAGCACTGGAAATGATTGAAAGCTTGATATGTATATTTATGTATTATAATATTACGGCACGCATCTGACTGCTGCTCCTGCCACCACCCGAACGCTTCTCGCGGCAACGCGTTGCAACGCCTCTTCTCTATAGAATGGTCTAGTATACTTAATTTAAACACGATTTAGGGACGTTCTACTTCCGCCCCGAATCAGATAGTTTTGTAATATCTATGTGTAAATTGTAACGTATCCAATAAACATATAGCTTTACATGTGTTTGTTCGTTTTTATTGACAGATATAGACAGACTTACCCCTCTGATCATTCTAATAAGTAAAAGTTAATATTCTGAAATTGAATCCCGGTAAAGAAATACTTATGTGTACCTTTCTCATAAGAGTTTTTCTTTCAAATAAATTCTTGTATGAACTGACAGGAAGCGAAAGAGTAGGAATATTTGTAAAGTTGGTAGAACTTGAGCTGAGGAGCGGAAGTGGGTTAGAGATTGCATTCCTAATAGATATTGAAGCTTGCGTCTCTTATCTCGAGCAACGAACGAATATTTATGAAAGTTTTTAAAACAACTTTCCTGAATAAATGTTTTATTTCCTGCAAATTCAATGTGAAAGAAAATGCTTGAAGCAGTGCTCCCATTTATTAACCTTTGACTTTTAGTTAAAGGGAAGCATTATTTTGTTAAGTTTATAAAAACAGAATCAGGCCGACAGCCTACCTCGTAGAAAGTGGTCCGAGTAGGTAAGTACCTAAAGTTATAAGCAACTGCAACACCAAGGGACTGAACCTTCGACACAAAGTTTACAACTAGATTTTGGCAACAAAAATTTGTCCAATGAAGTACAACTTCCACGATTCATTTGAGTTTAATCCAGTAATCTTTGCAATACAAAGACATCCACTCTTTAATGTTACAACCTTTTTAAATACACACTGTCACCCTTATTACGTGGGACCTAAACATAATTTGGCGAAATGTGGGTGTACTATAGGTACACCTCTGCCTAACACTTCGTGGATTACAGGCGTGATGTTATGTGATGATGTAGTTACTGTTTTCTTGGAGTTTTTTTTATGACAACTGTTAATACAATATGAAATTAATATACAACTTAGTAATCTTAACATGAGCACTTTATCAGTCGACAGCCGATGCCAATAAATTTTTCAATGCCATATTTTACTTTGTTAAAGGTTATTTTATATTGTATTTTTTTTGTGTAAATAGTTACATAGTTTCTACTAAACCAACTTCATAAATAAACAAAGGATCATCAGTTCTCTCCCAAACGTCCCGGCTCGCTGGACCACATCTACCTCAAGGGTACGGAGGACGGCAGGCATGAGCAACAAAGGGTCCAGCTACAGGTCATTATTTGTAAAGGTACGTTATTGTACGTATTGTTCATGTTTGGCTAGTTTCCTTGTTCGTGTTAATGTGTTCCAAGTTAATGCGACTGTTAATTTAAATTAAGGAGCTAAATGGACAGACTGATGTGGGTAATATTATTGTATGCTAAATGGGGAGTGTATCTTGGAATTATCGTTAGTTATTATAAGGACACCGTTATGGCTTCCTATAAAACGCATTTTACCAGAATGAAAAGAGAATAGAATAGAATAGAATACTCTTTATTATGTACACCATAAAAGTTACAGATATAAATGTTGAAATTTTACACAGGGTGACACAATGGGCGGTCTTATCGCTAAAAGCGATCTTTTACAGACAACCTTTGGATGGATTAAAAAGAGAAGGAGAGACAGTACTGCAGGTAGTCAGTGGTGAACTATTTACATGTACAATAAATACATACATACACTAAGCATAACTTATCCATAATATATATATACAATAATAAACATGAAACAAGATCAAGGAACTGTACTCTGTAATGATGCTGTCTAAGAACAGAGAAAGTGTTTTTTTACCAGAATTTTAAAAGTGGACAAAGATTGAGCATGCCTTATCGACACGGGCAAGGCATTCCATAACCGTACTGCTTGAACTGTAAAAGACTTGTCATAAAAACTGGTAGAATGCATCGGCATCTCTAGTCTCAAGTTTTCCGATGACCTCAGATATCTATTATGTGTGTCATGAAGGAACTTGAAACGTTCTTTAAGATAAGAGGGGGTTTTAGGATTGAACAGAATACTGTAGAGCTGAAATAAGATATGAGAATTCCGGCGAAGACGTATTGGTAGCCACTTGAGCTTTGTACGAAATTCGGAAATGTGATCATATTTGCGCAAGCCAAATATAAATCTTATACAAAAGTTTTGAAGTCGCTCAAGTTTATCTAATTGTGCCTCAGTGAGATCGAGATAACTGACATCAGCGTAGTCAAGGATGGGTAGTAAAAGGGATTGTGCAAGCGCAGTTTTAGTTGCAGTTGGAAGAAAATTCCTTAATCGTCTCAGGGACTTCCCGGATGCAAAAATTTTGCGACTTACGTCCTGTAGCTGGGGACCCCAAGAAAGATGTTTATCTATCCAAATTCCAAGGTTCTTAACCTTTTCGCTTACTGGAATAGGAATTCCGTTAAATTGAACTTGGGGAAGTTGCGACCAGTTTATCTTGGGGGTCAACCTTGAGCTGCCAACAACAATGACCTGAGTCTTCGATGGATTGACCTGCAACCCATGTGCCTCACTCCACTCGCAGATTGAACCCAAATCCTTGTTAATGGTATTAATTGCATCAGCCAAATCCGCAAGGGCAGCTTGTTTATATATTTGTAAATCATCTGCATAAAGGTGGTAGGAAGAAATAAGTTTTTTGGAAATATAGTTTATAAATATTGCGAAGAGTAAAGGAGATAAAACGCCACCCTGAGGAACACCGGCAGAAGTATAACACCAAGAAGAGCAACACTCTTCTATGCATATACGTTGCCGGCGGCCATACAGGTAACTACGAAACCAGTCAATCGCCGTTGGAGATATGTTAAGCAAGCGAAGCATGCCAAGAAGGATATCGAAATCGACAGTATTAAATGCATTACTAAAATCCAGTAAGCAAAGAACCGTCAGATTTCCTCCTTCCATGCCTAACCGTATGTCATCAGTGACGTTAACTAAGGCTGTAGTAGTGCTGTGACCAGGACGAAAACCTGATTGGAAAGGATTCAGCAGACTATTCTTACAAAGAAAAGTACTAAGCTGATTGTGGACAGGCGTTCTAAGACTTTGGAGAGGAAAGGCAAGATGGAGATAGGACGGTATTCGGAAAAGGAAGTAGGATTAGATTTTTTGGGTAAAGGAGTGATTTTTGCCTCTTTCCACATCGATGGAAAAACACCATAGGATATAGAATAGTTTAGGATATAACATAGGATAGGAAGGATTTCGTCGAGGACAGGGAGTATCATTTTCCGACTTACACAATCACTACCAACTGCGTTCGACGTGATTGATACTACGCTTTTCTTAACATCACAATCAGAGAATTGACTAAACACAAATGGAGGATGGTCCGGAGTTGGAAGGTTTGAAATATAGTTTATTGTAGCTGTTTTAGCTGTCCCATTACAGTGGGACGAAGATGAGAAGTGTTGATTCAGTAGATCAATATCTAGGTTTTTAGGAATTGATTCTTGGCGTGACTTTCCAACTCCCAGGGACTTAAGAAATTTCCAGACTTTAGCTGGATCTCCGTTTTCAACTGAGGTGTGGATATGACGGCGTTGGGCATCTCTACACACCCTATTGCAGCGATTTCGAGCATCCACAAGGATCTCCCGGTTCGATGGTGAGGGCCGACACTTAAATTTAGTCTTGGTTACAGCCTTCCTGTGCATGATGCTTCTTATATCGTCTGTAAGCCATGGTGCCGGAAGGTGTTTAATTTTTACAGCACGAATAGGAGCGTGGACATCGTACAGCTGCACAAGGTTGTCTGTCAGCAGGTTGACTTTATCATCAATCGACTCGACACTGACTAGAGGAGACCAGTCAATGCTGTTAACATCTCTTCGGAGGTCATCTGTCTTCATGCCACTAAAATTACGCTGCAGGAGGATTTTAGGTTTAGCCTTAGGTGGGCGAATTTTGTAGGAGAGGAATAATAGGTCATGGTAAGAAAACATGTCAGCTGGGCATTGACCATGCTTGCTGACATGTTGAGGAGACGAAACAATGAGAAGGTCCAAAAGTGAGGGATTACAGTTTGGAAAATGGTGCGTGGCACTTAAAGGGAGAATTGATAAATTCGACGACTGAACTATTGATTGAAGAGAAGAAGACCGGGAATCGATTTTCAATAAACAAGTATTGAAATCCCCCATGATGATTGTGTGACTGTAAGAGGGTGTTAGGTTTTCGAGGATCTTTTCAAAAGAGGAAAAGAAATTTATACGTGACGAAGGGCTGTAATAAACACCTAGAAGGACTATCACGTGATTCAGGTTTACTTCCAAAAAGAGATGCTCGCCCGCGTTCTGCGGTGGAGGTTGTGCAGACATATCGACAATTGAGAAAGGAATATGTGGACGAAGGTATATGGCAACACCGCCACCACCGCCACGCGCGCGGTCATTTCTTACTAGTTGAAAGCCCGGCAAGGAATACGAAGTTGAAGGGAGACATGGCTTTAGCCATGACTCTGAGACAAGGATAGCATGGATGTTCTTACAGTCTAGGTTAGCTAGCATGTCAGAGTAATGTGCCGGAATACTTTGGGCATTTATATGGACTACATTAAAATTCTTAGGTACATCAGAAAACTGAGATTCAAGCGTATCAGCAAGGGACGGAAAACTTATAAAGCTGTCATTACTACAAACCGAAAAAAAGCTTTCAGTGTCGCTGTCGTCATTGCTATCTAACATCGACAATATTTAAATATTATAAATAATAATAAACTTAAATAAACTAATTGATCGTAAATATAAAAGAGCAAATTATCTAAATCCACCCGCCAGTTGAGTGTTTACAATCTTTAAAAGCCAAAACAAAACTATAGTTTAAAAATTTCATCGTCCGGGTAACAGATAGATACCATAATTATAAATTATATGCTTTAGGAAAATAAATAAGAAAATACGTAAGGTAACAAGCAAAAATAAGCAAGTTATCCATACCGGAAATAACATAGGCAACATAGAAAGAAAGAAGAAGGAAAAGAGTGAAAGAGCATGAGGTCCTAGGTTCGATTCCCAGGTCGGGCAAAGTGTTATTGGGTATTTCCATCAGGAATTTCTCAGTAGCAGCCCGGAGTCTAGATTTGTGCCTCGTTGATGGCTTACAGGCTCACCCGCTATTATTCTCGTATAGGACTTAAACACGACTGGCGAAATGTGGGTGTAGGTACTATGTACGAGTAAGTACCTACACCGCTCCCTGACCCTTCAGGGAAAACAGGTGTGGTATTATGTTATGTTATGAAAAGTAAACTGTTTTAACCGATTTCCAAAAAGGAGGAGGTTATATGTTTGGCTGGTATGTTGTTTTTTTTTTATGTATGTTCTCCGATTGTTCCGTCAATCGTGGACCGATTTTGAAAATTCTTTTTTGATTGAAAGGGTATGCTCCCGAGGTGGTCCAATTGCCACCAAATCAGAATCTGATGAGGGGACCACATGGAAATTGAGGGAATTCCTCAGATTTTATAGTCTCTCTAATTCTATAGCGATTTGGGTATTTTTTATAGTAACTCGTGCGTTTGCTCTCGGAAAGTACCATTTGGTGAAGTGGAATTGATGATGGAGACCAGAGATGGCCACCGGAACTACTTAATAATAAGTATTTAACGGGTTTCGATTCGAGTAAGTACTTTAATAATAGTGTTGCTAAGCAATTTATACTCGTGACATGGTGAGTGGCAGTTCTCCTGGTTCTTACCAGGGGAACTCTTCCATATATAACGTCCCTGCATCGGGAAAACCAATATTTTGTAAAAGGTGATGAGCAGTTGATATTAGGCTATTGTAATTTAGACTAATTATAAACTGGGTCAATTTATAATTAGTCTAAAAAGTGAAAAATAAAAAGCTTTTTACAAAAAAAAAAAACACTATAAAATTAAAAATAACTTTAATTTCTGAAGTCGGTGGCAAAACACCAAAATACAGATACAAAGTAACCCACTTCCGAAATTAAAGTTATTTTTCACTTTGTAGTGCTTTTTTGGAAGTCGGTTATTTTTTTTTTGTAAATTATAGTAGGTACTCACATTGTTATGTTATTTTTGTCTATTTTCATCTTTCACTGTTATATTAAAAATCAAATTGTCTCTCTTATTTTTATTATAACCTACATAACTGTTATAATTATATTCGTTATGTTAAAAAATAATTATGAAAGAAAACAACACAATATCATTATTTGGAATCTGAATAACTTTACCCATATTATAGCCAATCGTAAATCGTCTTCAGACTTCAATACTTTCGAATAATAATAACCACCCTTTAGATTTGGACTTCATTCCCCTGACAACCTGCTGATATAGTCTTTAATTATCTCATCGTGAAAACTTAGGTGAAGTGAGACTGAATTGAGCCGTAAATAGTTTCAATCCCCGGCACCAGGTGGAACGGCAGCTCACAATTGAGCCGTAAATAGTTTCAATCCCCGGCATCAAGTGGAACGGCAGCTCACAATTGAGCCGTAAATAGTTTCAATCCCCGGCATCAGGTGGAACGGCAGCTCACAATTGAGCCGTAAATAGTTTCAATCCCCGGCATCAAGTGGAACGGCAGCTCACAATTGAGCCGTAAATAGTTTCAATCCCCGGCATCAGGTGGGACGGCAGCTCACAATTGAGCCGTAAATAGTTTCAATCCCCGGCATCAGATGGAACGGCAGCTCACAATTGAGCCGTAAATAGTTTCAATCCCCGGCATCAGGTGGAACGGCAGTCACTTCAGGCTCACTTCGGCTAAGTGTTCACGGTGAGATTTTTACAGAACAGCTGAACCTTACATTCTCCTGTGTAAGCGTGACCTTAATGTACAACTGTTGATGTCGCGACTCATTATCTCCAAGAAGTAATAACTGGGACTAATTTAAAGCTCGCACGAGGCGTTCCTCTCCCTCGTACAGTTACCAACTACTACAACTCAGAAATTGCTCTTTAGAATAGTGAATGTAGCGCGAATTGAAATAAGTAATTGTGTGTATAAATTGCTTTAGTACGTTTGCGAGGTTTGACGTTAAAGTTGGGAAAAACGACTGACGGGCAGAATAATATGATGGCCAATCAGATGTACGGCTGACCTGTAGACACGCCAGGATAAATAAACACTATAAATCAAACCAAATTTGCTTTTCCCAATTACACAAGGTCAAATTAAATTAACTAGCGAAAGTTCGCAGATGTGATCGGTACCGATATTTTAATGATGATAAAACAAAAATAAATGATTTTCTAAACTAATCACTTGCTGCACGTTGCACGCTGGTGTCCCGAACTTGAAATTATGGGCTTATATAATCTTTTACCTATCACGTCTATATAGCTACGTGAATTATTTTAACTTACCTTTATCTTTTTCTACGTAGCTTTCACAACTATAATGAGGTCGACTTCCAGTCTTACCAGATACAGCATTTCACATGGAGCGACTGCCTATCTCACCTCCTCCACCCAGTTACTGGGTAACACGATACCCCTTAGTAAGACTGCTTTACTTGACCTTATGTACGAAATGCCATCGAATATACCTACTGCTTTCTATTTTAGATTTTACCGAACGGCAGTTAAAACCAGGCATCGATCTATTCAGTGTATACCGACTTGCTGTAACGTGCAGTAAAAGTAAAAACAATGGCGTCCGTACTCCAATAACAATCCCAGAGCGATGTGCAAAAGTTAATAACGTTAAAAATATCCGGATTCAGGCACGCTCGGGATGAAACTCGCTCGGACGCAGTTCAATATCGCCGATAGTTTATGTTGCCGACTGTACGGCTGACACACTGGCATAGAGGATGACTGACTAAATAGAAACTAACATTACATTACGTAACAGCCCGTATTACCCGAAAGATTAGGCAGAGCTAGGCTGTACCTATAGTACTTACACCCACATTTCATCAGTTATGTTACAGTCCAATGTAATAGGGGGCAAGCCTATTGCCATCAACCGTGCACAAATCCAGACTTCGGGCTTGTGCTACTGAGAATTCTCACTTTTCGTACCCTAATCGAACCCAGGACCTCATGCTCAGCAGTAGCGCTTGTGACACGGCAGTCCATATAGAAACAAATATTACAAAAACGGTTACTAAATCGACACCAGAATATTTGGAGGAAAGTGCCCGAAAAGGCGTTGCATAGGCAGGTTCTGTATCGTGGTCTTTGTAGAGGACATGGTGCTGATGATGATGGGGGTGGTTTTAGTGAGATACCCACCCCAGTCTTATCCCCGAAGCCTTTTGACAGTTTCTCCGAAGAAAACAAAGAATAAAGGTAGACACGTAGACAGACAAAAATTCAAAACATTAATCGTAGCTGTGACCAGAAACATCAGACGTACTAGTACACACTGCTGATACTTACAATTATCAGCAGTGAGTGTGGACCACGCACACTATATGTCACTATCTGTCTCTTTAATCCATTATCATGAAGTATGTACATACATATAGTTATTACGAGAATCATAATAATAAAACACTTGCTATCAGATCAGTACTTAAAATTACGTGTTACGAATAAATAATTTTACCTCTTTATATTAATTGGAAATTATTCCCCATAGCATGATGAAAACATGTTTTTCTATTTATTTATTTATATAATACTAGAAGCACACGAATGCACAGAGGTGCCATAGGCTTTTTCTACCAGTCAACCTAGTTCCCAGTTTTAATTTTTTTATTAGGAAACCATGGAAACCATTTTGTGTTTATTTATAACTTGGGTTTAGTTAAAGGTATACTCCTGCATGACCATTACTTACTACACAAAACAAAAAACCTGAGTGGAAACAAAATTAAAGAAAACAGTGACACTTTTGTTACTGCTACAGTTATTTTCTTATTTTGCAACTTTGGTGAAAATAGTTTTAGTTTAG
Source organism: Tiliacea citrago (assembly GCA_963921375.1). NCBI lineage: Eukaryota > Metazoa > Arthropoda > Insecta > Lepidoptera > Noctuidae > Tiliacea > Tiliacea citrago. Next base: position 24,309,769 of record OY992800.1, read on the forward strand.
TTTTTTCACTCAAACTCAAAGCATTTATTTCAAATAAACCAATTACAGGCACTTTTGAACTGTCAAGGGGTCGGTCAGTCATAAAGATGAAGCTAGTTGCCCACTCCAAAGCGTAATAGGTTCCTATGGAAATGAATGGGTAAGAAACTCCACGGACACTCCTTTAAATTAACATTATGGTTACAAAATATTGGTTTTATCATTCATGTTGAAATTATACATATGAGAACGATCCATAACGTCAAAAACGTCCGTAATAAAAAGGTAAAAAAATAAAAAATAAGCGGTGGCAGCTAAGATCTGACCAGTCCCTACTGACGGCGCCCGTTCACAAACCTGACGCATAGATTAGCACCATTCAGCTAGGGGAGCTAAATGATCCAACACACGCGCCACCATCAGCGAGAAATCAGAGTGAGCATGACATACTTCCAGCCGCCAGGGCACATTCAAGTCAATGAAAGACGTACACAGTAAATGGTAGCTTTATAGTAAGTACATATTACTCACACATGTGCTATGCAATTATGCAATACTAAGAGACTGAATCTATACAATGAAAAGATAGTTTTTTAAATCTTCAGCAGCTTCAACAGTATTTTCAAATGAAAATCAATCAGTTTTTGCGCCTTTGTGGAGCAGAACCAGCGTTGAGCCAAGTATTTTTATCAGTGATGTAATCCCCAACTTATAATATGCTTGACTGCTTAGTGTGCAACCTTAGTGCGCTACCATGTCTACAATAGTTAGTGACTGTGCGGGTGTGAATTTCACTTTATTTTACTTCCTACAAAATATTATGTGATGCTGTCAATTATTAATATCTCCACACACAAATTAGTTGCGCAACACGCTCGCGAACTTGTCTCTCCGTTGATTCTCTGCCACGCAACCAGTTCGCGCACAACATGTATCACGTCTCACGTACGAAACGCTAAGACTAAGCTGAATTGTTTCAACGAGGGAAACTTTAAACCAAAGTCCTAAGTAATACCGCTCCAGATTTTTCTTACCTGAGATATCTGAGAAGTACGCGAAAGATTTATTTATATTATACCCCGTACTACCGTTTGTTTCTGTTAGCAATGGATGGCACTCGAATTTGATGACAAAACATGTCATTGTTTATCTGTTTCGCGATTGCGTTTACGATTTTTGTTTCACAGTTCAAGCTCATGTCCGCCCACAGATATTCGCTCTGACATTTAATGCTGTTGTATTTAATGTTATTTCGGCCTTTCTTCTCAGAGTGGTGACGTACTCAGAGTGGTGACGTAGGAAACGCCAACTAATATCATTTCTGGAAACGCCAACCTCATCTAGTTTCTAAAATATGATTGACGAGTAAAAGTGCTTGAACAAACCTATTGACAGAAATAAAATCATTTATCATTTAAAAACATAACATACATATCAACACGCCTGTAATCCCCGAAGGGTTAGACAGTTATGTTTAAAATATACAATGAAGGGTTCCGTAGTTAGGATGAATTTATCCCAAAAACAAACTTAACATTGTAGTTGAAAAACATGCTCTCCCATACATCGATATACGTTACGACCAATTCTTCAACTGCAAATTTAAGTTGGAGGACTTTTACTCGTTAACTAGTAGACCCTACTTAGCTGTGATAGTTTTCCTTTAAATTTCGTTATATATACTACTGCCATGAATTTTTTCACATATCCAAAACCAACCATTTAGCTGGCAGGGGGGGGGGGGGACACACTTGATTCTAACAAAAAATAGCACCCACAATATTTTTAAACGGCCTATCCAACGATACCCCACACCATGTATTAGATGTGAAAAAAATTACATCCCCGTTTTACGTGCAAGGGGGTACCCTAAAAAAAATGTTTTTCATGGTTTTACTATACGGCTTTTTCGGCGTGATGAATATGTACAACCTTGCCAAATTACAGCTTTCTGGGACGAAGCGTCTCCGAGCTAACCGGGGACAGACGGACGGACGGACAGACAGACAGATGGACATGGCGAAACTATAAGGGTTTCTTGTTTACTACGGAACCCTAAAAATAAAATACTGTTCGTTGGTAAGCGCATCACTTGAAAACGGCTGGATCGAAATGCTATTTTTTTGTTTTAAAATGTTTATAATATGTAGTTCGAATTAGGTTTATATGGGAAACAATTTGGGAAAGTTTCCGGAAAATGTTCAAATTTGGAATGTCCTTTTTTCTTTGGGTTTTTGTATGAACTAAAGAGCACCGCAGCGTCTGTCGGGTCACGGAGATGTGTATAATACAATTGTCACATTGGTACTTACCCGGGTCTGAACCCACAACATGATGCATGAGAGTCGAGGCCTTACCACTAGGCCATTATTTATTATTATACGTTGACATTTGAAACACAATTATTTTTGGTAAAAAAATATCAAGAGCTGAAGGAATGTTTTGTAAGCCGATATAAGTAGCCAAATGAAAACTAAATCAACTGACAAAACAGAAAAAACTGATGTTTTTTTGGCTCACTGCTGCACTAGCTGAAAACTGGTATCCACATTTGGAGTGGGTGACTAAGCTAAAAATATTAATTCGTTGAGACAGCTATACGAGTAACGAAGGCGATACAACTCGATGACCGGACTTTTTTAATTTCGCTCGAAATGTAGGTAGGTCTACAACGAATCATCGTCTGTACAAAATTCATTTGAATTTTAGATATTATAATTCTGTCAAAGTTTACTTGCAACATGCTGGCGGTCACTTTCCAAGGGTGCGTCTAGTTTGAGTAATTACAGGCCTATATCGCTGGCAACTGTGATTGCCAAGGTGTGATTAAGAAATATTTAGATATACATCTTAAATTACATGACGCTCAGTTCATGTTTCGAACAGGGCTGTCTACTGAAACAGCTATACAGAGTCTCAAGCACACTATCCGGTATTACACCAGCAGGAATACACCGGTTTACGCCTGTTTCTTAGACCTTTCAAAGGCGTTCGACCTGGTTGTGTATGACAAGCTGTGGCAGAAGTTGTCGAGTGAGACTGAACTTCCTGGCGAATTCACATCGCTCCTTAAATATTGGTATGGCAATCAACGGAACAATGTCAGGTGGGCGGGATCACTATCGGATGCGTATAGGTTGGAGTGTGGCGTAAGACAGGGTGGTCTGACTTCGCCCAAGCTTTTCAACGTGTACGTGGAACGGCTGGTCTGTGAGCTCAGCAGCACTCAGGTAGGTTGCTCGATTGATGAAGTTTTTGTTAACAATATAAGTTACGCCGACGATATGGTGCTGCTGAGCCCATCGATCAGTGCCCTAAGGCGCTTAATAAAAGTATGCGAGTGCGGAGTGCTATGCGGAGAACCATGGGGTCAGGTATAACACGAACAAGAGTGAGGTGATGGTGTTCAAGTCCGGTACAAAGAGCTATGACACCGTACCTCAGGTCACATTGGACGGCAGTGCCTCAAAAGAGTGGTGCAGTTCAAGTATCTGGGCCACTGGTCACCGAGGCCCTCACAGATGATATGGATGTTGAAAGGGAACGCAGGTAAAAATAACTTTATTCAAGGCGTACTGTCAGTCTTTTTATACCTGCAGCCTATGGGTGAAGCATACGCAGAAGACTTACAATGCCCTGCGTGTTCAATAGAATAACGCGTTCAGGATGTTAATGGGGTTGCCACGCTTTTGTAGTGCATCAGGTATGTTTGCTGACGCTCAAGTGGATGGCTTCCAAGCGATACATCGCAAAAGAATAGCGTCTCTGATGCGCCGCATACGGGGCAGCCCCAACAGCTTCCTGCAGCTTATTGTAGTGAGTTTGGATGTGGATTGCTCCTTCATGGAGGATTGGACAAAACTACATGTACGAGTAGTGCGGTCCTGATCCAATGTTTCCATTGTTGTGTCATTGTGTGTCTATATTGTTAAAAAAAATAGTATATGGATAATTATAATATATTAACGATTGTAATTTATCTGAAATAAAATATTTTAATTGAATTGAATTGAAAAAGTAAAAAATAACTTTATCAAGGTTACTGGTAGGTATATAAAATAGTTTAACAAGTGTTATAAAGTGCGATTGTGTCTAATCATCGTACTATACAGTACGATATTTTTTTACTTAAGTAATAAATTATACCTCAGATTCATAACAACTAAATAGTTTTATACATTACAAAATTATTATAAATAAGCAAATGTTTTATACAGGTGCCATAGTCTGCACAAAATACCCAATCATAATGTTTAATGCGTTTAGAATATGATCTGAATGTCATTTAGCTGTTTTGTTTATGTTCAAATACAGAAATTTCAAAATAAAAATAAATTAATCCGTTAAGATTATGAAATAAAGACAGCCCTTATAAAATTTAAAATATACGGTGCCCATACACAAAAAATCCCTAATCATTATTGCCCTTTATCGAATAATAATAGTGACATCGTCATTCCATCGATTAATTAAAATCTACGTAGATAATGACGAAAGCATTAGATAATTCCGATAAAAAACTGGAGCAGTTTGATGTTTTATACTGGTTTATAAGTAGGACGTTGTGTGCAGCGATGGAGACCAGACAACTGTTGATATTATGTGCGGCTGCGCTGAGCCTGGTGCACGCCGGGAACTATGAAGCTTACTCCGGGTAAGACTTTATACTCGTAAAATACATATTTTTATCCGCTTTCTATCTTTTTCCTGCGAGTTTGAGAAGGCAGGCAAAAAAACGCTGCCACACGCTGAAATTATATTAATACAAAATCTTTGGAGTATTAAATACGATTAAAATATGATGTCTAAAACCTTCTTAGTCTATGTCCGTATGAGTTGAGGAGCCATGTTTTATATTTAAACACGGGTACTACCAATTTAAGTAGTAAATTAGCCAAATTTGTAGGCCCGATCCTGGAATTCGTAGTAAAACTCTTAAAAAGTTACAGGACGTTCACGGTGTGGAACTCGAACACTAACCGACGGATGTTTTTGAAAATTTGGTAGGAATTAATGATTGTTATTTATGCGTAATCCGTACAAAAAACTGACAAAGTTCGTGTCGGACCACGCGCAATGAAGGGTTCCTTAGTTGCGATGAATTTATCCCAAAGCAAAACTTAACATTGTAGTTGAAAAACATATTCTCCCATACATCGATATAGTTACGGTCTCGGTTTACAGAATAAACGATTTCATTTCATTTCATTTCAGTTACGGTCAATTTCTCTAACTGCAAATGTAAGTTGGTCGACTATTACTCGTTAACTTGTAAAGCCTAATTGGCTGTGATAGTTTTCTTTTTAATTTCGTTATTATCTATATAAATAAAAAGACAAGTCCTGACTGACTGACTGACTCATCAACGCCCAGCCTAAACCCTTGGACCTAGAAAGCTGAAATTTTGTACAGAGGATCTTTTTATAATGTAAACAAGGAATAAGAAAGGATTTTTGGGTATTCTACCCTTAAAGGGGTAGAATAAAAAAATAGGGCATGGAAGTTTATATGAAAGTCCGTCAGTTTTGAAGTTAGGATCTTCAAATTTTGTGTTTAGGCTGACAATTGAAAATTAATTTATACGTGTTTCAGTGTTTTTGATAATTCCACCCCCGAAAGGTTAAAAAGAGGGATGAAGTTGTGTATGGAAAATCCTTCATTTCAGAATGTAAAAATCACTAAATTTATTATCTAGGCTTATGGTCGGAAGCTAACGCAACGGTGTTGTTAGAATTTCAACCCTTAAGGGATGAAAAAGGGGACGAAATTTTGTTTTTAATTAAAGTTCTTTATTTTTTAAGTTAAAATCACAAATAGTTCGGCTTATGGTTGTAAATCGTTGTTTTTTTTTTAATTTCAACCTACAAGGGGGTGAAAAGGGGGATAAAGTTTTGTATTGGAGTTGTTCATTGGCAAAATTTTCTATTCAAGTAAAAATAATAAAGTTGATAAACTTGAAACTTTGCACGAATACTTACCTAAGTAAATCATAAAGTTTCCCATTTTTAGTTTTTTCAAAGTTACACCCGTTAAAAAAAAAAGAATAAACTGTATCAGCTTTTTTTTAATCTTTCTCTAACGGGATGAAAAGGGGTTGTCAATTTTACAAGGGAGGATTTTACTGCGTGGCTCGATTAACTTGAAAATTGGTATTAATACCAACAAAAATTAAGAATAACATGTATCAGAGTTTTTCAAAAATTTACCCCTTTTTTTTAAAGACGGGGTGAAAAGGCTTTATTAACTCTAAATTATGACGTAGGCATCTGTTAAGAAGGGGTTTTTGGGAATTTGACCTTTAAAGGGGTGAAAAGGGGGGATTTTGTTTGTATGAACAATCTTTTATTTTAATTTTAATTTTAATTTAATTCCTTGAGTTAATAAATCTGAAACTTGGCACGAATACTAACCTAAGTAAATTATAAAGTTTGTATGGAAGAATTTTAACGCGTGGTCCGATTTACTCGAAACCCGGTATTTTATACAATATACATATACCTAATGCTCACAGAATATAAAGTCTTACATGTTTTTGGGTTTATTCAAATGTAACCTTTACGGGGCAAAAGGGGGTTTTTAAGTTTTAGGGAAGGATTTTACTGTGCGTCTTGATAAACTCCAAAGTAATTGAATAACACATGATTGAATATTTTTCAAAAATAAACTCCTTTTGGGGTGAAAAGAGGGACACAGTTTACATCAAAATGGTGTTTCCTTTGATCAATAAACTGGAAAATTGACCCGTATATTTTTTTAATAAATAAAACGACCATAAACATACATTTTCGAAAACAACTTTTAAAGGGGGTGTTGAATTTTTTGGGGGAAAATAATTGTATGGAAAGATATATCGTGCGGTTCGATTAACTTTAAACTCGGTATTCAAATTTAAGATCGGAAATAAAGGAAAAGGTGTATCAGGGTTGTCAAAAATCTACCCCTAACGGGGTGGAAAAGGATAGTCAATTTTAAAGGGCATGATTTTATGTTTCGGATTGGCGCAAAAATGTCTGAACGGATTTAGATGAAATTTGGTAACATAGTTTATAGTTTATAATCTGCATTAACACATAGCGTACTTTTAATTCCAGTAGTACGTTCTCGTGACATTTTTTCTGATATCCACGCCGCGGGCAAAAGCTAGTAATAATATATAATGCCATGAATTTTTTCACATAATAAAAACAACCATTTAGCTGGCAGGGGGACACACTCGACTCTAACGAAATAAAGTATTATAAAGCTTAATATTATGCAAACGGATCCCTGAATCTAAAAATGGTTTTAAGAAATCCGCAATATTTTGAACAGCCTGTCCAACGATATCCCACACTATGGGATAAACGAGAAAAATAAATGACTTTACGTGCAAGGGAGGTCACCTAAAAAAAAAACATCTATCAGACAATGGCCACTACCTAGCGTTATAGCACTTGCCAATACATATCCAATGAGTCCAAACCAACAAGTTCAAACTAACCAACGCTATCTTATACATAGTATCCAATAATAAAATAAGATATATAAATAAAACTACCAGAAAAATCTTATAAACATAATTTTTTAACCCTGAGACCGATTTTTTTTTGAGTATATATTTATGCAAAGATCCATTTGGAAGTATTTCCATGTCTGGGCAACACTTGGTCCAAACCTGGTCAATATCATACATATATCATCCGAGGTGCAAGTGATTGTGCACCTAGGACATTCCAGTAAGTTGGACATAGTCTGATCAGAAGCACCGCACTCGCACTGGGATGCTCTGCCATAGCATCGTATCACCAGATAAACCATTCCATGTTCCAGCCACGTGGTGCACGGTGTCGTCCTACGTAACTCGTCGGACGCGGCGCTGCTGCAGTGGCTGGAAGCGCAGCTGGAGTTGGACGTGTGGCAGCTGGGCGCGCCGCAAGAGACGGACGCGCTGCTCATGGTGGCGCCACACAACGAGGACAAGCTCTTGAAGGCTCTGGACGATGAGGGCATAACGCATTATGTGCATGTGGACAATGTTGCCAAGTAAGAAAAGGATCAAGATTTGATTTTATTAAATAAAAAATCTGTTACATCTTTGAAAGTTGTAGTGCAATAAAATTATTCAATAATTATTTTAAAATGAAATGATAAAATCATAAAACTAAAAAGTAAGTGTACTAAAAGTATTAATAAATAAATAAAATTTAATAAGTAAGAAATTGTCTTAACGAGGTCGATAATATCTGCGTTTACCTTATTATTTCTTTCACAGAGCCATCGAGAAACACAATGAAGAGATATCAATGTGGAGGAGTACTAGAGGCCAGAGGATGATATTCCAGGATTACTGGCGATACGCTGAGGCATTTACCCTTGAACTTATTTAAACCTACATAAGCATGATGATATGTTGATAGCAGTTGATAAGAACCGGCAAAAGTAGCATCATGAGGATTTATTTTTCGATCAGTCAATAAATGTAGGGCAGACTATAAATTAGAAAGTAGGGTAATGTTGTTGAAAATGAATACGTGATTTTCATATTGAATGTCTTTAACATAAATTCTGACTCAGCTGATGAAAAACCTGATTATAATAATTTTTGGGTTAAGTACAATCAAGGTATAATTTAAAAAATTGTGACTATAGGAATTTAAAATAACAAAACGTCAGTTTAAACACACAATTGTAAACACACACCTGTCTGTTTCGGTCTGTTTTAAATTAGAGCTGTAAAATATTAACTGAATCCCCAAATGTGTAATCCGTTGTTTGTGTGATTGAACACAAAATGGAATTCATTCTGGTTCGTAATAATTATTTAGTTGCTAGAATTTTGCTTGGCGGGATTTGTTTGTTTTTTTAAAAGAGTAACGGTGGAGTTTCTTGCCCTTTCTTCTCCATACGAAACTACCTTTTGGAAGGGGCAACTAGAATCAATTCTACTTTTTTGTAAATTTTGACGTCACAAGTGCCTCTTATGTGCCTATTTGAAATAAATGGTTTGACTTTTGACTTTTTTTACTTTTTGATTTTTTTTGTTTGCAGATTTGCTTTGTTCAATTTGATTTAATATATTTTTCAGATCGATGCATACATGGACAGAATAGCTGCACAGTATCCTAACTTGGTGACTTTGGTCAACGCCGGAAAAAGCTATGAAGGTCGAGACATCAAATATTTAAAGGTAAGAGTCATTTACATTTATTCCTATAGTTTCTTTTGATATTTAGTGTAATTTTCATATAGTTAAGTTAAATGTCTGTAAAATAAAGGTACATAAATTAACTGTGATCATTGATGTTTTTATTCATAGATGGTAATACATTTTTTTTTTCAATTGTTTATCTCTTTGAGCTAAGTGGCACTTACTTAGAATATTAGTTCAACTGTTTTTGGGATATTGGTTTCATTTTAATAAAATTCTTCGAATCACGTACCAACTCTTTATTGGATCTACTACACTACATTTGAAATCGGAACAGTTTTAGAAAATCAATTAAACATTTTTAACATTATCTCAATCGTGGACTTACAATGTTATGGTTATGTATGTTAACTAGATATCAACCACCAACTTCAATGACCCAAGCAAGCCAATCTACTTCATGGACGCAATGATCCACGCGCGGGAGTGGGTGACCACCCCGGTGGCACTGTATTCCATCTACAGGCTAGTGGAAAATCTGCGGAGCGAGGACAACGACCTGCTCAGTGATGTGGACTGGATCATCATGCCGCTCGTCAACCCTGATGGATACGAGTACACGTTTACTGATGTGAGTAAATAAAGTTTATAATATCATCATCACTCAGGTGAAACACAGCCACTGCTGGACATAAGCATCCCCACAGCGGCCGGTCCTGTGCTTCTAGCATTCAACGGAATCTTGCGACCTTTACCAGGTCATCTGTCCACCTTGTGGAAGGCCTAGCAATACATCGAAATAGTCTTGTAACAGTATAATGTATTAATATCAATGTATTGCTTTCAGGAACGTCTCTGGCGTAAGACACGATCTATCAACCTGGAAGTCAGTGACACCTGCTTCGGAGTTGACGGTAACAGGAACTTCGACGTCCTCTTCGGTACCACTGGAGTCTCAAGCAATCCTTGTGCATTGAACTATCCTGGAACCCACGCCTTTTCGGAGCCAGAGACCCAGTACGTCAGGGATATACTCCAGAATTATGTGGACAGGATCCAGTTATACATGAACATTCACAGTCACGGGAACTGGGTGCTATTTGCTTATGGGGACCGGAGCTTGCCACCGAATGCCGCACAAGTGCACTACGTCGCCGCCGCTATGGGAGCTGCCATGGATGCGCTGAAGCTGCCACAAGCTGGGTTCTACATGATAGGGAACAGTGCAAGTCTTCTGTATGGTACTTCGGGAAGTGCTCAGGATTATGCCCAGGTAAATCAGCTTACACCTACATCTTTTTTTATTCAAAGCAATCAATAATTAGAATTTTATTTTATTTATTTTTTTCATCCATTTAATAGTCCATGAAAAATCTATTACAGATAGCCTTTATGTATTTTTAATCCTGAAAAAATGGATCGAATATTTGATTAATACACGATCATTCGTCAGTACGGCTGCTATAATCGAGCCAACTCGCGTGCTAATCTTATCTCTCAGAATTTATTGTGTTTTTGATAACGATGTTATTATGGCCATCGATTACCGCTGATTCATTGTAGGTCTTATGTTATGGTCGTCTACAAATTGATCGCATTGGCGCCTCCTTGCAGTACAACAGTTACCGGTTTATATTTTATTGATTTTTACCTTAACCATACTATCTTATTCCCAGGTGATCGGCGTTCCTTTCTCGTACACCCTGGAGCTGCCCGGCTACGGGTATGACTTCCTGGTACCTCCACAGTTCCAGGATCAGATTAACGAAGAGACGTGGCAGGGCATCGCGGTCACGGCTAGACTCGCGCGCTCCTACTACAGGGCGCGGTACAATGCAGGCACCACTACTGCTGCTCCTACTGCTGCTCCTACTGCTGCTCCTACTGCTGTCACTACTGCTGCCACTACTCCTGCCACTACTGCTGCCACTACTGATGCCACTACTGCTGTTCCTACTGCTGCCACTACTGCTGCCACTACTGCTGCCACTACTGATGCCACTACTGCTGCCACTACTCCTGCCACTACTCCTGCCACTACTGCTGCCACTACAGCTGCCACTACTGATGCCACTACTGCTGCTACTACTCCTGCCACTACTCCTGCCACTACTCCTGCCACTACTGATGCCACTACTGCTGCCACTACTGATGCCACTACTGCTGCCACTACTCCTGCCACTACTCCTGCCACTACTCCTGCCACTTCTGATGCCACTACTGATGCCACTACTGCTGCCACTACTGATGCCACTACTGCTGCCACTACTGCTGCCACTACTGATGCCAGTACTGATGCCACTACTGCTGCCACTACTGATGCCACTACTGATGCCACTACAGATTCCACTACAGATTCCACTACTGATGCCACTACTGATGCCACTACTGATGCCACTACTGCTGCCACTACTGATGCCACTACTGATGCCACTTCTGCTACTGTTGCTTCTCAGCATTAGGTCACAGAAACAGCGTTTTAGATGATTTTAATATTGAAATATTTTTTCACTTTTTTTTCGTGTTTTCTTTTTTATCAGGTGTGGTATTTGACGTGCTGATGACATACAACACAACATTAGATTCCCAAAAATCACAACTTGTATCTCCGGAGCTTAATCATGAAACTTATAAACGATTCAATCTTCAAATAAGAAAAATAAGGTTTTACTCTTCGATAATCAGCAAAACCTAAGACATACATACAGCTCAAAAATCAACCGAACTCCACATTGGAGCACCGCCAAACGTTGAAAAAATTTTCACTTTTGTTGCCGACGGCACAATATTGAGCTTAGATAAATATTCGGATGGTTTGTCCGATGCATTATGTTGCTGGCTTTACTGTATCACCTGATGATAAGCAATGATGTGGTCGACGGTAGAGCAGGCTTGCCCAAAAGTAACTTATTCGCTCTTAAACACCCCACAAATTGAGTATCAGGAAACACAGACTTTGGCAGGGAATTCCACTCCTAGTCGTAAGTTTAAACACAATTTTATAATCTTTTTAATTTTTATCCTTGCTATTTTTAACGACAGCACAACGATTATTTCTGAAGCGAGGGACAAAATAAATAAAATAATTGTTAGATACTATCTTATCGCCACTAATCAAAAGATCGGTTCTAATATTAGTCTGTTAATAATAATAAAACCCTCGTAATTGCTCGATATAAAAAAATCCTTCCTTATAAAATTGACAACCCCTTTTCACCCTGTTAGGGGCAGATTTTCGAAAAACCTATGACATAATTATTCTTTATTTTTATTTTTAAGTACTATTTTTTATTTATTAAAAAAAAAAACGTTGCCCCACATTAGGAATTTCTCCTGTATCGTGGGTGCGTTTACAAACATTTAAACTCACATACACAAACAGCCAGACCCGGAACAACTACTTATAGGTCATACAAATATTTATTCTGTGCGCAAATCGAACCCGTTGCCGAGGTGGAAAATCCTCATGGATGTCCTCCGCCCTGGGGTAGGCGGAGGGGTCTGTCAGACTCTTACTGACTAAAAACCACCCCGGTGTTCCCTTCCCACACTTGCACCGGGGATCTTGGGAGCTAGTATTCGCCGGCTAGTACACCTCAAGTCTGCGGGGGGGTGAGGTGTTAGACCCCCCCGCGACGTCTAAAAGGGGCGCGCGTGGAACACTATGCGCCGCCACCTCGGGTCCAGTGTGATAGGGGGCGGCGGACGTCCCCGAGTCCGCCGTCCCTGAACCCATTTAGGGGGGCCGGAAGAGGGCATTACCTGCCCTCTGCCGACGCCTAGTGCGCCTGCTGCGGGCCGGGTGAGCGGACGAGATCTCCCGCTCCCTTTCCGCAGCCTCCTTTTGCTGTGCCGCCCCAACAGGAAATACAATAAGTTACGATGGATTGGCAAAGTGCAAAATAGACATTGCGTATTATAGTGGGATTGGCAATATACCGAAGAGTTTTAAAGATGTATATCAGTTTGCGAACTCCTCCAGTTAACAGACCGATATGGCATTTAAAATTGAGATTCCTGTCCAAGACTACTCCCAGGTATCTGATACTTTCAACAGAGGTTAAAAGAGGACATAAACAATTTGAACCCTGTATATGCGGATGACACGTGTGAGCTTTGATTGAAATTGGAGTCTGTGGTTGAGAGACCGAGGTGTTAGAATAAGTCAGGAATTTGGTTTTGGAAGTATTTAGGGTGAGAGTGTGGGAATTAAGCCAATTTAACGCAACGTCAAAGCCAAGCTGAGCTAGATGCTCGAGTTGTGACCAGGAATCCGCGGTGAAGGTTATTGCGGTGTCATCTGCAAAAGATATTACCCTTGCATTATCGATATTGAGATCACACAGGTCATTAATAAAGATTAAGAAAAGAGTGGGGCCCAAAATGCTTCCTTGTGATACCCCGTAGTGAATGGAAAGCTCCTCACTGTTATGGCCATCGATCCTGACTTTTTGCGAACGATTCGAGAGGTAACTTTGGAAAAGATCCAGTTGTATTCCCCTGACGCCCATTTTCTCAAGTTTGATTAAGAGTGTGGAAACGGGAACAGTGTTCGACACTGTTCCGCTTTAGCGAGAACAAGGAATATTGTAAGGACTTTTTTATTTTTATTTATATGTTCTATGACAAAACTGGTTAGGTCATGAACAGCGTCACAGGTTGACTTATTTTTGCGAAAGCCATATTGTTGCTATGAGATTATCTTGCAATGCTCCAGGTAACCAACCAATCTTTTGTTTATCAAGCGATCAAGAACTTTGGATAAAGCACTTAAAACAGCTATAGGACGATAGTTATTTGGCAGAGTTCCGTCACCCCCCTTGAAGATTGGATAAATTATTGCCTTTTTAAAAGAAATTGGAAAAACAGCTGTTTCAAAACAAATATTGAATATATGGCATAAAATAGGCGCCAGAGTGGTGGAAAATTTCTTTAATATTGTAGGTTAGATACCATCCCAACCAGTAGCAGCGTTTGGTCGTAGTGAATTTATAGTGGATATAATTTCTTTTGGGTCAGTTTTCTCCAAGACAAGGGATGAGGTTGGTACAGAACTGTTTTGTGGGATATGTGGTTGTTGTGAGTGCTCTGTTTTTATAACGTCATCTGCAAGTTTCTTACCTATATTGTGTGGATGAGTGTGTAGTTTTTGTGGTGTTTGTCATTCGTTTTATGGTGTCCCAGAGGGATTTTGGGTTATTGCTTGCTTTGCTGAGTTCCGCCACATCGAAAAGCCTCTTCGTCTTTTTAAGAACTTTTGTACAGAAGTTTCTGTATCGTTTGTAGGTTATATTTAATGTTATATTATCTGGAGACTGCTTGAGTTTTCTGTGCATGGCATCTCTGTTTCTCATGCACCGTAACAAGCCGGGAGTTATCCAGGGTTTAAGAATCTTCCGTTTTGCTGCCACTTTTTTAATTACAGTGTGTTCCGCTATGGCTAAAGTCAGTATTTCAATTAATTTGTCGGTAGCGGCATTTGCGTCTGTTGTAGTGAGAGTAGGGGCAAAGTCTATGTTTGAAATTGATGCACCAAGTGCCTCATAATTAATTTTTGTTATGATAGACGTAGTGGTGACAGCGATACGTTTGGTATCCATACAAAGTAGTGAAAAACCATGGTCGGTAACCGTAGACTCATAGACAAATGTGAGTGCGGGCGTCCTTGTTCTCAGAATAATATGGTCCAGGCAATTTTTGCCCCTGGTTGGGAGGGTATGCGCTGTGAGAATACCATGAAAAGCGAGACAATTCAAATACTCGTGAGACCGTATATCAAGAGAAGAAGGTTTGATGTCGAGATTTAGGTCACCCGCTATCACAACTGTTCCGAGGCTACGGAGAGATGGAAGTATGTTATTGAGGGCTGAGAGGAAGTTCTGTATGTTGTCTGTTGACGGTGAGCGATAGATACAGAGTAAGGCCACGTCAGGGTTAATTTGTATTATTAATCCCAAGGCAGATTGGCACATTTCTGGTTCCTCACATACCGCTAGAATTTCTGACTTAATATAGACCACGACGCCATCACTTTGGTTTATGTGCTTGGTTGTTTTAAATACTGTATAAATTGGCAGAATTGGAAGAATTGAGTTACTGGAGCATGGCAGCCAACATTCAGTCAGGACTATTACGTCACAGTCAAGTGAGATACGATGCATTAGAGTTTGTAAGTTTATGAAGTTACAATTTATTGATCGAATGTTTTGTGAGAAGACTTTTAGGTATTTATTTGGGTTTATCAAAAACGATTGAGTTTGTTCCGGGGTGCATGTATGCGTCATTGATACAGAGAGTTCATCGATGTTATTGATTAGGTGAATTGCGTTATTAGCCATTTGTAAGGTATTTTATAGTTAAGAAGGCGACAACGAAAGTTTGCAAGCTGTCGGTATAAGTAGATATGGTGCTTATTTAAATATTGAAATGATGCGAATGTGTGTGTAGTGTGTGTGATTTTGAGACTGATTTTGTATGTTAGATTGTAAATTGTTATGTTCCCCGGGGTTTGTTTGTGTGTTTTTAAATCCTGAGTGGAGTGTGTGAGAGTTGTGTTTGTTGTGTCTGTATGTCTGATTACCTCAGTAGTACATTACAAATATATTCTAAAGAAATCAGTTAATTTTAAAAACAGTAAAAACAATGTGAAAATTAAAACTAAAATTAATACTGGAGTGAATAGAAATCTATGCCCTTTAAAATCTAGTCATATTCCTAGCTGAGTTTTGTTAAGATCTGCTTCGGTTTTGATCAAAAGATGTTTTTTTCCCAAAGCTTGACGAAGAAATACTCTACCCAGTGAAGTCCAGCAAAACTTAAAATCATTTTCTGTCGCAAATTTCCGTGCCAAATAAAATAGCCGTTGCGTTTTTGGAGTGAGGCTCTCTGAGAGGTAGATTGGTGTAACAGCACCTGTTAGTTTTATATGATTTGTATTTAACTTATTTTGATTATTCTTTTGGTTGAAGTTCCTTAGATTTTGCAGAATATTATCTTTTGTAGTGACACTGACAAAGTCGATAATGATTGGGGATGTGCCATTTTTCTTATTGATGCGGTAAATATCTTTGATTTCCTGGCGTTGCAAGGGAATATCTAAGACGCTGGTGGTCTTCGTAATTAATTTACAGAGATCTTCTTTACTTTCGCCCTCCAGTTTTATATTTCTAACTTCCAACTTGGATAAAAATAATAACCGCTCCATATTTTCAACTTTGTTCTCTAGTTGGCTTATATAGTTCCGGTCAGCTTTACGCTCGGACTCAATTTGTTCAATCTTAATAACCACGTCATCATACTGCTTCGAGGTAAAATCTAAGGATTTTTTGATTTCCTCATTTTGAAATATAATTTCTTCCATAGATTTTTGTAGTGCCAGAAATTTGCTGTCTGTCTGAGCTGTGGCCGATTTTAACAGCTCGCGTATCTCCTTCATGAAGGACGAAATGTCTTCTTCGCGTTTGCGCTTATTGTTACGCGTAGTAATAAAATCAGTATCAACCAGAGTTAGATTCGGGGCAGATCCGGATTGTGTAATAATTGGGGCTGCTAAATTTTGATCACTAGTTTTGGTAGTTTTAGGTGGCGTGCGTTTCAGCGACATTACGTTCATTCTTCTTGTCAGGTACTACGTAGTTTCGGTTTAACAGGCCGCACCGCGAGCGTAGTGAGTATAATTAGTACTGTTTATGGTCGGGGTGGCGCCACGAGTCGCATTTATAGACTGATGCAACAAGTTCGCTTATATTCGTCAATGGAACGCACCGCGAACTTCGCCGCCGCGAGGTTGGTAGTTCTGATAGCGCGGTGTTGATTGCGCGTACGCAGGACTTTCACTTTTAAAGCGTTCGTACAAGCGTCAGGATTCTGCACTCGCGGGCTAGTCACTGATGATACGGCACTTTTAACTATTTTTTCACCATTTATCATAGCTTGAATTTCACTTCGTGAAGGGCCGAAAAAAGTTATTTGTGGATTTACACTATACTAGACTTGTTTTTAGCACAAAAAGTTAAAGTAGTAACATCTGATAAATATTTTTGAAACAGAATTACTAAGGGCACGACTTAGCGGTCTCTGAGCGCGTTCCGGATCCTCCAAAAGACATGTTTTGAGGTTGCATTAGATATGCATACTATATTATATCATTCCGTCTCTTGTTAGTGTTGTCAGCATTGTAGGTAAACATAGTGTGCTGTTTTAATACTAAGTGCATAACGAAAAGCTAGCGAACCGTCAATACGTTGCAGGTTTTGTATAGTAGATCTGTGGGAAAGAAGGAGTGGAAGTTTGCTACCTTAAAATAATTGCTCGTTAGGTTGCACGTGTAAAACACTTGGCAATAAGCTTAAAAAGCGTTATTTTTACTGCCTGCTACAGCGTGCAAACCTGCGAGCCAACATGTTACATCGGACTGCCAGCGCCATACGTTCTCTCCCAATATCCACTTGGTCGTTAAGGTCGTCGGTTACATAATGCCCCAAGTACTTGAACTGGTACACTTGCAATATATGTCATTCAGATTTAATTTAATTAGGGGCACATATTCGGGACATTTAGCACAGTCAGCCTTAAAGACCAAGAACTTGCTTTTCTTGACATTATAAACTAGGCCATGCTCTCGAGTATAGCCCTCACAACGATTAAGCAGCTCTCTAAGCGCCCTAACCGTAGGGCTCAACAGCACCGTATCGTCAGTGTAGCGGATGTTGTTGACACTAGCGACATCAAAATGTTTTTCTGATGAAGTCAACGATCAGATTGCTTATATAGAGTTTAAAGAGTTTGGTGAAGTTATTCCTCCTTGTCTAATCCCGCACTCTAGTCCGTACGACACAGACAGTCCATCGGCCCATCTCACACTGTTTGTCTGGTTGTAATACCAATACTGGAAGATACGCAACAGCTCCGCTGGCGCTAGCTTTTCCCACATAAACTCGTAAGATACAAGGTCAAAGGCATGGGGGCGATCTAAAAAGCAAGCATACACTGGTGTTCAACGTTTCGTGCACCGTATGTTTGAGGCCGAGAATGGCGCTTTCAGTGCCAAGATCACTACGAAACCCAAACTGTGCGTCGTGTAATTTTAACAAGCTATCTAACCGTGCGTCCAGCTGACTGTCGCGAGATGGGTCAATAGTTACACTTTTCAGCAATGTCACCCCTTTTATTCGTAACCATAGACACGATAATAGCGAGCACTGCAGCTATGTGAGGACATGCTTAAACCATCGTGACCCAGGGACTTCCCACTCATCATTTTCTTAATGGTGCTTGACACCTGCTTGGCCGGGAAACGAACCAGATCAGAATCACGACAGCATCCGTCATCGAGCACTCGCAATGAACAGCGCAGCGGTGACTCCACTTTAAAGTGGTCCATAACACATGCTGGCGATGCTGTTCGGCTGACCACCGACACTCACAGGAAGGTCAGGCTTAATAACAAAATTTTTGGTAACCTTCCAGAACTTATGAAAATTATTGGCTTTACGGAGAGAAGCTACTTACAATATCAAGCTTAATTTGTTCTTGATGAGTCTGACACCACACTAGTTTGATTTAAACACCTTTCGTGTCAGGCACATGTCGTTGTAGAAATCGCCAGAAGTTGGTTAATTGTGCCATACCCATTGCTGATATTTAAGCGTCGCCCTCGCGTGGGCGTCTCAGACGTGCTTGTTTCACCCAACAACACGGCCAACATGTCTATGAATCCGAGTATCCACTTGGCTCTGTATCGCGGCTTCTGACAAAGAAGTAGCAATATTTTCATACTCTTGTCAAAAACTTTCCTATGTTCAGTATCTATTACTTTTATTGAAGGCAAGATACAGATCCTTATTAAAACGGAACAGACCCTGCGTGAATTGGATTTGAATCAATGACTCTTGATAAGCTTCCTCAATTTTTATAATGTATTTTTTAGCCTAAGTTTTGATTCTCACACACACACGTAAGTTTTCTCTATTTTTAACACTAGTGCGTTTTGTAATGGCTGTGCATGCCTATATTCCTCATTGCAAAGTGCTCATGCCCTCCACACAGACGGTTGTCTTGATTGGAGATATTAATATCGATATCAAGAATGGCAACAGCGACACACACTCGGACGAGTATTTATCATGTGCTGCCGCGCACGGACTCCTACCCGCTCACCTGTTCCCCACTCGGGTCTCAAACTGTCTAGATCACATCCTCTTAAAAACGAATTTATCCGCCAGAGCTATTGTCATTGAGTCGTCTACGAGTATAACTGATCATGAACCTCTGCTACTATTTTTGCAAACAAATAATAATTATCGTAATTTACCCCATAACAAATGTAAAATTAACCACATTGCAGTTGTGGAAGCCATTAATGGCAAAGACTGGTTTCCTATCTTGGCGGTGTTGGATCCAAATAGAGCGGCGGAAGACTTAGTAGGAGGTCTCTCTACAATCATAAAGATCAACACGCATGAATATACAGTCCCCAGGAAACTAAGACCTCTTAAGCCGTGGATTACACCAGGCTTACTACGTTGTATCCGAAACCGTGATAGCATGCACGTCAAATTAAAAAAATCTGCAAATAATGAAATTCTGAGATTAACATATATTCGTTACCGTAACTTCACCAACTTATTATTAAGGAAGCTTAAACGTTCGTATGAAAAGGAAGAATTCTCTAAGGCAAAAAATAATATTAGAGCAACTTGGGATGTGGTGAAAAAAGTATCTGACCTTCTTTCACACTGTCCGCCCCCGGTTGAACTCTTACATCTTTCTGACTCTCCAGGGTCCTCTCTTAATAAGGTTAATAACTTCTTTGCTGGCATTGGTAAAAGCCTTGCTAATAAAATAAAGCCTGTGACTGTCACGCCTACAACATCGGCAACAAATTCAAGTAGCTCTATGGTTCTCCTTGAGTCTACTGAAGGGTGTCGATGACATCATTGTGAGTCTCAAGTCCGACTCCGCCACCGGTTGGGATGGCATCCCTATTAACATCATCAAGTCCACGAGAAGTGTATTGGTCCCAATCATTACACATGTCTGTAATCTCGCCATTTCATCTGGCGTCTTCCCCATGGTCTTTAAAAAGGCTGTAGTTCACCCGGTTCATAAGGCTGGTCGCAGAGACGACGCGGCGACGTTAACAACTACAGACCTATATCGGTTCTTTCTGCCATATCAAAGATCTTGAACCGCATTTTAAACAAGAGTCTCGTCAGTTTCCTCAATGTTAATAATTTTTTAGCCTCCAACCAATTTGGTTTCCGGAAGGGAATGAGTTCTGAAAATGCAGTAATGGCTCTCTCTGAGTACGCAGTCAGGACTATTGACAACAAGCGAAAGTGTCTTGGTATCTTTCTTGATTTGTCTAAGGCCTTTGATACTGTTTCCGCGCCGGCCTTACTGAGCAGGATGGAGGGCATTGGAATTCGTGGCTTGGTGCTGGATATCTTTAAGGACTACCTGATGAATCGCACTCAGGTTGTTAAAATTGGGAAAAATGTGAGTCAAGAGCTTCCCATTGCATACGGTGTGCCTCAGGGTAGCATATTGGGTCCCACTCTATTCCTTATCTATATAAATGATCTCTGTAAACTGCCCATTCAAAACTGTAAAATCATTACATACGCCGATGATACTTCCCTGCTTATAGATGGAGTAGACTGGGCCCAGTGCTATCAGAGTGCTGGGAAAGCGCTTGCACGTGTAATGGAATGGTTGAGTAACAACCTACTCACTCTAAACGTCAGTAAAACGGTCTATATGCCATTTTCTATCAGGTCTAATTTATGCCCATCACCTGCCCTTACTCTTAAGGCTCACATATGTACGCCTTCCACCATTTGTGACTGCCTAGCCATTTCTAAGTCCACTACCGTCAAATACCTAGGCGTACATATCGACCAACATCTCAATTGGCATAAACACCTAGACACACTCTCTGGTAGAACTCGCAAGCTGATTTGCGTTTTTAAAAAATTACGCAAGTCCGCTGACAGGGATACTTTGAGGGTAGTTTATTTTGCTTTGTGCCAATCGATCTTGGCTTATTGTATTCCAATCTGGGGTGGAGCTACTGAGAACCATTTTATCCGACTAGAACGTGCACAAAGAGCGGTTCTGAAGGTTATGCTCTCTCAGCCGCTGAGATACTCCACAGTACAGCTATATGCAGAATCTAAAGTGTTAACTGTCAGGCAGCTGTATATCCTTCAGTCAATGCTCCGTAAGCACCCTACTCGTCCGTCCTCGGAACCAACAGGCAGAATTAAGCACATGGCTTTTTCCCAAGATTCGTGTAAAACTTCGTTTGCCAAGAGACACTATTATGTCACCAGCACGAAACTTTATAACCAGCTTAACAAGTTACTGAAAATTTATCCCGATACTAAATATCAAGTCAAATATAAGTTACAGGAATATCTTTTAAAACTAACTTATCGCAACACTGAGGATCTTCTGTTGGGTAATTTTGGAAATATAAATATATAGTTAGGGTTTTTGTATGGGTTATGTTATGATCTAACTCTCGCATACGTTCGCACTTCGCACTTTCACTCATACTTACACTCACAGTCACACACACTCTTTCACAAACATACACACACCCTCAAACACGCACACACACATAACTCCCAGACAAATACATTAGAAACATTCACAACATTTTCTTATTTTTTATTTTTTTTACGTTTTCTTTTCTTTTCTTTCTCTTTAACTTGCCCTAATGGATTTTTGTATTTAATGTGTGTCCAATTTTCTATATGCTCATCACTTTGAAGGGACACTGGCTTCTAAGATACAGGTACATAAACCTAGTTTAGAAGTCTGGGTTTTTCACTTTGGAACACTATAGCTTAAGGCATATTTTTAGATCTAAATAATGTTTAAAAAAAAAAAAAAATTTTTGGACAAATAAAGTTTTTTTTTTTTTTATATTATATTATACTGCACAAAACAAGAACGTCAAAAAATTACGTAAGACAGTCCCCCAAAACGCCCCCCTTTCACCACTTCCTAGTCACCTAGTGTTTTAGCTGGGAAGAAGTAGTGATTTTCATTTAAGACCTGTAATGACCACAGTCGAAGAAATAAATAGAATTATTGTATTTTAAATAGTGACCTTAGAGTCAAAGATCAAAATCCTTTCAGAAATCTAACTGATCTTTAAATGTAAGATGTGCAAAGAGATGTTTAGGTTGTGAGTTATCTCCGCACATCATTGCCATTACAAACCGACCCCCAACTAGCGCATTACAATTCAGCGCTTGCAGCGACCATCCGCTATAATACGAGGAACATTTTTGCATGATCTAATCTCTACGCGGTGCAGCGCTGAAGCGCTATCGAATTCTGCAGCCGTCTCGCAAGACAAACGGTTGTGGGGCGAGACTTGAATTATTCATACAAATCTGATCTCGTGGTGGGTACGCTAATATTTGTAGGAACGCCCTCCAAACTACCTGCAGAATTACTGATGGTGGAGGGCCTTGCAGATCAGATATTTTTGGTACCATTTATATTTGACGAATTGATGTCATGGCGTAAGTTTATGTTTGTTTGTAATTTTATTGTATTTTTTGTTAGTATTATGTTACTATTTTATTGTGTTTTTTATTAACCCCAACGAAAAAAGAGGGGTGTTATAAGTTTGACCGCTATGGGTGTGTTTGTGTGTGTCTGTCTGTGGCACCGTAGCTCTTAAACGGATGAACCGATTTGGATGTGGTTTTTTTTATTTGAAAACAGGTTTTCTGGCAAAGAAAAATTGATGGATGGCACGATACGGTTTGCTCATTGAAATGGCGCTATAATGTCGCGGCGGGGTACCGCTAAGTTTAAAGGAATAACTAAATAGCTAAAATAGGGTGATTGCAAACTCACTTAACAATTGAACACCTAATGGAAGTAGATTTGCAACAAAAATTTGATCGTATCGAAACAAGTTGGTCAGAATTGCTAGTAAATTAATATGTCGATAGTCAATCAAATGCAGGGTCTGACTTACTTATGCGGTACCCCGCCGCAACATTATAGCGCCATTTCAATGAGCAAACCATATCGTGCCATCCATCAATTTCTATAATTAAAATATATATAGGTATTACTCAATCGAATTTGATGGCTCAAGGATAGGGATTATTTATGACTTTTTAAATGTTAGTTTTTTTTTGCATTGGGGTTTTTTTTTAATTTTAAATTTAATTTTTTGGACCATGTGGTCTGCAATAAAGATTTTTATTTAGGTATTTAAGTTTATTTTGCCTGATTAATAGAAATGAATATTAGACAAATTTTAATATCAAAGAAAATGATAATGGATATTACAAACGTTAGAATGCCTGACTAGGCTTTGGAAATACGCTACGGCATGATGTTGAGGTGCGAAATTAACGTTGCAAAATAGCACGATACTTATTGTTAGTCGAAGTAAGATAATTATTTAGCTACATTAAATACGACTTGAATAGGGAACTGTAGCTCTATTACAGCATCACGTATCAATCAAGCAGCAAGGTAGCATTTGTTTGGTCTGCCAATCCCTTACGACTATTGCGTTATTACAGTTGGAAGATCATCGCTACCCGAGTGCTTCATCGCGTCAGTGCACGCTACACAATAGCCCGGGGCGAGCGGCGATTGCACTTCGACCATGTTACGAACCGGTCGTGCGTTCGGAAATGAGTGCTTGAGATAAGATGAGAAGGCACCCTAATAATTATAAAGGCTTGCAAACAAAAATCTATTCATTCATTCACTGACACGTACAGCATACATCACTAGGTGTAGCATGACGTTGTGCACAACAGTTCCTTAGGTACTAAAAATGAGCACTAAGGAAGTATTTGTGGAAATGCATTCCCCAAAAGGGATGAAAGGTTGTATGGAAGTTCTTAATGTTTGCCGGGGCACGAGTTGACTATTATATTCTATTTAAAAAAAAAAAAACAACAAGACAATCAAGAATTCCATGAGATTTATTTATGAAACGTGTCATGTCTCTGTAGAATGTATTTAGGAGAAGCTTAAGATGGGCATCGTTTATAAATGTGGTGCACTTCTCTTTGATTATAAATCTAAGTATATCATCGTCTTATCTTTGCGGATAATGAAAGAGATGAATTTATTAAATACGTACCTAGCAGGATCGACCTGAACCGCAACATAATACAGCGGTCACCAATCTACCTCCAAGCAATTTGGATTACGTCATAATTCTCCCAAGATGGCAGCCATGGTGGCTTATGTTTATCAATAGCCGTTCTATCTTGCTTGAAAATAAACCAGTACGTAACTAATACCTATAGACACATTGTCACTCGCAGCGCGGGATAAGTCCGCAGATAAATCCGCTCATCTGAATGTTTCGGAAACACTTGCTCATACAACAGCGGACTGGACGAATGCAGGCTTTGTCATACGATTTATATTTCAATTAATGAAACGAACAACTATTATTATCTTGTTTGAACCGGTATTATCTTGTTTTGTTCACGGCTGTTGGCTTTACTTATTCATATTGGTGAAACGGTGTGTTTGTTTTTTTTATTTATTGCGTAAAATATAAAACTTTTTATTAAAAAAAAACAACTGACTTCCAAAAAATCAATACAAACTGAAAAATAACTTTAATTTTGGAAATCGATGTCTTTAGATCTGTATTTTAGTTTTTGCCACCGACTTACAATTTTTTTATTTAGTTTTTTATTTTCACTTTTAGTGCGTCAATTTGTAATTTATCTAAGTTACAATAGCCTAATGTCAACTGCTCATCACTTGTTGCAAAATATTGCTTTTCCCGATGCAGGGCCGTTAATTGTTGAGGACTTCTCCTGGTAAGAACCATCAACTTCACCATATATGCATTTTGACGAGCATAAATTGCGTAGCAACCATATTAAAGTACCTAGTCGAATCGCAACCCGTGAAATACTTATCATTAAGTAGTTCCGCTGGGCATAAATTTTAGCTTATTTTCTTGTTTGCTCGCCACTTCATAAAATCATTGTATGTATTTAAATATTTTTCCTTTCAAATTTCTCGTAAAAGATTTGTCGATTACTGTGTTTGCCTAGTCTTTACGACACTGCCGCGGGCCGTCCCGCTTAATAGGTATTTTTAGGATTCTGTACCTCAAAATGAAAAAACGGAACCCTTATAGGATCACTGATCCTGTGTCTGTCTGTCTGTCCGTCTGTCACAGCTGATTTTGTCCGAGCCTACTGGGCCAATTAAGTTGAAATTTGATACACGTATATATATACGGTACCATAGAACACCACAGGCAGAAAAGGCACTGACAAGTAACTGATGTTACGTCGGGTTCACACACGCGGTATACGTTTACAATTATTATTACCTACAATAATTTTATTATGTTATTTTTATTATGTTAATTCACTAATATATTTTTATTTTTTTTCGTGTCTGGTCTATCCGTGACATCACAGCGGGCCCTATCAGAATACCAGCGCTGCGACACTTTTTTTTTTTAAGTGCCGCAGCATCATGCTGAGATAGGGGCCTTTTGGCCTCGTACAGGACTTTCTGTTTTTATTTTCATTTTTACTTTATTTTTGTTTTTGATCTTTATGTTTCTATGAGTGTGTTTTTGTATAGTTTAATTTGTGATCTGTGCGAGTCCCAATAAATGCTTTTTCTTTCTTTCTTTCTTTACACGTGTTACGTAAATAAATTAATTTGAATATGGAGGTCATTTTTGGGGGGCAAATTAGAAAATTAAAAAAAAAAGTTTTGCTGACTGTACCGTGTGACATATCAAATAAAAGGGCTTGTTCTAAGGATTTTATATATTTTTTTTATAATTTTAAAATAAATCCTTTTGAAGTTATTTAAGAAAATAGATGAAAATGACCATTCCCCGTTATCTCCGAAACTAATGAGCCTAATATTTTGAAAAAATACAAAAAAAAATGTTCTTTACTTATAGATTACAGGAAAACTTATAAGAAGTCTATGATCTTATAATAACATGTTAAATTACTCAATATTGTGTGTACAAACTTACATTTGCAGTTGGAATGTATGGAGGATCATGTTTTTCAACTACAATGTTAAGTTTGTTCTTGGGATAAATTCATCCCAACTACGGAACCCTTCATTGTGCATGGTCCGACACGCACTTGGCCGGTTTTTTTTTAATTCGCACTGGCTGTTTATACACTCACAAGACAGCAGCATTTTTTTTTAAATCTATATTTTTTTTATTATGTAAAAAAAATTGTAGCTAGCTACCTAACTAAATTTCGTTCTATATTTAAAATTCATTCCCACCCTAAAGAGGGAACAATTACTATGAGTATTTTCCGCCCAAGGGTGGGAAGCAGCGTCTTACACCCGCTTCTCAGATCAAACAAATATATATTTCCGAGTATGAGAAATGAAAAATAAATTTGACTGCATTTTTGAACATCAGGGTGTTCCTGAGGATGTATGCTTTGCCTGGAATCTGGTTTGATACGCGCGTGCCACATATTTTTGGATTGTTTTCATGACTGGGTATTTGTGCATTGTGCATAACAAACTGTCAATACGACTGATATTAAGTACGGTGTACAAACTACGCACTCGACACATAGCAAGTACTTGCAACGACACGCATGCGTTGCTGATGCAGTCAGCAATCGGATTAGCGCTGCACTACATACCGATGTATAACAAACCACGGATAGATTTTTTTGATGTAATATTATTTAGTTTCTTGAGCTTTTTTACCTAATTCTAGTAGAAATTATGAAGGATATAAATATGTACATGACTTCGGTTGAACATAATGGATACATTTTGAACTATTCATTTTTTATCCATACTAATAGATTTATCTTGGTCGTAATCAGAATCATATTATACGTAGGTGTGATCTGTGTTCTATTTCTGTGTCAGTGGTGGCCGGTCAGCGATGTTGTTATTGCATTATTACCAGTTTCATGTTTTTAGGGTTCAAAGGGTAAAACGGGAACCCTATTACTTAGGCTCCGCCGTCTGTCTGTCTGTCTGTCCATCCGGCTGTCACCAGGCTGTATCTCATGAACCGTGATAGTTAGACAGTAGAAATTTTTACAGATGATGTATTTATGTTGCCGCCATAACAATAAATACAAAAAAATAGAATAAAATAAATATTTAAGGGGGCTCCCACACAACAAACGTGAATTTTTTGCTCGTTTTTGCTCAATCTTGATAACGGCAACAGGTAGGCGCTTGAAATATTCACAGAATATTTAGTTATGTATCGACTGTAAAAATAAATAATTAAATTAAAATAAAACAAATATTTAAGGGGGGCTCCCATACAACAAACGTGATTTATTTGCCGTGCGTGAGTCCGACTCGCTCTTGGCCGGTTTATTTAAATAAAGTGTGGTGGGACTTAAACATAACTGGCAAAATATGGGTGAACTATAGGTACATCTCTACCTAACCATAGGTACATCTCTACCTAACTATAGGTACATCTCTACCTAACCATAGGTACACCTCTACTTAATTATAGGTACACCTCTACCTAACCATAGGTACACTTGTACCTAACTATAGGTACATCTCTACCTAACCATAGGTACACCTCTACCTAACCATAGGTACACCTCTACTTAATTATAGGTACACCTCTACCTAACCATAGGTACACCTCTACCTAACCATAGGTACACCTCTACTTAATTATAGGTACACCTCTACCTAACCATAGGTACACTTGTACCTAACTATAGGTACACCTCTACCTAACCATAGGTACACCTCTACCTAACCATAGGTACACCTCTACTTAATTATAGGTACACCTCTACCTAACCATAGGTACACCTCTACCTAACCATAGGTACACCTCTACTTAATTATAGGTACACCTCTACCTAACCATAGGTACACCTCTACCTAACCATAGGTACACCTCTACCTAACCATAGGTACACCTCTACTTAATTATAGGTACACCTCTACCTAACCATAGGTACACTTGTACCTAACTATAGGTACACCTCTACCTAACCATAGGTACAGCTCTACCTAACCATAGGTACACCTCTACCTAACTATAGCTACACCTCTACCTAACCATAGGTACACTTGTACCTAA
Organism: Tiliacea citrago; assembly: GCA_963921375.1. Taxonomy (NCBI): domain Eukaryota; kingdom Metazoa; phylum Arthropoda; class Insecta; order Lepidoptera; family Noctuidae; genus Tiliacea; species Tiliacea citrago. The sequence continues at coordinate 24,337,974 of OY992800.1, forward strand.
CTATAGGTACACCTCTACCTAACCATAGGTACACTTGTACCTAACTATAGGTACACCTCTACCTAACCATAGGTACACTTGTACCTAACTATAGGTACATCTCTACCTAACTATAGGTACATCTCTACCTAACCATAGGTACACCTCTACTTAATTATAGGTACACCTCTACCTAACCATAGGTACACTTGTACCTAACTATAGGTACACCTCTACCTAACCATAGGTACACTTGTACCTAACTATAGGTACACCTCTACCTAACCATAGGTACACTTGTACCTAACTATAGGTACACCTCTACCTAACCATAGGTACAGCTCTACCTAACCATAGGTACACCTCTACCTAACTATAGCTACACCTCTACCTAACCATAGGTACACCTCTACCTAACTATAGGTACAAAGTAGATCTCTATATAACTATAGGTACATCTCTACCTAACCTTTCGGGGAAACAACGCGTAATGTTAGGTGTGAAAAAGTTAATTAGTTAAATGTTAAACAGGTTGACTAGACATAGTATTATAATATCAGTATTCTTTTTATCCTAAAGGCCGTTGCAGACTAGAATTTTGCGTCAGTTTTAATAGTTGAAGCGTTTCTTCTCCGTCTCACATTAAAAGTAGGTCCATGTTCTTCATTTAGCGACCGAATACCTACAACATTTTGTTGGAGTAGAATATTTTCGCTTCCATGGGCTTCAAAACTCATATTACTCATATTTCAATACGTTTCCAAAGTATTTTACTATAGCACTCAACTTCATGGAGTATATATAATCTGAAAATAGCTGACTTGGTGACAAACAACATGATTAAAGCAATTTACTTCAATTATCGAGCAATTTTATGTTCAGCGACACAAAATACATGCGTCGGCGGCAATGTAGTGAGTTATTTTTACATTAAGAGCGCTTACTGAATATTTTATTCATAAATTACTTTAAAGGCGAGTACCGAGGAAAAAAACTGAGTGCAATTTGTCAAAAAGTATTAAAAAATATATTTCTTAAACCGTTTATCTAAGCACTTGTCTGCTCTTGATTTATCTATATTCATTATAATAAAAATTAAATGGTGTTCGTTGGACCGATTTGTCAAATATTTGTTTTAAAATGTTCGTAATTACCCGATCAGGTTCTTTCCGAAAAGAAAAATCCAAAAAATTGCCGGGAAAATTGGGAAATCCGGGAAAACTGAAAGTGCATTTTCTATGGGAATGTTGCATGAATTATTGAAAGAACAATGACAGTTTTAGTGTCGCTTTATTTCGGAAGCATTCATGAATGAAAGTATGTAAATTATATGAAACGGTTATAGGACTTTACTTTGTATGCATAAGCTTTTTTATATTAAACTGCACCAAGAAATATAATAAATATTTTATTAAATCTGACTATCACAACGCAATTATTTACAATATCTAAACGCAGAACCCGACTATCACAGAGCACTTTTTATTGTGGTATTCACTTAACAAAAAATAAAATAAAGCAAAACAGCAGCAGCAGCAGCAGTATTATTAGCTGCTGCTGCTTATATTTGTTAATTAATTTTATTCTTTATTTTTTTCTTTTCTTTAATACTGTAGAAATTAACAGCCGTTATGTTTTTTTTATTTATTCTTGCCGGATTGTCGCGTGTCGGCCTGCGTCTCTTTCAGTCTCTTTACTTGTCAGTGTCACAGCCACAGTGTATTAATACTCGTATGGAGGTCACAGCGACACCATAGAACACCACAGACACAAAAGGTACTGACAAGTAAAACGCTGGGGCGTAACTCCGCTGCTCGAGAACTCACGGCACAGCGGAGAAAGCTCCGGCGGGATTTCATGGTGACATGGAGAGTGTGAGTGTCGCAACCCAGCGCTGGCCACGCCACAATTGCGGCGATAAGTATCCTCTTTGAGGAGTGGCTAGAGAGGCACCAAGGCGTCCTCACCTTCCGCCTGACGCAGGTCTTTACCGGACTGGGATGTTTCGGGAGGTTCCTGTCCCGGATAAGGCGGGAGGAAACGCCTGGGTGTTACCACTGTGTGAAGATATCTTATGCAGACCAGAAGACCTAATCAGCTTCTGGAGGGAGGTGGGCTGGTTGGAATAAACACATGCACAATGGTCCTGCGGAAACCAAACCTCTCACATAGAACATAGAACCACTGTGTGAATCACCCGGAAGACACGGTCGAGCATACGGTGGAAGTTTGCCCGGCTTGGGCGGAGCACCGCCGAGTCCTCGCAGAGGCGATTGGCGGCGGCGGTCTCTCACGTCCGGCCCTGGTCCTGGTCCAGGTGGTTTTTTTTGTCGTGGTGCCGTTCAAAAAAATTGCGGGTCTGTGAAAATCATTTATCGATTCAGGGACCCGCTTCCCCGCTTGTGTAATATTAAGAGAAGGCTCCCTATTTTTATGTTAATTACCCGACTGCCTCAGAAGGAGGGTTATGGTTTTGGACTGTATGTATGTATGTATGTCTATTTCTTTGGCACGCTCTGTAGCCTAACCGGCTTGATGGATTTTAACATATGAGGTATCGCTGGATTCTTTTTAATTGTGGGAATGACATAGGGTATAAAATTTAAATATGGCAACTGCGAATTAAAAAAGAGAGAGGGAATAAAAAAAATATTTTGTGATTATAATAATATGGTATCAAATAAAAGCTAGTAAATAGTCGATACCAAATATATATATATATATATATTGGGTTCCCACCTATGAAATTTGCGTTTTTTTCTCACAAATAGAGAACCTCGTCACTTCTATGATTTAAAATATTCATCAATTGCTTGGTATTATATCGAATACTGACCATCATAGACAACTACCAGAAGTAAAAAAACCTTATTACTTGTATTTTTCTAAACATAAAATATACCTTAAAAATGACTCCTCATTTTTTTTGCAGAAATTACCACTATTTGTTTTAACTTAGCCAAAAGCGCTTGCGCTAGCGCTGAATCTAAGTGGCATATCGTTATCTTAGTTTTGAAACATTAGTGCATAAAAGTTTTAAAACATTAGTGTTCATGGTTGTTAGATAAATTAAGAAAACGTTAGTATGAAAAATGCAACTTCTTTAAAATTCTCCATACAAAACGCTGAGTTCATAGATGGGGATTATAACACTTATAGGCTACTATTTTGACACAAACTACAGAAAAGTACATTTTCTATACATACAATAAAATCTCTGATTCTGTTCAAAATTTTGCATAATAATATTCCCTACAAGCCTAGTCACCCGGTAGGCTATATAATATCACGTATTTACTATGTGGGATGAGCAATATTGCATTATGATTGTATTCCTCTATGGTTTACCGCAAATTCTGAAAAGACAAGCCAAACGGTTGGAACATTGCAGATAGTTACAGATTTAACATTTTAAATTATTGTCATCACGCTATATATTTATGGGGCTAAGCAGTCAATTATCATGACATTATACAGGGTGGATTTTAAAGATGGGGAAGTATCTCAACCATAGTCGCTACACGAAATCGGTTTTAGCAGACTGTCCATAAAATTTTGAGACCACAGACATAAACTGATTTTGAAAAAAAAATCAGCAAGAAAATTGACAATTTTCACAAAAAAAAATGTATGGCAGTAGATGTTGTTTCTTATGAGACAGCTAGAACAACTGAGGTTTGATGCATCAGAGCTGGTTGCGCAAACCACTTGCGCGAAAAGATGGTTGTTGTGATTTTGTAATGATTTTTTGTCATTCACGGTTTTAGAGGTCTCTGATAACAAAACTGGGGTCAAAATCAAAATTCAAGATGGCACCACCTTTCGATGCGAACTGAGTACCATTATCACTAACTATTTGCTTAGGCAATCCCCATCTACTAAATAACTCAGTTAATCTATCTATGAGACTAAAAGCTGTAACGCTTGATACATTTAAAACCTCCAACCATTTAGACGTGGCATATAGAAAGAAAAATAATTTTATTTCTCACAGAAACACGTGCAAAACACATGATGTACTCTACCAAAAACCTGTTCTAGTCTCGGAGAGGACTGGATTCCCCAACGCGAATGTATACGTACATCCGTGGTGGGGAGACCCGGACTACCAGGCACTTCTTCTCTTGCAACCGAGTGGGTGGGCAGGTTGCGGATAGCCCAACTCCGGCTGCAGGACCGACTATTAACGGTCGATCCCGCACCCGGAGCATCTCAGTGAGATCCCGGACAAGAGAAGTTTCCAAAGGCCAAACCCCAGGCTTAGGTTAACCCATGTACCTCTTCCTATGTTTCCTACCACCTAACTCTCCATCCTTTCCTATCCACAAATCCTGTCGATCCCAAATCCCTAAGCTAAATCCCAAGCCTAGGGTGACCCCCCAAGAACCCGTACCCGTTACCCACGAATTCCTACCTCCCCATTCTTATATCCCGTCGGTCCTAGAGGAGGGGTAACCTCGATTCCAAAAAAGCCCACCCCCAAATACCAAGTAATATGCAGAATGTGAATATTTCTACCCAGGTGGGTCCTGGCCAAGCCGGGGAATCCCACACCGCCTCGGTGGTCAGCCCCCAACGTAATCTGGGGGGGGGCACCAATCTGCTCTTTGGTGCCGCGTTCTTCAGCGCGGCCGGCTGCTGCTTTAGCGCCTACAACCCAGGCTGCGACTCACGCGCCCAAAAACCCGACCCTGGCTGCGACCAACGCGCCAAACAACCCACCTCCGGCTGCGACCCACGCGCCAACGCCCACGACGAAGGTAATGCCTTCCACGAGTCTCTGGTAACAGAGCATTGTGCGTAGCAGCATTACCTACCCGGACAAGGACCAACACAGACAGAGAGGGACGGGGAAGGATGAAGGACCTGGCAACTCTAACACTTTCCCGGCCGATGGAGTACGAATGCTGTACAAGCGCGGAAAAGTCACTCGGGGAAAGAAAGTAGGCGACCGAAAGCGCAACACCCGCGACGGCTTTAGCCAGCGCGAAGCGCGATCGGACGCCAAAGAGACAGTACGCGACCAGCCGCGAGTACGCGAAGGGGCAACCCAGCGCGAAAAGCGGCCTGACGCGGAACCATGCGTCCAACTGCAAGTACGCGAAGGGGAAACCCAGCGCGAAAAGCAGCTGGACGCACAATTACGTGAGCAGGGGCAAGTACGCAAAGGGGCAACCCAGCGCGAAAAGCTCCCGCACGTGACAGAGCCTGCCGGAGCCGCCAGTCGACCCCAGGACACCGACATGATCCACGACCGACCTCGACCTCAACGGAGAAGGGGCAGGCGTTCTGGATCCTCACACACTCAGGCGTTGCCGGCAAAGAGTACCGCGCCAGGCACCTCCGACCCACAGCCTGGACCGAGTGGTACAGGGCTGGCGAAGAGGGAGCGCCCTGATGATTCGGCCTCACTGAGCAGGCTTCAGGGGGACGCCAAACGTGTGAGGGTCCACTCCACTCAGGGGGTGCAGAGGACCTACGCGCAGGCCACGAAGGACATACCTGCGCGGCTGGCCATAGCAATCTGCTTCCCTCCTCCCTCCAGAGACCTGACCAAGGAAGAGGCCACACAGATTAAGACAGACCTGGAAAACTTGATGTTGGACACGGACTCGACGACACTGCTGCCGGCCTTCCGCGGATACCCACGGGTAGCGGAGGGCACCGTGCAGCTGTGGTGTGAGGACGACAACGCCCTGACCAGGTTAACACAGAACGTATGGAAGATTAAACTCACAGACACTGACCTCACACTAACGGTGATGAGACAGTCCGACGTACTTACCCGCGTCCGAGCTTCACTCTTCGTCCCACGATACAAAGGTGACGTAGCCTGGCTCCAAAGTATTCTGATACGTCAGAATACTTGGTATGACATAGCCAGGTGGTCGCTGTACAGGGCTACTACCGTCGGTGGCGACAACTACGGGACTTATCTGACCCTGGGTGTGCCACCGGAGGAAGTCAAAAGGGTCCTGGCCCGGGAGCGTCGGATATCGTACCTGCTCGGGTCGATATACGTGCGCTTCTGGCCCTCGGCCCAACCCTCTGACACACCAACCCAACCCACTGACACCCCGATCGACATCACGGACCCGACCACGACGCAATCGACGACGACAAAGACGACGACGAGTGACACGGACATTGACAAACTGGAGGAGGTCATGGCCCGAGCGGCAATGGCTGATGTAGAGGACGACACACCGGCCGCATCACCTGGGTGGAGCGAGCTTCTGTTGGCCTCGTCTCTGGGTGATCGACACGACGAACGGCACAGGGTGGAGGAGGTGGAGGGATTGTCCGATGGATCCGTCTCCGACTAACTCCGCCCCACCATCGTCATCGCCCCTCTACATAATACAGACCAACCTCCAGCATAGCTAGACCGCCACGGCTAGCTTGTGGAGGGCGCTGGAGGTTAAGCCTCAGACCATCGCACTGATCCAAGAGCCGTGGATCAGGAACAACAGAGTATGCGGCCTCGGTAACATCGGAGGTAAGCTAATCCTCAACACACACAGCCCAGACAAACCTAGAACCTGCGCTTACATACCCAAAGATATCCCTATCACACCACTTACTCAATTCTGTTCCAGAGCTCTGACTGCCGTTAGACTCCAAACAGAAGGCGATGTCCCAGACGTTGTACTGGCCTCGGTATACATGCCAGGCGAGAACGCCGACTGTCCGCCGAAAGAGATGGATCGTAAACTGCGGCTCGGACAAACGATCATAGATCTAACGGTTGCTACAGAAAACGCGACAAACATTATCACAAACTGGCACGTGTCGGACGAGCCTTCCTGCTCAGACCATAGAAGAATCCGATTCACACTAACAACCAACATCAAAAAGCCCATACCGGGACGAAATCCTCGGCGCACCAATGTGCCAGGATATAAGCGTCTCCTAGCCTCGCTATTAGCTAGGCACTTAACACTAACAACCTTAACAGACCCTGCACAACTAGAATACACTGTCACAAAGTTATCAGAATACATAACCGAAGCCTACCATGCATGCTGCAGACTAAGAGTGCCACAAACCAGGGCTGAGAGAAACCCCTGGTGGAACGCCGAACTTAGTAAACTCAGAGATGCACTTCGTAAGCAATTCAACAGAGCTAAGAACACCAGACTTCCGGATGACTGGGAGCTATACAAAGAAACTCAATATCTGTACAGAAAACAGATCAGGACTGCCAGGCGAACAGCTTGGCGGAAATTCTGTGAATCCATAGAGACAAATAATGAAACTGCAAGGGTTAGGAAGATCCTATCAACTGACCAGGACCGAACTCTTGGCGCGCTGAAAAAACCCGACAACGCATATACAACAACTGACCATGAAACCAGCAAGGTCCTTCTTGAGACTCACTTCCCGGACTGCAAACTCCTGGAAGACAGGACGTGGGAGGTTGTGACAGAATGGACTCCAACGGATCGAGACTGGTCAAGAGGCCATAATATAGCAACAGAAGATCGTATAAAGTGGGCTATCAACACGTTTCAGCCATTTAAGTCAGCAGGGCTGGATGGCATCTTTCCAGCCCTGCTACAGTGGGGGATAGATCATCTGACACCGTGGCTGGTGGAGATCTATCGAGCGTGCATAGCACTTAGACACATACCACTAGCATGGCGCGAAGTGAAAGTCATCTTCATACCCAAACCTGGCAAAACCGACTACACACAACCCAAGGCTTATAGGCCTATTAGCCTTACATCCTTCCTACTGAAAACCCTGGAGAGACTCTGTGATAGAGACATTCGAGACGGACCTCTTCGGGTAAAACCACTCCATAAACAACAGCATGCGTACTCCACAGGCAAATCAACAGAATCCGCGCTACACAGCGTGGTTTCTAAGATTGAATGCGCAGTGGACCACAAATATTCATCACTGGCTGCCTTCATTGATATCGAGGGCGCCTTTGACAAAACCATGTTTAATAGCATTTACATGGCTCTAGACAGACACAACATAGACTCGATCCTGAGCGGCTGGATCACCAATATGCTCAAAATGAGAGCTGTACAGGTCACGATAAATGACACCACAAGGGCCATCGTGGCGAAGGGCTGCCCGCAAGCGGGCGTCCTCTCGCCACTTCTATGGAACCTGGTTGTAGACAGCCTCATCAAAACACTTAATGACAAACTTATTTCACCGTAGGCTACGCCGACGACATAACCATAATAATAAATGGCACCCACGAAAACACCTTATGCAACCTAATGCGCCAAGCTTTGAAAATAGTAGAGGACTGGTGCAACAAACACCAACTGTCAGTGAATCCAACAAAAACCGAACTGATTCTCTTCACAAAAAAGAGGAAGCTGGCGACACTACAACGGCCACGACTCTTTGGAACTACCCCAAGCCTTTCAACCGAAACCAAATACCTGGGCATCTATTTGGACAAACAGCTGAACTGGGAAAAACATACCAACTATATTACCACAAAAGCCAGTATATCCTTATGGCAGTGCAAACGACTGCTCGGAAGGAATTGGGGCATCAGCCCCAAGGTCACCCACTGGCTATACACCACAGTCATCCAACCAATTATCACATATGGCTCACTGGTCTGGTGGCCCAGGACGGACCTGAGCACAGCCCAAAAATACCTCGAAAAACTGCAGCGGTTTGCTTGTGTAGCAATAACTGGCAGTATGAGGACTGCACCAACTGCCGCTCTACAAGTAATGCTAGGACTGCCACCCCTACACCTCATCGTGCGAGAGGAGGCAGCCTTGGCCACCTTAAGGCTCTACTTATCGGGAACCCTGAGTAAAGACTCTAGGGTCAAACACACACGCATAAGGGAAGATGGAATCAAACGACAACCGATGATGGCATCACCCTGCGACAAAGCCCCGAAACTACACTTCTTTCAGAAGCATTACAACGTTACACTCACAGAAGAACGGTGTGATTACTCAGGCCCAAGAAAGATGAGAGTATACACCGACGGATCAAAGACCAACTCCGGAACCGGAGTCGGGAGTCTTTTCACACGATTTTAACATAAATATATCCAGCCCGCTTGGAATGTTCAACACCGTCTACCAGGCGGAATGCGTGGGCATTATACAAGCGGCTTACGCCATAGCAGCTAGGAAAGTTACGGACACCCGTATACGTATACTGTCCGACAGTGCCTCAGTTCTGCAATCCCTAGAGAAAAAATATATTACATCCAGACTAACACTAGAATGTTACAATGCACTGGAGCGGGTGACGGTGTGCAACCGTAACGCAGTGACACTGCAGTGGATAAAAGGACAAAGCGGATCTCTGGGTAACGACGCAGTTGACGAACTAACTAGGAGAGCATCCAGCGCGTCAGTCTGTGGGCCCGATCCTATTGTACCCATCCCCTTTAACCAACTACGCAGGTGGCTACAGGAGTTCACCCACACACAAGCGGTGAACTGGTGGACCTCGACACCGGGCTGCAGGCAGTCCAGGGAAGCCATGCCATACTTAGATGGCAGACTAACCAGGCGTTTGCTACGCCTGGACAGGAACGGCCTGCGCTTGGTGACGGGGACCATCACGGGACACTGCTCACTAAACAAACACTTCCACGATATGCTCTTTGACTGCACAGGCGTCAGCCAGATCAGAACAGAAACCCTCGGGTCACCCAGATCTTTCACAGATATTCTATGCAGACCAGAAGATCTAATTAGCTTCTGGAGGGAGGTGGGCTGGTTGGAATAAACGAATGACGGCCGCCATGGCCCACGCACAATGGTCCACATGAAGGACTAAGTGCGGAAACCGGGATCCTGCCGTTTTGCCGAAAAGATTTTGCTAAATTTTCATTACCCAAACAAATTTTAGCAACCTTTTTTTATACCATTGCAATATTTCGAATGATTTTAGTACGCATGTTTTCATTTGGTCAAATTTTTACTTGGCAAAATATTACCAAGTATAATGTCATTATGGCATTTGGTTTTTAATCAAATGATTTATTACAGCAAACAATCTTCAGACAATAAACGTTTTTGAGCGAGCGAAGCGAGCGGTGCCGCGGTAGCGGCCGGCGAATGCCAGACACGACTTGCATTAATAGAAAAAAAGATATTGTTTTTAGTAGGTTACCCGGAACATAACTATTTAGATTAGGTTAATTTCTTTAAAAAAAAAATGGGTAGGTTAGGTTTGGTTAAAACTGTGACCTCCAGGCAGAAACGACTTGCATTAATAGAAAAAAGAGATTGTTTTTAGTAGGTTACCCGGATCTGAACTATTTAGATTAGGTTAATTACTTATTTATATTATTATTTGATTTTGCGTAAAAACTGTTATTCCAACTGAAATATTTGACTAAATAAAAAATGTTAAAAGTACTAGTTGGTGAACAAGTTATAGTTTAAACGTTAATTTGTCAAACATTAGGTTTGCGTTACAATTTTTTGTGAATAGATTTTTTGCTAAGTAATAATTTGGCAAATGAAATTATGCGAGAAATTTTCTGGGAAGTGAAAATTTGTCAAATTCCTTTCGGTCAAACAAGGGAGACCCGCGGAAACCAAACCCTCTAACATAGAACAACCTGTTCTAGTGCTTCTAAATGTTCTTTTTTGTTTTTCCCTCCTATTATCACGTCGTCAAGGAATATTTCAACGTTAAGGATCTCCTTCAACAAATTGCACATGATTCGCTGAAAAATTCCTGGACTTGAAGATAGACCGTATACTAACCGATTATACCTATAAAGACCCTTATGGGTATTTATTACCGGTACGAGCGGCGACGCCCAGTCGGAGCATCTCAAGGGCCTCGATGATGCCGTCACGCAGCATGGCGTCCAGCTCGGCGTCGAGCCGCCCGAGCAGCGCGTACGCAGTGGCCACGCGCGGTGGAACACCGGTGTCGCGCCGTCGCGCACGCGCAGCATTGCCTTGCCCCCAGTGTACAGCCCCAACCCGCCGCTGAATAATTTCTTATACCTGTTTAACAGTACATTAATCTCATTGGACATGTTCATGTACTTCTTTCCAATTTACATTGGTACAGTTGCTAAAAACTGGAATTTTTATTTTTAATTCTGTTAACCACTGTCGGCCTAGTAATGAAGTGGTACCTCCTCCAATAACAAATAATTCTAGTTGTTTACTACAATCCCGGTAAACTACAATCGCCGTAAACTACAATCCCCCTAAACTACAATCGGGTTGAACACTCCTAAGGGTTTAATTTTTGGGCCATCATAAAAATTCAGTACTAAATTACTTGGTTCTAATTTATGAACTACGAAACACTTTTTATACATTGCTTCACTAATGCACGATACCGCGGTACCAGTATCGACCTCCATATAAATGGTAACGTTATCAATACATATAGGCAACTTTACCGCTTTGTAGTCGTTCAAGCACAGATGATGAAATTCCTTTTCTGTCGACCTCTGCTCTTCTGGTAGATGTTCATGCACCGCCCCGTAGTACGCTGCCGAACGCCTGGGACCTGAGCCTTTGCCTGCGTTCGCCCTGTCCGGGCACACGCATCGCAGGTGTCCCGGGCGCCTGCAGCTGCTGCACACGTAGTTACGAAATCGACACTCAGAATACGAGTGCTCCGTCGCTCCGCACCATTAGTGCATAAAAGTTTTAAAACATTAGTGTTGTTATATAAATTAAGAAAATGTTAGTATGAAAAATGCAACTTCTCTAAAATTCTCCATACAAAACGCTGATTTCATAGATATTATAACCTAATATACGTACTTCATCTAATGTACTCAGAAATTAAGCGACACCGAAACTGCCATTATTCTTTGGCATACAGATAGGTTATAACCTAAATTAACAACATAGGATACTTTTAATCCCGGTAGTACGTTCTCGTGGGATATTTTCCGACATCCACACAGGCTAAGCCGCATGCAAAAGCTAGTTAAGTATTAAAGCACTATACTTCATCATAATTTCACGAACCTAAATCATGCGCCTAATACTACATTGACATCATTATGTTAGTAGAAAGTGAGAAGGTTCCAACAACGACACTACACTGGCAGAGCCCACATTGGCGTCGACATTAGAATTCCCTCCGCACACGACAAATAAGTTAACCTAACATAAATTAATATAAATCACCTATTTGCAGCATTCCGCTACTCACAGACTCGCAAAGATTCGCTCTGTCACACGTAGCACGTCGTAGCCGGGTAACCACGTAGCACTGCTACGCCGTAGCACAGAGCGATTGAAAAATGACTTCTGTACGTACTGTATGGAAATCGTTTGAAGTGCTCGCACCATTTGATTGAAATAAATAAATAAAATTGTGCATTCAAGTGATTTGTGCCGTGTTTTGTAAATCTTATAATTTCTTTAAAGATTTTTTCTTCACATTGGTGTGCTTTGAGATGTATTATGGAGGCATAACTAATTTTATCAATATTTCCATTTGTACGTAGTTCTCTTTCAGTCTGTGATATAAATCAAATGAACTCCCAATAGTAACGTTAGTAAGTTTACACTGCCGTTCAATTAGACCGGCGACGCATACCTCAGACGCCGACGGCACTGGCGAGCTCAGGCGATCTGATTATATTATTAGCGTCTGTTATCAGGCGCTGCAGATACGCCAGCTAACAGTCTTATTAGCAGGATGTTTGCGAGAATTCTACTACTACAGGGTTTTAAAATTAAATTATTTTATCTAGGAGGAAAATTGTAAGCTGGAAAAATAAGGTTATATTTAACGTGAAGGAATTCCAGTCAGCTACTTAGGTACTAAAGTCTTTGTATAGATGGAGCATCATAAATAGCACGGTTGACACTTTTAATTCAAGAAAATTACAGCATTATGGAGGCACGCCATTGTTTTAAATGTCTACCATTTATATTATTAATGTAAAATAAACTTCTTTGCCAAGCTTTATATTAGTGATGGTTACTGTACCACTATTAGACTGTGCTAACAACAAAATACTACAGTCACTGCTTGCCAAGCGCTGGTAAAAATATTAGTCAGCAACATGCTAGTGGCGCTGACTGCCGGATAATAGTGAGTGACCAACATCTGAGTACCTCCACAGTACGTGCTGGAGATACTATTGTACACACGTGTTCTTGATGTACATAAAACATAATTAGACTAAAGAATAGCTGTAGACTAGACTCTCTCTAGACTGTCTTTAGATTATGACTATTTAGAGACACTTGGAATCAGTGGAAAGAAATGGGTAGTAAGTAGAATAAGGCTATAGCCGCTATAACAAAAAAATATAGAAATGAAATAAAGTTAAAAGTTAAACCATACAAGAAACGTGTTTTTTTAACCAAAATGTACAAAAATAATAAAATAACCTAAAGTAGTGTTAAATATTGTACGATGGTACGGAACCCTCGACCAATTTTTTCTTTCTAGCATGAACTAGTTTCGTATAAGAGACAAGAATATCAAAACTAGCTTATAATAATTCATCACCTACAGTTCAATCATTCTTCAATTTCAAGAAAACAAAACATTACGTGATCAAAACAAGTCTATTTGAAACTTCTTCAATACTTAGCGGATAATAACCGGTACTGTACTGCGAGCCGATCCGTTTGACCCGCGCCCCCGATAAGCCGCGTAATCCCCTCGCGGAGAAGAACGGAGGAACTCTTTGTGAGCGAGTTCTTGAGGCACGGAGGAACGCTGGCAGGTTAAGACGTGACTTATCTTGTTTCGTTAAGTGTGTACTTAACGTGGTGACTTTTTGTAGGATGCTGGATTTCAGAAAAATATGCTTTTAACCGACTTCTCAAAAAGGAGGCCGTCGTTTATGAACCGATTTGGAAAATTCTTTTTTTATTTGAAAGGATATACTTTTAGATAGGTCCCATTTTTATCAAAATTCAATTCTGGTGATGGAATCCAGGAGGAAATGAGGGAACTCCTCAAATATTATTGGCTTACATAATAATAGCGATTTTGTATTTTCATCTATAAGTCTATCATTTGCATTCAGAAATTATCATTTGGTGGCGATAAGTACTTTGATTAAGATAGTTAAGCGACTATGACGAAGCAAATTTAAAAAATGGTTCAAAATGGTACCATCGAACTGATCTGTTGGTGAAGCCCGACGGTAGGCACTGGAACTCCGTAAAAAAACAATGTATCCTAGCCGTGTTTGGGCTTATTGGAATTGAAATGAGATGAAAAACGAAAATACAGAACCAAAGAACGAAAATACAGAACCAAATAAACCGACTTCTAAAATTAAAGTAATATTTCAGTTTTTAGTGTTTTTTATTGGAAGTCGGTTGTTTTTTTTGTAAAAACGTTTTTCTAATGTTGATTGTTAGGAGACCTGTTATTATTATTTTCTTTGTACGAATTAAAGTCACACGGCACAATTCCCGCAAGGCGACAAAATAACTTAATGTACCTGCAGGTACCTTGTAGAAACTCTACACCAAAACATGCCAGTATTCCTTTTCCTCAAATATTTACTTAGTATAAAAAGATTTTTATCTTTTATTTGGACGACGTCTTTTCCTCATTGTGTGTTTTTAAAAGATCGCATCACTTGCTGTTGCCGCGGGTTTTGCTTTTAATTTGAAGCGAAATTTTTCACATTTTTGTGTATTTTCGGAGAAGAACTCGAGAAGCTAACAAGTAATGCGATGGAAATAAAACCTATACATTTTTTTAATATGAAGTTGCTTTACGCGTCTGTCTGTATGAACGCGTTTTTCTTTGAAACTTTACGACGGATTTTCATGCGGTTTCCATCAAAAATTTGAGAATGTAGTAAACACTGAGACGGATAGGGTTTACGCGGTGGCGATACATAATACCACATAAATTTTAAACATATAAATATATTTTTTTATAAAAGAAAAAGAAAGGGGGTAGGTAAGTTTATGGTCACAAGATTCCTTTAATTTCCTTTGGAGTAGCGCAGTAGCGCCTACTCTCCTGTGCCACACTTCAAACGCCAGGGACGGTGGTAGTCAATGGATGGTATCGCCAGACCCGTAGCTGAGCTCGACGTGGCTACACGGATAAAATAAGTACCCGGCAAGGAGCTTTGGGGTTGCCGGAAATGCCGGAAGGTGATGGCTCTGATCACAATTATCGAATGTCACCGATAATTAGCGATTGTTAGCCGGAACTTTGGAGATGGTAACCCGAACGTCGGATGGTAGCCGGCAGGTGAACCGCAACTTTGAACCCTGGAAACATAACGTCCAGCGTGTCACAATATGGCCTATAATGGTCATCTTCGCTGATTCCGACACCAAGCATAAGCAAAGCGAGATGTACTAGTGCACTAATGAAGGTGGTGTGTGGATGTCACAATCATTACCGAGTTCACAAATGTAAATGAGGAGCACGAAATGACTTGCGCATTCTTAAAGTATGCAAAATTCCCATGTAATGCAAAGAGCGAAAGGCAAATAAGTTGCATGAGAAATATTATATAACGCAGAGGGCATACTAAGCTAAACAAAAGTTAGTAATTAGCAAATAGGTACACACCCTAATGTGTGCCCATCATACCAGCATAGGACAGTGACGACGCTCAGGGCTCCTGTAATGACCCAAGGTCACGCAGCAATCTGCATGACCTTGCGTCATCACAGGAGCACTCGTTGAACACAGACATTGGCAATTTGGATTTACATGTAAACAAACTAATAAAATGCTTAAAATAAGCTTAATCTACTGTTTTATCTATTATTACACGTAATTTTAATCTATTTTATAAAAATCTTTTAACAAAAACAAACACCGACTTCGAAAAAAAACACTACAAAGTGAAAAATAACTAATTTCGGAAGTCAGTGTCATTGGATCTGTATTTTAGTTATTTGCCACCGACTTCCGAACCTAAAGCTACGAGTATTTTTCACTTTGTGCTGTTTTTTTTGGAAGTTGGTGTTTTTTTTTGTAAAACGTTTTTAATTTTTCACTTTTTAGTGGATCAGTTTGTAATTATCTAAGTTACAATAGCCTAAAGTCAACTACTCATCGCCTTTGACAACATATTGAAGTTATTTCCGTTCCACTGTGCGCTGGCTCGAATCTAAATATCACTGGTTTGTTTGAAGTCAGTATTGATTTCATTACATCACTGAAAAGGTAATTAAATAACGCGCGGGTATTATTATGTCATAATTATTCAATGAGCTGAGCTATTTCTATCCGTGATCCAATTAACTGATCGCGTCGCGCTAACGCAAGGCAAGCTTATTATTCGTATACACACGAGTTGCTAATTTTATGCCACGATTCTGCTTTTATGTTTATTCCTTCCTACCACCATTCCACCTCTCCACATAAATTTTGAAGAGGTGGAATGGTGGTAGGAAGGAATAAACAAGTACCAACACTATATTTGCAAGATCATGTTAATCTCGTTTAATATCCACTGCCTCACATGACCTTCATCAGACACTTACACAGTATTGCAGGACCGATTCGCATAGAGAGATGTAAACCTGTATACATTTATATTCTTAGGAGCACTGGCTCGTAAGAATGTTTCCCAATGTAGATGAATTTGCGAGTCTTTTTCGCGGGTGTTCGAATTAACTATTTACCACTTCAGTGGTAAACTAACGGTTGTGTATCGGGACTATTTATAAAACTTTCATTAACACATTATAAGCAAATTAATGATTTATATTTCTAGCTATTTTATTTAATTTTATTGAACTCAAGCTCATGCTAATCTATCCCTAATGGAAGTAAGGGATACAATACAAGGTGTTAGTAGGAAGCTCAACAAATCGCTAATGTTCAAGATTGATAGCCGCCACCTCCGCGAGAGAGATACATTGTAATGAAGGATGGGGCCCGACAACGGAGTAGGAATTAGACAAGTTGTGTATCGGAGGAGATGCACTATTTAGAGGTAAAAGAAACCGAGTCGTAGCTAATGAGTGTAATTGATGGAAAATTGTATTACAAATGGGCATTTTTAGGGTTCCGTACCTCAAAAGGAAAAACGGAACCTTTATAGGATCACTTCGTTGTCCGTCTGCCTGTCTGTCTGTCTCTCAGTTTGGCAAGAAGCACGGTGTCACAACACAAATAAAGGAAAATGTCCGAAAATCGTTAATTTGTAGTTTTATCACATAAAAACATAGTTTTTTGCGATTGCAAACTTACATTTACTGTTGGAAAATTGACCGTGGCGTACATCTATGTATGGGAGGACATGTTTTTCAACTGCAATGTTAAGTTTGTTTTTCAGATAAATCCATCCCAACTACGGAACCCTTCGTTGTGCGTGGTCCGACTTGCACTTGGCCGGTTTTTTATCACACATCTTTGCTTTATAGTAGTGACACGTTGCATTAAAGCACAACGTGGGATGCGCGGAACTCACAAGGCCGCCACGCCTAACGGTCTCTTCGCCGCTTTGTGTTTTTATTAGGTAATACTTTCAGCCGTATGCTATAGTAAGACAAGTAAAATCGACTTTCAATTGTTGTAGAAGTCTGCGCCATAAATTATCTTTCGTACAAAGCAAAGATATTTAAAGACAACAATACATTTCGTGGTCATACTTAATAGCGATAGAACTAGAAGTAGTAGTAGTAGTTCTTTTTACTACAGCCCCAAGACGTTGTTGTTCATTATGAAGTTATTACCGGCCTGTGTCGAGTTCATTCAATATTGTTCGTTTTGACTAATAAAGCTTGTATTATTATTACTGCGTGGTTGTAACTGATAGCATGACGTCATTAGGTAACTACTTAGAGGAGGTCGTGGAAGTGACGAGGGATGACTTGATGATGTGTTGCTATCAAATTATGTGAGTTTCATCATATTTACAACTTTACAGATGGTTATTAATAGTTCGCTGTGATTAACTAAGAGATGATTAGCAACTGAGATAAGATAAGAAAGATAAATGAAAAAAAAATTAAAAATAAGAATAAGATTAAAATGAAAAGATATATGAAATAAAAAACTTTTTTTTTTTTTACTGAGCATTTTAGTAATTAAACGAAGGTTATATCGGACGGCAAGGTCCATTCTTGTATTGAAGATATATTATTAACTCCTCTGTTTAAAAATTCACAGAACATACAATTTTGGACTTCGACTGTATAAAAAAACCTCGTAAAAACGGCAAAAAAATCACGCTTGTTGTATGGGAGCCCCCTTAAATATTTATTTTATTCTGTTTTTTAGTATTTGTTGTTATAGCGGCAACAGAAATACATCATCTATGAAAACTTCAACTGTCTAACTATCACGGCTTATGAGATACAGCATAGTGACAGACGGACTGACAGACAGACGGACAGTCAGACAGACAAACGGCGGAACCCTAAAAATCAGGATACACACGAAAACAGAGCACGGCTCACGTTCCCATATACCCTTCTTACATATTACGTTATTTTTGTAATGTACAATGCACATGTTTGTATTCGAACATCAAAGTACTTGAACATTGTTTCGGTATTTTGTGTAAATGGAAAAGTTTGCTCAAGAGTATTGCGTATTGTTCAACAAGTTTGTGCCAAAAGGATGTTCAACCTTGGGCTAGTTGTAATACAACTTATAATATTGACTGTAGTCAATCAAAATTCGATATTTGTGATGGCAACCTGTCTTTGGCACAAACTTTACACTTCAGTTGACTTTTGTGCGTATTTCCCAGTCTACAATCGTAAAAGTAACAAAAAGCCGCTTTGCTGACGTGCAAATACGTATTCTACGTTGAACAGAAAGGTCGGATTTTATCTAGACTTCCAGTAAGTACCTACTGACCCGGTTTGATACTGGAGTAAATGTGTGGTAAGCTTTACCTACTCGCCGAGTATTTAAGAATAAGTTTCTATTGTTTCAAATTGTATTTTGTATAAGTTAATTTGTTTCGTATTGTTTCAGCGATTCATTACGAACGAATCGAAAAAGACCTTTGATATACGAGTAATATTATAATCGTATGAAGAGAGTTTGCTTAGATTATTTGGTAAAGTGGAGAGGATGAATGAAAGGCGACTTACAACAGGTGTTTACAAGGCAGATGTGAGTAGAAACGCCGGGAGGAGACGCCCAAGCAGGACATAATAATATAGTGAATTTATTAGTGATATTCTTCAGCAAGGTCAGGTGACCAGACCCATGACATGAGACAGATGACCAGATGTATGAACGTAAACAACGCAAAGGGGGCATGTAAGGATGGCGTTCTGTAGTTTCTGCCTACCCCATGTAAAGAAGGCGTGAGTCTATGTTTATTTATATGTATTGTGTATTTATAATCATATAATCATAAAGGCAATATAATGTAAGGAATTTTCACGTAAGTTATATAGTGTAATAAAAGTATATAGTGTATTAGTTCTCGTAGATTGTACACTTGTACAGTAGAACCCAGAGATAAGGTTGTTACTTTGAATTGAGTTCGCTTCAATTTGAAGTTTCAACCTTACAGAGTCGAAGCGGACCGCAGTGGCAGCCTTAGTTAAATAAACTGAGTTTTGCTGCAAAAATCTCGAGTGAAAACTCCATTTTTAAAACTTCACCCAAAATCGGACCCAAGACGTTTTGCCTGGGAGCGGACGCCCTAGAAGGACATAATAATATAATTGTCCTTATTAGAATAGAATACTATATTATGTCAGACAAATGTCCATAGGGTTAGTAACAATACACATACACGTACGCACGCACGCACGTATACGTGTTACATTGGTGATGTTCTTCAGAAAGGCCAGGTGCTTAGTACTCGATACGGCGTGCGTGTATGATCATGTATGAACGTAAACGAAGCAAAAGGAGTATGTAAGGACCGTGGCAGGTGGCGTTCTGTTGTTGTTGCCTAGTGAAAGAAGAAGACGAAGGCGTGAGTTTATGTACATATGTAAGAATATTTTGCAGTTTATGTGCATAAGTAAGTATGTCTTGCAGTTTACGTACGTATGTCTTGCAGTTTATGTACATAAGTAAGTATGTCTTGCAGTTTACGTACGTATGTAAATATGACTTGCAGTTTATGGACGTATGTAAGTATATTTGCAGTTTCGGATTTAAAAAAAATGGTTCGTGACATCCCTATAATTTTATCGCTTTAGCTTTCCTCTTAAACAACTAAGGCTCTACTAAGACCTAAGTAAGACGGTACCGTTTATAGACTAAAGCTGAGGTCGGCGTAAACCGGTACTGTAAATAGACAGGAGGGTACTATTTACAGTCTAGAGTCCGAGGGCTTAAAACGGCTTGACTAGCTACTATTACTAGGGCACATGTCCAGTCGATGTTAAGATCAAGATCTATACTATATAAGATATGACCTCGTGCCGGCGAGTCACTGCTAGACCTGTTCAAGGTCAATAGACCTTGAACAGGTCTAGCAGTGATTTGTATAATTTATGTAATTTTCATTGTTAACTACGTGAGGAAATCTGGCATTAGAGTTTTATTAATATTGGTCTGAAATCTCCAATAAACCTTGAGAAAGCTCAAGCCGTCTTTGTTTTACAGAAGGCCTGTTAAATTTAAACTTAGTGTAACAGTTCTTATAGGTTAGCACCGCATGCCCCATACACGTAATATGTACCACAAGCACTCTACTACGTATTAAATGAATGACTAAGTAGGAAAAAATTAAAGAAACAAGCTCAAAGTAACGTGAGAATTAAGTGAGAGTTTCAAAATAACATCAAAAACCAAACAAAATAAAATTGGCCTTAAACATAACACACAGAGACACCGATACATTCAATTGAAAATAAACACAAATACAAAGAAATAAAATGAAGACTTTTTAATGTCTAAATTTAGACATTAACAGTGTCTAAATTTTATTTCTTTATATTTGTGTACTACAGCTTTACTGTGGAACTTGGAAAATGAGTCACAGTACACGTCAACAAGATCGCTGTAGCTGTTTAACTGTTGACAGAATCGAGGGACGACAGGCAGAGCTTGCGCCGAGTAGTGTTCTATGAAGTGGGGGTACAAGGGAGTAATAGGAGCACGAGGGACTCTAGCGGGGACCCTAAACTGGAACTGGCTTAGTAATTAGGGATAATCATTGAACCGGAGTATTTTGTGTAGGAAAATGAAAACAGTGATTCTTCTACGTTTTTCCAATGACACCATCATAAAAAGCGATAGAGATAGAGAGATAGTCGATGAGAACTATCACATCGACAAAACCAGACTACAGGCTTCGTATGATCGTTTCCTTTTGGAAATTCCGCATGCATAAGCTAGATGCCAAAGAAATCACTTTTTTATACGCTCCAGTTTTAGGTTGTGCGTGGCATAGTGCAGTCTCCAAAAAACTTGTACTGCAGTATTCCAAGATACTACGAACTATACAATTGTATAACAAGATCCTGATACTACTGCGCCTGAAACCAGCAACATTCCTAATCACGAATGCCATCATTCTAGAGGCCAATTTAATTACCTTTTTGACATAAGGTATGAATGGCAGTGCGTTGTTGAAAATAACTCCTCAATTCCTTATTTGATCAACCTCTTGGACAGTTGTAGGGCCCACATTTACTTTACTTTTTGTTCCGGGTGTATTTCACGTGATAGCATTTTTACGTGTAATGTAATATCATTATCATTGCACCATTGAACTAATGAGTCGACATCGCTCTGAAGTACAGTAGTATCATCGTTAGATCTATCCACGCTACACTTCAAAATCATGGTAAGAAGAGTTTAAAAAACCAAGCACACTACATTTGTCCATTCTCACAGAAATAAAGACAAACAGTCACTACCCGACAATCGATAAATAACAGCGCCTAGATATAAATCAACAAATTGTATCAGTAATTGGTGCGCATAGCTGGCGGGGCTAAGACCGGTGTTAATTGCGCAGCCGACAGATGGCGTTGATTGACGAGGGTGCCGGGTCCCAGCGGCCCCGAGCGCACGGGCCCCACCGGCCCCACGACTTGGTGGGCCCGGAGAGACAGGATAGATCGATGTGACTACAATGAAGCATCGGTGACGATTTGATAATATATAACAGATTTTAATCGGATTAAGTTTTTGTAATTGAGTTTAGAATGTCTGTGAGTCTTATTGTTAAATACTGATCCATAGTGGTGTACATAACAAAGTTGACAAAGGCTTTAAAAATAATAATAATAAGTTTGCCTGTGCAATTACGGAAGAAGTTATCTTGACGAATAACTACCGGAGACATAATTATTATGAAGGACGGGACGGTTGACGTGTGACGGGCATGCCACCGTCAGGGTGAGTCCATCAGATATATTATCTCTGGCTGTTCTCGTCTTGCTAACGGCAAGTACTTGCACAGGCATAACCAAGTAGCCAGAATTATTCACCAGCAACTTGCTTTGAAATATAAACTTGTGGATTCTGAGGTACCGTATTCCAAGTAAGTATGTGCCTGACCCAGTTTTCGAAAATGACCATGTCACGTTGTACTGGGATCAGTCTATCATTACTGACAGGACTATTGTCGCTAATAAGCCCTACATAGTGGTGATAGATCGATTAGCGCGCCGCGCAATGATTATCGATGTTACCATTCCTCATGACGAGAACCTCGTGAAAGCTGAGAAAGTGAAGCAAATTAAATATCTCAACTTAGCACACGAGGTTGTTGACATGTGGACTGTGAGATCGGCTGTCATTGTGCCGATTGTCGTACCGGCAAATAGCCTGATGGTCGAAAGCCTCGATCAACATCTCTTGAGGCTCTCGTTAGGTGTTTGGATCAAGGGTCTGATTCAGAAGGCAGTACTCCTCGATACGGCTCGGTTCTTGAGGAGGTTCCTATCTCTGGGGCCCTAACCACCGGTAGCTTGGACCCTGCTCCCGATACCGGCGAAGCACTATTTTTTATATTTTTTAATGTTTTTATATATGTTTTTTATATTCTAATATTTAAAAATGTAATTTATATGTATTTAACGAAATAACGCTAATAATAAAAATATTTATTTCATAAAACAAGAACACATTGCACAGTATACATTGTAGATTATAAATTTACATTTGTCACATTATAAGCACAATTCTATAGACTCTATCCATAAAACTAGGTCTAGCCTGTATCTTAAGAGATAGGGGAAAAAACCCCTAAAATATAAATAATGTTTGTAGTTAGTGATGCAAGCATTTTGTTTTTCAACTATTGTTAAAAAAAAAGGGCGGCTGTAAAAAAAATTAAATGCCCATAGACATCAAAATAATTACCCTCTTTCAGCCTATATAGCTCAGAAGGCTGTTTAAATTTTCAATTATTTTAGTACCAAGCCCCATACATTTATTGAACGTCTCCTTTTACCTCTTTATAATATTAGTATAGATTCCCTATATATACACCATGGCATTTTAACCGTCTTACAACGGCAGCCCACTTCATGTATTCTATGACGACTAATCAACATGAAAGTAATAAAAAAAAAATTGACATTTGAATAAATAAAATAAAAAAATATTATTCATTGTGACGCACGCACCACCCTAATATCTAAAATATCTTTATGAATGATTGTAGTCATAGGATACATGAAGTGGGGTGCCGTTGTAAGACGATTAAAATGCCACGGTGTATAAAAATAAATATATGTCAGCTTGACGATAGATTGAAATGTTATCTGTATTCAAGAAACACAACCTTCAGCTTACCTCGTTATAATTAATAATATAACAAAAAAAATATTAAATGAAAGTTTTTGGTCTTATTCAATAATCGAAGGCAACGCTCATTTAGTTACAAAACATACATTAAAGAAAGAACAATATTCATCTTAAAACAGCTCAAAATTAAGGGCAAACTTTATAACCCTATCTTTATTAAAACAGTTTATAAATCGGTGTTAAAAGCTTCAGCTTGAGGTTTTATAATTCTCTCTTCATAAATATTTGCATTAAGACCTTTTGTGTTCATGAAGTGAATGCTAATGTAGCCGCAATCCGATAATAACAGGGTGTTAACTTAAACATAATGAAGAGCGAGCGATGGAATGTTTGGGCATTCGGAATATTTAATAGCAACCTTTAATACCTTTGTTTTCTTGTAGAAAAGTTCTGAGGATTGATCATCATGCTTATCTACCTAACAAGCTGTGAATCGCTAACTGGGTTGTGAAGGTCATAGCGACAAGTCCCGTAATTGCTAGAACGTTCACAGTTTGATCTCAGTCTAAGTATGTCAAAAGTATCTACTTGTAATTTCCCAACATTTTTTACAAGTTTTTGGCATTTATTGTCGCTGAGATGGAATTGGGACTAGATTTTGAACGTTTTTAATTACGGGAATTGGTCTTCAGAACATTGCCTCTTGGTTTTTTCACGATGTTTCCGTCACAGTTACATACCTATATTTTACATCTAAACTAACTTAGAAGTTACACATGAACTTGAAATGTAGGTAAATAACCGTCTAGTTTTGAAATTGATGTTAGAAAAGCAAGGCGCAAACATTTACGCAAGAAATAACGCGACATATTCACCAAAACTACCGTCCCCGCCGAACCGCATGCACTCTTGCAGTTTTGCCTCACAGTTGCATAGTTGCTTAAAGTTGGAAAAATACAAAAATACACGACAAAGAAAGCAACTCAACTCGTACGAAATTTTGCGACAACGGGCTACAGAATACAGAACTCGGCAACCGAAACTTATCGGAACGCAACCGACGCTAAACGGTTTCAGTAAGGGCCTCAGCAGACATGCTGCTTTTAGTATCGGCGATTTTGCAACTTCATAAATGCTGCATCCAATTTTGGCGAGTCGCAGCGTTTGAGTGCGGCATCGAAATTGCATGTTTTCTAACAAAATCTGTCGCTTTTTTATCAGTCACTGTACCGAGCTTCTAGCGACAAAATTGTTGTTTGCCAATGCTAGAAGTAAGCTCAGTCGCTGCATCAAGTTTCCGAAAAGCGACTAAATCACTGATCGTCGAAGCTAAAAGCAGCATGTCTGCTAACACCCTAAAAGTTTAGTTGTGTGTTCGCGCCGCATTATACTGGGGTGGACAGAGGCTCTAAATTAAATAAGTTTGTTCATAAATATTTATCAGAAGAGGACGCTATTATGCAGAGGTGAGCGGGAACTAATAAAATAGTTGTTGTCACTGAAGGGACGTTTAGGGAACTGTAATTTGGTACAAAGAGGGAAGATAAACAGAGCAACACTGCGGGTTGGGAACGTAAACAAACTGTTACGTCACAGGAAAAATACCAGGACACGACTCACCAAGCGTGGGAGAGATTAGACACTCAGGCAGTCGTTAGCTAGCAGTTTATTTATTTTGCAGTAATGTTTAAAATTGAACAAAAGTGCATTTTAAGTTGACAACCTGCATGCATGTTAAATTAGCAATAAGTATAAGCAATAACTTTCTACTTGTAGGTATTCATCGCGAAGTAATGTATCCATACAGCTCTCAAGTTATAATGTAAGTATGTACTATCGGCCCAAGTTAAGCATGCTCACTTAAGAAAATATTCCTGCGAGAGCGCAGCTAGTGACAAAACACACCCCTTCCTAGTTTCCCCCAATTAGAGACAATATGCATTTGTGTGAGTAATGAGCGAGTAACATAAAATAACAAACATTAGCTAGAGCGCGGCAGTGCCAATTTGCTCTCGCTAATTGTTGACGCTTCCCTTAAATTCCTATCGCCATTTCATTTTACGACCTGTTTATTTCTATCGGACTGATTGCCTGCCTAACTGTGACCTCTGCTTGTATACCGGACTGTGATCGAAAGCCTCTTCTTGACCCTAGCTTGTATCCTGGACTGTGTGTGTATTGTGTGTGGGCTGTGACTAACGTGGTGCAACCATGACGACCCGAAACCTGATTCAGGAAGAAAGGAATCAAATTATTGTTTTGCATAGACAAGGGTTAAATATATCCCAAATAGCAGTGGAGTTGAACATGCAAGTAAGTTATGTTTTTGTATTCAGATAGAGGGAGAGATATAGAAATAAATAAAGTGATAGTAATATTATTATTTCATAGTTTGCATTTTTCCTTATATTGCAATTTAAAAACAAATTCCATGAAAAATATTGGTATTCAGCTGCATCCGGTTAGACTGGAAGCCGACCCCAACATAGTTGGGAAAAGGCTAGGCAGATTTACATATAAAAATAATAAAATTATTATAACTTTCAGATGGATTCTTTTTAAAAGTCTCATAAGATATTACCTACTTATAGTAATGCATTCAAATAAGATTGTTCTTTTTATTTATTTTTGCTTTCAAAGACGTTGTTGGAGCCTTTTATGACCCGATAATAAATCCTAAACCAAAACAACCTAAACAATGGTGCCTTATCTCACAGCGTCGTTGCCGCATTTTAATTAGAAAAACCAGAGCGC
Organism: Tiliacea citrago; assembly: GCA_963921375.1. NCBI lineage: Eukaryota > Metazoa > Arthropoda > Insecta > Lepidoptera > Noctuidae > Tiliacea > Tiliacea citrago. The sequence goes on from OY992800.1 coordinate 24,364,281, forward strand.
ATTCGTCGCATTTCTAGAGGCTTGATCATTATATTTCAAACTACAATTTTTTTTCGCCCAAGCACAAGATAATTGTTTTTTATAATTATTTTTAACATTTATTTTATCATAATACTGCAGATGGAAAGTAATTGACAATAATGTAAATTTTTGTTAGTAGTGCTCGTAAATACTTACCAAAAAAACTTAAAAAAAATAGCACACATAGTTTTAAATACTAACGATTTAGTGCTTGGCTGGCCGATAAAATAGCAAGTACTTACTATTTTTTCGGCCAAGCACTAGATCGTTGGTATTTAACCACGAAAAACCTTTAGAAATGCCACGTTGCCAGCCCGCACGGGATAAACACTTTTAAATAGTAGAGATAAAGCACAAATTTGCTTGGGACAGTTTCATACAATGTTGGAATTTACGCTATGCCATTTTTCTTACTCATAGGTATACGAGGTGTAAATTGCAATATCTGAAAACCTCTTAAGGGGTCATTGTACTAATCATTATGAACAACTTTTACTACGGGACCAAACCTGAAATCGCGAAAAAAAAACAGCTGTTCCCTACATTTATGTTCGCGTAACTCGTCAAAATGTATGGACCAGCTGCTTTTTTATCGCGATTTCAGGTTTGGTTCTCATAGTAAAAGTTGTTTATAATGATGAGTAATGACCCCTTAAGAGATTTTCAGTTATTGCATTTACAACTTGTATTTTAAAATATAGTTATGAATGTTATAACTACTTAAATTAGTTATAGAAAAGTTTATTTATCATGAAGTCAACCAAAATGCACACCTTAAGTATTTCAATACTTATAATTTTTATTTATAGTGTACTAGTTGTGCCCTTTGAATAAGACTTTTGTAGTGTACTCGTATTACTTAGTTCCTATATTATGTAAAAAATCGATGCTGATTGTTTTTTTTTTTTTTTTTTCGTTAGAGAACAACGGTGCGCCGCTGGGTGCGAAGATATGAAGAAGGAGAAATTACAGAACGCGTTCGTGCACCTCGACCCCGGGCTATAAACGAAAATGAGTTAAATAATATGATAGCCACGTATGAAGAGAACCCGTTCACACCCACTCGCAGTTTCGCACAAGAATACGAAGTTTCAATGCAAACTATTACAAACGAGTTGCATCGAGCTGGAGTCCATCACAGACGTCCCGCAAAAAAAAATATTTTGACGCAGGAGCAGAAAGCTGCTCGCGTGCGATTCGCTCGTGACTACAGGGACTTCGATTTCTCTTACGCCATATTTTCTGATGAAAAGTGCTTTAGGTCTAGCCTGTGCCAGGGCCATGGTATCTCTTTCGAACAACCCGCGACTCCGGCGGCTTGCAAATAACCCTGTATAGCTATTTTTATTAGGTTTATTTTTATTATTCCAATTTGTATTATATTACTTCGTTGATTAATGTCACAGGGTAGACTGTAGACCGTAATCATAGTTTAAAATATTGCCAACGATTTTGAAGTCTTCTTGTAAAATTATTGATGTCAATTTAGTGTCATGTTGCCTTTATTGGTGGATTTGTTGTTTTATTTACAATCAATGTTGTCGTAAGCCCCGATCTCGTTAGTTTGTTATTTTACATATTCAGTAGTGTCATCATATCCGTCCACCTCATAAATAATTGATCTCATTTGCTTGATAAACCTAGTCTGTAGTGTAATGTAATTATTGCAAATTATAAAAATTATTAAGATTCTTAAATTGTACTAATCTTAAAACTTTTCAATTTCATTAGAACTGCACGAGCAATATTCTCCTAATCTTATTTACTGACAGGCTTTTTGCCTGTTGTTGTTGTGTTGTCTGTTTGTCATTGTTGTGTTGATTTCATATTTTGAACTTTACGATATAAGTGTAGATAAATACAGTTTATAAATGATATTATGAGTAAGAATCTTTTCACTTATAATATTTTGCATTTTGATGATAATTTCTGTGTAATTTTTTGTTATAATATGTTAATTTCTGGATGAATCTTTAATGTTTTGAAAAAGTCTATTAAAAATAAATTAAGTTACTTATATTGTTTTTTTTTTCTACAACAGCAAATCCTTAAAATTGTTCTCAAGTAGATTTTAACTAACTGTTTATTTTTTCACACTGAGATTACAGCCGATAGTTTCATACAAAAAGCACTTACTATACATCTTTTATTATACAGATAAGATTTAAATATCAACCTAAATAAATCTTTAATCCTGCATAATGTTAAATGAACACAAACTAAAAATATATATTTCACTAGTACCCAACATTTTATTTCAATCCTTTCACTCTCACTGCTGCCAAGGCACAAATTATAGTTTAGTTTAATTACTTGATAAGCTTCTGAATTTTAAAGTGGCGTAGGAACTGAATCATTGTTAGATTTGTCAAAAAAAAACTTGACATGCAATGCCGGTAACGCGCCTGTAGCGTTGATTTCGCTTAAAATCATGAATTGTCAAACTTTGACTAGAGCATGAATTATAAAAGAGTAAAGTGTTGGTTTGATTATAATCCAGTCTTAAAGTGCTCATCCTGCACGGCATGCCTGGGCATTTTAATTGCAACGATACCTTGTTCGTTATACAGGCTGAAATTTAATTCATGGGTATCCTCTTAAGGGGTCATTGTACTCGTCATTATGAACAACTTTGACTATGGGAACAAATATGAAATCGAGAAAAAAAAATTGCTGTTCCCTACATTTTGTCGAGTTATGCAAACATAAATGTAGGAAACAGCTGATTTTTTTTTCGCGATTTCAGGTATGGTCTCATAGTTGAAGTTGTTCATAATGATGAGTACAATGACCCCTTAAAAGGATGCCCATGAATTCAATTTCACCCTGTATTATTTTAATGAATAAAAGGTAATATTACAATTACCTACTGTTAAAAGTATTAAACCAAATACAAGGAACAACTGCAAAACATTTGAGATAATCCTAAGGTAATAAAAAAAACGTATGGCCCTTGTATTAAGCCGTCCTCTATTGTTTAACCGAATTTCCAGACATTCCCACTAAATAACAATGGGTCTTAGATAATGAACTTATTTTTATTTCAGTTGCAAGAGTTGTGCGGCTTGCGGCCTTGCGTTAGCTACAAACAAAAAGCTCTGTTAACATTGTATGAACTGCGCAGAGTATTGGTTCAAATATTACTGTAATTTTCAAGTATTCTCAAATTGCCCAAGTATAAACAAACACATAGAAATTTAGATAGTTATTTACTTTTAATAAAGTCGATTAAACACAAAAAATTTCAATATAAACATTTGATACCTTCATGCAGTGCCGGTCAACGCACCTATACCTAACGTATTCAGGGAGCCGTGAGATAAAAGGTAAACAAACCATAAATGTCCGTTCAATCGATTTTGAATGTTATTGTGTTGGTGGCATGACAAATGGCAGCTGCAGTAAACAGTTGGTATTGTAACCACTTTTTTGCCTTTAATGCCATCCATAAGCCTACGGAATAGAAGTCAAAATCGGTGGAACGGACTGTAATAAAACGGTTCGTTTCAATGTCTCATCTTATTGTGAAGGGAATATGGTGCGGTTGCTGCGGCATGCGGCATCACATAGGATATGGTGAAAATTGGAGAGGCAGTGAAAGTGTTCATAAATAACCTATATCTATAGACCCGATAGAGAGAGGAAAATGTTAAAGTGGATTAATACATATAAATTGTAGTTTATTAGTTACCATTACAAATTATTTTTGTAAATACTGCAATATCAATAATACATTTTCTAAACCAAACAAACAGAAGATATGAGTACTAAAATTAATTCTTGTCAATAATAAAATAACAATTCAATTCAATAACAAAGAGCTCACGCCGCCGCCGCGCCGCGCTGGCCGTGCCCATTAAAAACTCGTCTCTTAGCAGAAACAAGTGAGCATAGTACGCTCCTAGTGTGAGTGTCACACATTCTATACATGATTATACTAATACGAACACCACTAAAATACGCTTTGTGCATCCTATTGGTCAAAACTCGTGCATTGTGCGATCGAGTCGTGAGTCGTGCTATGCGATTATCGCCTTTAAGGTGAGCATGCGGAACTTTGGCCGATAGTACAACAATATTGCGTATACGGTAAACACAGGTAGGTAGAACGGAGATGAATCTCTGAGGCGAAATATAAGGAATTTAGCTGTCGGTAAGCAGCGGAATGAAAGTCGCCGTAATCCGCAACAATCTCATTGTAATATCCGGCCGCGCGCCGGTGGGCGCACGTAAATAACTTACATGCGCAATATAAACACCGGCTTACAAACAGAGGTAGTTAAGAATGTTTATTATGGTAAACTTACGAATGATTACTTAAAGTTATTAGTTATTAAAGTCCAGTTTCCGTAATAAAAAATATCGAGAAATTAACCTACACCTTTGATACTGTATTATCCTGTTAATGTTAGAAATCGAGATGATTTGTCCGGTGTCATTATTCTATGACTCACGGTAGTCACCACGGTAGTCACAGCAATAATGTTTACTTAAGCACATTGTGCTTCGCGGACAATTATGTTGAGGCTGTGGTCATCGATTTGTACTTTTTACACGACGCGGACGGCCCAGAAAGGAGTGGAATGTGTTTAGTGTTCATGTATTTATGTGAGTTTCTTTGTGCCACCATAACTTTTAAATCCCGGAACAGATTTAGATGCATGAGGTATTGTTAGAATCCTTACATCATCCCGAGTGACATAGGTTATAAATATTTATTTGAAAAAAAAATCAATATGGCGGCAGTTTGGCTCCATTTTTGGACATGCAAAAAAATTTAAATCTTTGACAATTACAATATGGGTATCAAATTGAAGGTCTTGATGAACACATGGCAAAACTATAAATATAATATTATTGAAAATAATCAATATGACGGCAGTATGGCTCCATTTTCAAATGTGAAAAAACATCTTCAATTATTACATTAAGGATATCAAATTGAAGGCCTGGATGAGCACATGCAAAAACTATAAAATTTATTGGCATACATTTTACATAGGTAGGGTGTAGATGCAAAACAAACATATTTTCTTCCCCACGCCATCCACGGTCCGACTCAGTATTTATGATAAATGATTTTTATTTCCATAAGTAGGTTTGTACAAACACTTTTACACGTTAATCATAAATTTAAAACTAGATGAGGTCGGCGTTTTCTATCTGACTACTCTGAGAAGAAAGGCCGAAACAAACTCAGAGGTCACAGTCTCTTTTAAAGTCCAGACATAATCTTGGTCAGATCATGTGAAGGCCATGTAGATTGGTGTCTGAAATGGTCTTTTGAGGAAAGAACCACACAGATTGAGTGGACCTGACCAGTCAGTGCACGCATTTGTCAGTAATCGTGCAGCTCTACTCAGATTTTAAGGGGCTCAACTCTTATAACTCTTAATTTATACTTAAAACCGAAAATAAAGAATATCGTGTATAAGGGTTTTTGAAAATCTACCTCTACCGGGTTGAAAGGGGTAGTCAATGTTACAGGAGCGGATTTTACTACGTGGCTTGATTAACTTGAAAATTGGTATACATATATAAATAACCAATGAGTCATTGATGAGCCTGATTGAAAGTAAACGACTGAGGAGCAGTATGCAGCTGCCGCGGTACGGTAAATGAATGTGTGCCAGCGACTGTTGTTCAGAACCATTTCCGAACGGCCCTTGTCTACGAACTGTTGTCTACAAAGCGAAATTTCACTCATTTACTCACTGACTAAACTAATAAATCAAATTGTCATTGCAGTCGAGGGACCTCGTAGATTAAAAATTGTCCGCAGAACGGTCCCCCGACAGCAATGACAATTTGATAATTAGTTTAGTCATTGAGTAAATGAGTGAACTTTCACTTTGTATATTATATCGCAGGCAGATTGTACTATTCGTCATTATACATACGGCGCCGCCGTTCGTTTAAAAACGCTCGCAGTTCTGAGATATGTTAACTCGTTCAATTGTTAAATTCCGACATTGATTGTTATTTTAGGGTGACCATCATAAAATACAGGTTGGACTAATCAGACTTTCAGCAATCAGGTACCTATTATGTCACCGTAATACTGTTCGAACCGTTAGTTGATTATAAACTAAAAAATTATAAAGAAAAATTGTGAACTGGGTGAAATGGGTTAGGTCAGGTTAGAACTGTGACCAACCGCGCGCGAGCCGAGCGAGCGCTACTTACAAGTCGCTCGCAACTAGGCAAGCTATTTAGTATTAGTGCAAGGTGCGTTATTTCGCAAGCAAGTTTGATACAGTTCACAATTTTTCGACAGTTTTTGTACCAATAATATTTCGAAGGACTCTTCAGAGCACCAGATTCCATGGACACTTTAGCGTTTTTTACGTGCACAAAATAACGGCATTTGATAAACGGCGTTTGATTTATCCATCAAAAGTTGTGGCATATTATATACACCGTGGCATTTTAGTCGTGTTACAAAGGTGTAGCAGCAACACAACGACGCGCGACGAGTTGATCACGGCCAGTCTCGCAGCCCATCGCAAGCGCAAGCTCGGAGCCGTCCACGATATTCACCTGTTCTAGGTAAATACGGAATTAGTGATTAGTGTAAATAATTCAGTTGATTCCAATTTTTTAAATACGATATACATACCTACTGCTCATTTCATTAACTATCTTTTGCTTGTTATTTGCCAGGTTGGAGATAGAAATTCTGGATTTAATGTATGTAGGTACACTAGCTACCTACCTAAGCAACATGAGTCAAATTTCTATCTTCAATAGGGTCAACCGAAAACAAATTGATCAGTTATTGAAAATGGCCGTATGTTTGTAACATAAATCGGACCTCTTATAATAATCTGCACTTACTAGGTACTTACATATCTTACACAAATTATTTTGGGTGTTTATTAAGAACAATGTTTCTGAAGGTCCTAAACCTGTAAAAGTATGAAGGAAGACTTGGAATTAAGTGGCTTTTAAATCCTTACAAACTGTGACATACTGAAAACATTAAGATTGTAATAGTAAGAAACACATTTTTGCGCTAGGCGAATGAACTCTTTAAAAGATGTCGCCACCGAGCCGCGCCGCCCTTGGAACGTAAGGCTCGGACCGCGCTCGTAACAGTTTGTTTCAAACTACGTCATGCGTCATAATATATAATATTTTAATTTTTTAAATTATTAAAATGGTACTAAACATTTTATTTACTTTTATGATTATTCATAAAAGTAAATAAAATTTTTAGTACCATTTTACCAACAAGTAGTCATTGGATACATGAAGTGGACACTGTGGCATTTTAATCTTCTTACAACGGAATTTGTAAGAAGATTAAAATGCCACAGTGTATATTATGTTACGGCTAATACCCGAAGTGCGGCTACACCTAGTTTTAGCCGGTTAGAACTAGGTGTAGCCACTTACTCTTGGTTAAACCTAGCACGAGCAGATTGTTTTCGGGTAAAATCCCCTCTATTGTTGGTAAATTGGTTTTATCCAACAGGGGTTGTCTGGACCTATAATTCTAACCGGCTAAAACTAGGTGTAGCCGCACTTCGGGTATTAGCCGTAACATATACAGGGTGTCCCGTAAATAATGGATCAAACGTAACGGGTAGGTAGCTTACCTCATTTCCAACAACTAATTTGAACAGTAAAAAAAAAAACCGATAAGGTAACCAAGAAATTGTTTTTTTTCGATTTTTACTATTTTCTGTACCAGCATTCAGTGTTTTTAATGCTGTTGCTGCAAATGGTATCATATTTAGTCCAAATACACAGCACAAGTTTAATTTTAAGGAACACAACAGTTAGGCACAGCGGGAGCGAAAGTAGTCTGACGTACGTATCAACTCGAAGAGAGATTCGTGTCAACTAAACAAATAAAATCATGCAACAATGAAGCCCTGTATGAGTGAAGGGTGAAGGAAAAAAAATACCTGCACAAAGACACCGATTTACCAAAAATACAAAAGCGGCGCTATCTATCCCTTTCACACTGAGTGAGGTGCAACTCCGCAGGCAGTGGTCCCAAATTCCGAACAGATGACGTCATCGGCTCGGAATTACGCTACACGCTTAACCACATGCTTAGATTACAAGCATAAGCCATTACGAGAAAGAAAAGTTAGATTGTACCATTTTAATTTCTGTTCTGTCTTCTTCATCACATTCATAGCAATATCTTTGTAACCGCAAGGACTAGGCGTAAGTTTTATACCAATTTGCAAACCTTAGTAATTTTACAAGTTTTTAAAATAATGGTACACTTTGGTGTCATACATTTTTTTTACAGGAGAATTTTTCCAATTCTGGTCTTTTCATCGTAACAACAAAACTTTTCAATTCAAGATTTTTTTCTAAAACAAATAAAATGTTATTTAAAAAAAATGGTATCTTATAACATTAGTAAACTATTCAGAAATGTTTGACAAAAATCACACCTAAATATGATACCATTTGCAGCAACAGCATTAAAAACACTGAATGCTGGTACAGAAAATAGTAAAAAACGAAAAAAAATAATTTCTTGGTTACCTTATCGGTTTTTTTTTACTGTTCAAATTAGTTGTTGGAAATGAGGTAAGCTACCTACCCGTTACGTTTGATCCATTATTTACGGGACACCCTGTATACAAGGCAATTTACATTTTGTCTTAGGCATTCGATCCTTCCATTTATCGTTGTATTAAAAAAATTGTGGGGTCCTAAAAATAAAATAAATAATATACTGATACTAATATAATATAAAGAAACAATAATGTACCTAAAAAATATATTATTAAGTACTTAAATAATAAAAAAACAATTATGAGCAATTCAATGCGAGTAAAAAACATTATTTCCTCATGGGTTACAATCAGGTTTCAACGGTTCACAAATTGAAGAATAAACTATAATAGCAATCGACATTGTTATCGATAGCCTACGTTAGTGGATCTGCACAAGGACATCAAAAAAACCCCTTACAAACACACGCGATATCGCGTGCCTTAACTCGTCGCAGAATACAGCAGCGTACTACGCGATGCATCCGCATAAACAAAGTATCGTTTTGTGATGATTACATTGATTGTCCACTCAGTAAGCGACATATTTAGCTAGTGGTTAAGAAGCAATGTATTTCATGCAAAGATAGTACAGTCGCTGTGATATATGAAAACAAAAGTGACGTAGTAAAAACAAGAAATATTTTACGATTTGATGTTTTTCATGATTTTAAAGACAAATATAGTAAAATACTTTTACTTAAATATGTTATGTGATTCCATGATTTATAAAGTTTTTAGTTTGACTTCGGTTTTTACAAGAAACCACTGAAGAACGCGGTATTCGTATATGTTGCCACGACCGCGGTCGAAAGCGCACTAGTTCGCAGCTACGACCATTCGCCTGGTACATGAGTATTGCGATCATGTCGCGCGGACACAGACACGCCCCTTGCCACTTCTCCTGTTTTTTATATTTCTATCGATGAATCGGATTGTCGCCTGTCACCTGTCGCCTGTCATAGGTCCCTGACCGTCTAAAACAAAAGACAGTACGTATCCAAAAACGACACAGCGTCAAAACTTTGCATCACTTTATTTTCAAGTTTTGCATTTCAGCACAAAAAGAACAGCTACACAATATAATACAGCAATATTCAGCATGCCTGACGGACGATTGCTGATCCCAGTTTATTGTTATTAGCTGACTGGACTCCCTTTACGACGCGGACGTCTAAGGGAGGGAGATCCTTTTATTGCCGAGAAACACAATATTCCCGTTTTACCGGGGAAAAGTACAGGCGATTGTTATATACACGCCAGAATTGGTGGACAAACTGAATAGTAATATTCGCAAATAAATTATTCTATTAAATGAAATATTCGTGCACAGTAAGTGCTAGCCAATCACTGCAACATACGAGAATTGAATGGTTTCAAATTACCTACGTTATAGGAATTATTTGGTCAATCATGCTGCGGCAAAATATTTTTTTTTCAAATCATTTTATGTGTTGTTTGAATAAACAAAATCAGTTAGTGGAGCAAACTAGATCTAATCGAGGTTTTATTGATTTTGACTCTTCTCCCTTTTTACGGCACCTTTTCTAGGTTTTCTTTTATGATATTATACTCGTATTTAGGATAGTATCATAACACTTGTGACCTAGCCTATTGTTTCAGGTGCTTGAAATGCAAATGTAGGTAAATGGAACAACAAGTCTTCATTGTGAGTTTGCTCCTAGTCAATATGTAGCTGACCTAACGCATGACAACTACGTTTTTTGATTGGACTTTTGTGAAAGCAGGAAGTACAGCAAATTATATTTTGTCTTCTTTAGCCTTCATCCGGTACTGTGTGCGGATTTATACAACCTGAAAAGATAAATAGGGGGATGTCACAATTTAAAATAGTACAGACGCCAGCACATCAAGCTACTACAATCTGTCAAATTTCTTTAAAAGATTTTGAACTTTATTGTTAATGCATAAGGTTCTTGTGAACTTGGGAACATTTGACAGATTCGGGTAGCTTGACCTGCTGGTGTCTGTACGTTTTAACAGCTGTAGTTATGAAACGACTGGACTAACACCGTAGGTCAATGGTTCGATATCGATAAATAGGTCAAAATGCCAGTTTAACGAGAAAAGTGAGTAACGTGCGACACGTAAATAACTCACACACACAAAATAAAATCAAGCTCACACACGGTCGATATTCCTCACCAAAGGTTTTCCGTGTCTTCTATTTAAACGTAAAACGTCTTGTGCACGTATGCCGGAAACCGGTCGGCGCCTGATTGTGCGGCACGGATACGAACCGGAACGCACGTGACGGCACGAGAAGAAGCATTATAAAAAGTGTGAGACTGATAGATGACACAGTGCTGATCTTCTATGTATATACAGGGTGAATTTTTGAGACGGGGCAGTTAGGGTACCTTAATTCTTTAGTTACTGGAAAACGATCTTAACCCTTGAGCCCTACACTATCCAGCATACTAGTTATTCCTACACAGAGGTGCTAGAGTACCTCATACTAAAATACATGTATATTTTAGGGCTTCGTACCTCAAAAGGAAAAAACGGAACCCTAATAGGATCACTTCGTTGTCCGTCCGTCTGTCTGTCTGTCCATGTTATTTTAAGACCATAGCGATTATTAATTTAGCGATTATTAGTATAGCGATTTCAAATGCATGGCGGCTGCATGTCTTGATCAGTAAAACTACTGATACACCCTACATGGATCAATTGCTATTCAAACGTACGATTGTTACAGCATACCTTCGCCCAACTAAGACAAAAAGTCGTCCTACGTCGATGACGCGTCATCCGCGAGATCTGGCCTTGTGCAGAAAAATAACGGTCACAACCCGCAACGCATCGAAAACCCATTACGATGTCTTAATTGTCACAACCGCGTTCGTTGGCGCTATGAGATAATGTGGCAAAACACTAGGTGTGGACCGACCATGCTTTAGACAAATTCATGCCTGATTTACCCACTGTACCCGGTCAAGTACACCCCTAAAGTTCTTAAAAAAATAAAAAAGTACTACAAATTCTTTTTGTACCTTTTATTTAGTATATATTCATGCAAGAAATAACGTGTGTTTAAAAAATTTATGTGTAATTTAATTTTGGGCGTTAATGGGTTAAATGGCCAAAATGAGGATTTTTTAAGTTTTTATCGTAAACATAAAAAACCACAATTGATACGAATCACACACTCACAGCGATTAAATTATGCTAAAAATCAGTTCATCAAAATCACTTGGACGCCACCCACGTTCTTTCTAACAAGTCAAAAAGTTGTTGTGGGGTATGCACGGCATCCAGCTCTTCCGGCATACTCGGAAGAGCTCTTCTTTGGAGCATATCCCATGTGTGCTCAATTCGGTTGAGGTCTGGCGATTGAGCAAACCACGGCAGAACGTTGATGCGACCATCGGCAAGAGTACGTGTTACTACTCTAGCCGTGTGTGGACTCAGTTTTAGTCAGTAAAAGTCTGACACCCACTGCGCCCAGAGCGGGAGAAGTTAATTGAAAATTTCCCACCCAAAAAAAAAAAAAAAAAAGCCGTGTGTGGACGTGCATTGTCGTATATTAGTCGGAACGAATCACCCAACCGGCTTCGCAAAAGGATGATCACGTCTGAAACAATCCTCTCCGCATAAATCTGAGCGTTAAATTTGCTGCTGATCCAAATGAGTTCGGTTCTTCAAATACCGGCCCAAACCATTATTGTTCCCCCTCCATATGAATGAACTTCCTGACTAAATTTCAATTGTTCTCGACGTCCAGAGGTCCTCTAAACTCGAGTACGTCTTGTATCCGGCCTCATACCGAAACGAGATTCATCGGAAAAGCAAACACAACGCCAGTCTTCTTCCTCCCAATTTCTGTGTTCGCGAGCCCATTGTAAACAGGCCCTAAGATTGCGGGTGGGTTTGGTCGCTTATCAACAAGCCTGAAGAGCTGTGGAGCCAACATCATGGCGGTCATGGTACAATTCTGTCAAGCAGTATTTTGGATGTACCGGTCCTGTCTGGGAGTGGTGATGTGAGACGTCCTCCATGTCGCTCGGCCACGCTGCCCGTGATACGATAGCATGTCCACAGGTGGCTTATGACGCTCAGTGTAGTGCCAAGAGCGACAGCCACAGTTGCCTGGAACCAGCTTGCTACATTCCGACGGCTCTTAGCATATTCTCTTCTCGTGTCAAATTATGTTGTCGCTCTATATTAATGCATTTTTTTTCAGTTCCAATGCAGAAATTGTAATGGTTTTGTAAGAACGCTATTACACACTTATATAGAAATCGTGATGGACAGTTGATTTTCTACTTTTAATCAAAATTTTAAGAAAATTATTTATTCAAATAGCGAAATTCACTAAGAGGAATCAAAAAAGATCCAAAAAAGTTAAAATAATATTCCTCAATTGCGGCGATACTCTAAAACGTACTAGATCTCTGGACACTTTTGATTTGTGTAGATTGTTGCTTGAGATTTCTAGCATTCTGTGAAAAAAAGACCTCAAATAACTTACAACGTTAAGACAAAAAAAAAATCTTAGGAGCTAGTTTTTCAGTAGCTTTAGGGTGGTATAGGATCCATTACCCGATGCGTCGAGTGCCAACCAGAAAGTTAACACATCTTGTAAAAAGTCTTGCAGTAGGTGGTTCGTTCGACAAGTCGTAATAAGCTTCTTCAAGTGATAAAATTGCAAACATATAATTATAATACTAATCTACATTATTTACAAAATAAACTTTTAACAAGTCTTCACGTTCTAAGTTATTTGAGGTAATTTTTTTACAGACTGTTAAAAATGTCAAGTGACTTTCACCCCTATGGAGGTTAAATAGGGGATGAAAGTTTGTACGGCAGTGTGTGCGTGGGTATTGATGAGTCTTCAGTCTATCTCTCAGTCTATCTCCGAAGTTCTCACGAGACCTTTAATAAATTAATATAAGACCAAACTGAAAGTATGCTCTTTCAAATAAAAAATCATCCAATTCAGTTTACAAATCACGAACCGCACGCGTACTAAGTCGCGGCCAACTTACAAGCCAGTATTATCTAAATTTAAATTCATCCCTTCAGCGATAACATCCGTAACGAACTAACAAAAATACTTAACTCCATAGCAGACTGGAAACAAAACTTCCCCATTTTAAAACAAGAAAATCTTATTTTAATATCATTGGGAAGAAAACGAAAAGGTAAATAAGAAAAAGTTCAGAATGCAATATAACATCCACGCAAATCCGGACAAACTTTACGGATTATGAAGAAAATCCCTTTTGGAGAATAATAGGAATGAAGATGTCCGATGCTTGTCATTCTGAGAACGTAAGTCTAGCGAGATGATGAGGGAATAGTGGTAATCGGATTTCTTACTTAGCATTATGTTGACTTTTTGAGTGGCTTGTATCAGTGAATTACGGTCAGATGGGTTTTGCCCGCGGCTTCGCCCGTGTAAGGGTCGGAAATGATTCCACAGGAACGTACTGTTACAGTGATTCATAGTGTCCTATGTCCTAACCCAGGTCATGGCCTATCCACATGCCTTTCATCTAAATCTAAAAAAGCCATTACGGCATGAAAAGGTAACAGACAGACAGACAGGCCAATAATACATTCAAATAATATTTTTTAGGGTTCTGTACCTCAAAATGAAAAATTGGAAACCTTAGATGATGACTTCGTTGTCTGTCAAGACCCTTTTTTCTCAGGAACGCGTGGAGGTATCAAATTTGAAATTAATATCTAATCGTAGGCTTGCGGTCCATTTGAGCACAAAAAAATCTAACATTTTATTTCATTCAAATCGGTCCACTATTCTTACAAAACTTTTGTGTATCAATCAAATGCTTTCGAATAAATATATTTTAAGCTTTTGGAGGGATACTATGGCATTTACATTCCGTTTTCTTAAAAGTTCCATTCACAAACAAAACCTGTACGAATTCTATCTAATCGACCCCCAAATAAAAAGAGCTTGATTTTAATCCTCTAACTCCCTCTGTTCCCCGCTTCACCCCACTTTAACCTTATGCGAACCGATGATGCTGCCCACCCGGCGAACGCGTCAACGCGACATAAAGCTGTTTCCACATTCAACTGACTATACTCTGTGATAATATCACACAGCTAGCTTTTTGCATAATTTGGATAGGGGTCGTGAGAATGCCTACAATGTGTTATCTTATGAGGCATTGGAATGGATTTCTGTATGACATTAGTTTTTGCCACGCGTATTATCACGGGACCAGCCGTTGAAATTTGACCAATGTGGACGCAGCTTTAAGCATAGCTAATCGCGAGGTACTGATCGTTGTACGGTTAAATTTGTGGACGTAGCCAAAAACAGTAGGTACTAGGTAGCTATAAGAAGTAAGTAGGAGTTATAACAAGTCTAGCGCACGACGCCCCACATCTAGCCTTTCCACTCCGTCACACAGTAACGAGGAGAACAGGTTCACGATCTATGAACTCCGGATACCTTAGTGTGTTTACACCTCAAACTAACCTAAGACGTTTGTATTTTTCGTACCGTGATAGTATACGACCAAGGGAATAAAGCCACTGCCTGTGGGTAAACAAAGCCAAATCAAGGAGCCTCCACACGAAGCTACGATGACTATTATGTGGGACACCCTGCATACCCAACATGCTTGCACATGTATATGAGCACTACTGAGTTTGGCATAGCATTTACCACAACAAGAACCAGATAGCTTAAGGGAGAGAAAACTCAAGTTGAATTATTAAAAACAACACATGCTTAAAAAAACGCACAGCAAAATACCTGATACCCGGAAATGTACAGTCGAGCCCTTATTAGCTTTTTCAGTTTTTTAATTCTTTCCTTTATCAAGTCAGGACACTTATTACCTTTTGAAGCTACGGTACCGAGCAGACTATTGTATAGGAAACTATATTTCATCATCATCATTATTTCAGCCGAAAGACGTCCACTGCTGGACAGGCCTCCTCCAACATTTGGGGGGGTTGCCATAATCGCCATGCTTGGCAGGCGGGTTGGCATGGTGTTCAAATGCATGAGTGCTGCCCATTCTCTATTTCTGTACATTCTAAACTATATTTAATTACTTGAAAACAATGTTCAAAATAGCATATAACTTTGACCAATGTCGAGTTGACATCAACCTTTTTAATGGCCAGCATTTTATGAATTATTAACATAAATAATTATTGTCAGAGTCTGTCAGTGCATTTTGAATACGGTCTGACATGTAAAGGTGCTTGCATGAGATTCTGCGATATTGACATTACGACGTAATCCTTAATAATCCATGTCCTTACCACAGATAATCGTTACTAACAATCCTGACTAATATTATAAATGCGAAAGTGAGTTTGTTTGTTTCTTTGTAACGCTTTTACGCTAAAACGGCTGAACGGATTTGGATGAAATTTGGCACATGGGTAGACCATGACCTAGATTAGGACTTAGGATCTTTTTATCCCGATATCGCCCGGGATCGAGACTTACGCGGGTGAAATCGCGGGGTTGCAGCTAGTATACATATAATGCTGAGTTGGTTAATCAGATTGATGCACGATACCATCTGATTATCCAACTCAGTATTATAAGCAGACAAAAACTGCCCTTAAGGTGACGAACATATTTTGGCTGTGACTGTACCTCGTATCTTTTAAATGAAAAACCTTAGTCAGTTTTTGAACGTCACATGTACATAAGTGCATCACTAACTTCCAGTCTATATAACACGTAAGGTATGCAAGTCGCAAATACGTTCATTCCTCGAAGAAATCGCGTTATATGGAGCGAGAGCGGTGAGTACGGTGAGAGCAGTATTGTGTCGCTCTAAAAGCAAACGATAAGTACTTGCGCCTCAGCCGGTATTTATTTTCACTGGCCCGTAAACTGGCTACTACGGGGATATTATTCTTACATTATTGTATACATGGTTCTTTAATTAAATAATCGTGGAAAGTTTCTTGTGCGATAAATTCCTTGAACAGGATCGTTATCATCGTTTCTTAACCAAGTTTGTATAAGAATGTTTACTGTTCAAATTGAATAAACCGGGATTAACACTAGTTTTGGACATGAGCGAAACCTAAGTCAAATGCGATGGCTAAGCTGTACTTACCAAGCAAAAAGCAATAATAATTATAATAATTCATTAGAACACAAATTTAACTAAATAAAACTCTCAACCAAACAAAATAAAGAATCACTACTTACACACTACGTACACACTAAACCCCGGAAGGGTTTATTTATAAACGTAGCTTAAAGTTAAGTACGATTCACGTTCACTTAAGCAACAGTCGCGGTCTGAAAATGCTTAATATCTTAACGTTTATAATTGCACGAACACATTTATGTATGTCACAAGGTCGATGATATAATTATGTGATTTGATTAGGTGCGGAGCATAGTTTTTTTTTATTTACACGTCGTCGTATAGGTTAAAATGATATATAAACCTTTTATGTAAAAAAAAACGATAAAATAATAGGTCTTTACCTATGAAATTGCCGTTCTGCAGTACTGGCCATTTCAAATAAAAATATTAATATACGAACTATACGAAAATAATAATATACGAACGCACCACCTGTTATTGTTTTGCCCACTTCCGTTCTGGAAATTTCGACCTGAAAAATGAACCCCGTGGTCGTCCGAAAACTTTGGTTGACATTGACGAATTAAGGGCGATTATAGAAACTGATGATACTCGGTCTACGGCTGAATTAGCAGCAGCTTTTGAGTTCGACGTTAGCATCAAAACAATATTGGTCCATTTGCGTCAAATTGGCAAGTTAAAAAAAACAACAAGCTTACAAAAAGCTTGACAAATGGGTGCCCCATGAACTCAATGATCGCCAGCGCAAAGTACGCGTCGAGACGTGTCTTGCACTGCTCAACAGGCACATAAACGAAGGAACTTTGAACCGTATTGCCTGCAACGAAAAATGGATACTGTTTGACAATCGCAAGCGCTCAGGAAGTTGGTTGGATCCTGATTCAGCATCTAAACAGTGCCCTAAACAAAAACTTATCCCTAGAAAAGTGATGGTCACTTTTTGGTAGTCTAGAGCCGGTGTGGTTCATCACAGCTTCTTACCAAACGGGATGAGCATTACTGCAGATGACTGTGTACTGCGAAGAACTGAACACAATGATGGAGAAGCTCGCACGTCTCCGACCAGCTTTGGTCAATTGCACGTCTCCGCTGCTCCTGCTAAACAACGCGTGACCTCATACTGCACAGCAGACGGTCTCCAAGTTACAAGAGCTGGGGATGGAAGCTCTCCGTCATCCGCCATACTCACCAGACCTTGCGCCTACAGTCACTTTTTCCAGAATTTGAATAACTTCTTGGCGGGAAAAAAATTGAATACCCGAGAGGCAGTACAAAATGCCTGCGACAAATTTTTTGCCTCCCATCCAGCTGATTTCGTCAAAGAAGGGCATCACTAAAGTGCCACTGCGTTGGCAAAGATGCATCGATTGGCTTGGGTAATTACTTTGGTTAATAGAATTAAAATTACGTTAATTTATTTCATAAAAAACGGCAATTTCATAGGTAAAGACCTAATAATACTGGCATATACGCACATTAACCAAGCGAGGTTGAAATTATTACAAAAAAAAGGATTCCAACGAACTGAGAACCTCCTCCTTATTTTGAAGCCGGTTAAAAAATTCTTAAGTATGACGAATCAAATAGAAATTCAAAACATCTTAATTTTTTTAAGGAGATTTATTATTTAAATTATATCAACAATTTATTGTTTTAATAACTAGTTTATAGCATAATATGTCGGCTATCTCACAAATCAGTCCCTCTGATATCACCCCATACCCGTGCACAATGTGATCTAACAGCTTCAGGGTTTCTTTCCTTCTGCCAATCCTAGCGTTGAATCATTATGCCCAACAGATTTTCAATCAAGTTCATATCAGCTGACGAGCACGGTGCACGTTGAACCACGCCATAGTAGACCGAGCCGTGTGTATCGGGGAATTACCCTGAACGTAATCAATTTGTAGGAATTCTGCTGCAGGATATACCTACCTCTTCCAAAAGCGACACATAATAAAATTGTCCGCAGTAGCACTACTTTCTAACGACGTCAGTTCTCCGACGTCGTCGTGGCTCATCCACCCCCATAAGTTGACTGTTACATGTCCAGATTCATTTCCAGGCACGACATCATCATACCGAGTACGATTATAACAATATAAAGTAAATCTTCTTGTTGATTTGATTTTTAAGTTTTTTCGTCGGTAAATATAAAATTGATTAATCAAAATCAAGACAATGCCACGCAAAATTAAGTCGGGTTGTTGAGAAGCACAGCTGTCTATCATTTCAGAAATATGTAAAACAAAAATACTTTTGTTTGAGAGATACAACAATCTCGTTAAGAAAGTAAACAAAGGTACCTTTAATAGGCATTACGTATTCAGAATGTCTAAACAACAAGTAGATTCAAAGTACTATCAACATATTTGTTTATATCTGTGTAACCTGACTGTTGGAGTAATTTAAAGTTGTTATTTAGGATCAGTAGGCTCCCAGTCACCTAATTTGCATTGTTTCCCACCTAAGTGCAGTCTTAATGACCAGAATCGGAGCGAGTTAAAACAACTACGCAGTAAGATTTCCGATTACGTAATATTATTATAGAATGCACCATGTTTAAAGCATATTACATCATACTGTTTCTCTGGGAAAGTCCATTTTGGGTAATTTCACTTCGTTAGCAACTAAATAGCTTTCTACACCCCCACGCTACGTGCGCCCATGTCGGAGCATATAAAGGAGGTCGCTTTTCGACTTACAGTTCAGTCTTCATCTGTCTTCTGAATTGCCAACAAGTAAATAGTCACCAAGTGTACAAGAAATTAGTCAGTCCGCCTCTAGTGCTCCTAGCCTACAGTGAAAGCACTAAGTCTTTATAATACGTTATTAATAGTGAGTAAGGTTGATCATAGGTAAAAGTGTTGCTTTAAATTATTCTATTTGAACTGTCGTGTATTAACTGTCGTGTAATAACTATCTGTGAGTGCTATAATATCTTTTGTGATTAAATTCGTGTGTAAAAATCAGCACGCTGCTATTTTATTCAACAAACATTTTACCCTGCACCTGAATATCCTACACGGGTAGTTTTGTGGTAAGGTTTGAGTTCCTCTTTGATAGCATGATGTCTGTAGTGTAGACCCGCTCGGTGTAAAGCTTGTCGAACCGTCCGAGCGCTTACATCATACAAAGCAGCAAAATTACTAGTTGGTGCTAAGTCGTGTTCTTGGTAATGTCGAATCATATCAGTTATTTGCGAGGCAGTTACTATCGGCCGTCCGCGTTGTCCTGAATTGCTTCTATGATCAGTTATTTGCCCTTCTTCGCCATGACGCCGAATCCAAAATCTCTCGGTGAATGGAGACGATTTTGAATTCTCGTAATAAAACACTAATATTCAAGTCATTTTCATGGTGTGATAATATTTCAGCCGTTTGTTGCATGATTAAACTTGCCATTTTATTGCAATTAATAATTTTTTCTCTTATTTTCACACCTAACATTTTTGATAAATGCCATTATAACAATTGCAATTATTATGTCACTGTGTCAACTTTTAAATTAAGAAATGAGTTTCATCATCAAAAAGTCATTAACAAGTACTATTTTTGTTAGAATAGATGCTTCACATCTATTAAAAAGTATATAGCATTTTAGACTTTACTGCACACAGTGTGTTAAAGAAACTAATTTGAAAACTAATAAACATTTTTAGACCGCGACTGTACATTTTTAGGGTTCGTACCCAAAGAGTAAAACGGGAACCCTATTACTAAGGCTCCGCCGTGTGTCTGTCCGTCTGTCACCAGGCTGTATCTCATGAACCGTGATAGTTAGACAGTTGAAATTTTCACAGATGATGTATTTCTGTTGCCACTATAACAAAAATACAAAAAAATAGAATGAAATACATATTTAAGGGGCTTCCTTGCAACAAACGTGATTTTTTTGCTCGTTCTTGCTCGATTTTGATAACGGCAACAGGTAGACGCTTGAAATATTCACAGAATATTAAGTTATATTTTCACTTTAAAAATAAATCGCATCAATACCAAAACGCATCAATACCACAAGGAAGTGTTATTGGATGTCTTCTATTTCTCACATACATAAATGATCTCCCGAAATTCATAGCAGAATCCGGACCATGTGTTTTGTTCGCGGACGACATCTCCATTCTCACCCCGTGTCATGACTCCATAAATCTAAACAGTACCCTTAACGATATACTTAGTAAAATAATAACCTGGATGAACAAACACAACCTCGAAATCAACTTTTCAAAGACTCAAACTCAAACTCAAACTCAAAGCATTTATTTCAATTAAACCATTTACAGGCACTTTTGAATTGTCAACAAGTCGGTCAGTTACAAATATGAAGCTAGTTGCCCATTCCAAATAGTAGGTTCCTATGGAGAAGAACGGGCAAGAAACTCCACAGACACTCTTTTAAAATAAAATATTTGATACAAAGAAAAAGACTAAACTAATAACTTTCAATCCCCACCAAAAAAATCCTCTAAGTCTTGTTTTTTCTTTTAACAATCACGTATTAGAAACAGTCAACGAATTCACATTGCTGGGAATAACCTTGGACAAAAATATAAATTGGAAATCACACATACAGAAAATAAAATCTAAACTTTCAAAATTCTCCTATGTTTTTCGTGAAGTTAAAAAAATCACAAATTTACAGACGGCGCTGGTAACATAATACGCCTATGCTTATTCATGGCTTAGTTACGGAATAATAATGTGGGGAAACAGTACTGATGCGCCAGCACTGTTTACAGTACAAAAGAAATTGGTCCGTATCTTGGTAAACATTCAACAGATAGATAGCTGCAAACCCCATTTTATAAAACTTAATATTTTAACTCTGCCTTGTATATACATACTTGAAATATGCAAATTCGAAGAGAAAAAATAGAGAAGACATACAAACAAGATACACACTACGACACAAAACACGACTAAATTTACCAACATCACGTTTAAAAATACACTCCACAGGCCCTCTGGTAATGTCAATAAAATTATATAATAAGTTACCCGAGACAATAAGAAATGAAAAAAACTCCATCTATTCGTGAACAAACTGAAAAAACTATTAATAAGTAAATGTTATTACAGTGTAACCGAATATTTAAATGATTTATCCCTAAAAAACATGTAAAATACACAAAACCTAAATATTATGTTTTAGAATAAGTTAGATTTTAAGATAAACTGTGAGTCCTCGTCTCCAGCTGCCAGCTTTCTTATGCTGTGCCCGACAGGGTCCACGATTGTTTTCTAATCAAATGTTTACCACCTAAGCATATACATTGTGGAATGCAATAAAGATTTGAGTATTGAGTATAAATAATTAAATTAAAATAAAACAAATATTTAAGGGGGGCTCCCATACAACAAACGTGACTTTTTTGCCATTTTTATAGATAATGGTACGGAACCTGTCGTGCGCGAGTCCGACTCGCACTTGGCCGGTTTTTTCAAACGTATCTTAACTTTAAGCAGCGTTTATAAATAAACCTCTTAACTAAGCACACCATACCACGCACACACTCATCTATCAAGCATCTTATATAGTAGGTACCTACATGCTTTGATTATATCTTACTCACACGAGGTTTGACCTTCAATTATTATGAATTCTTCAACCCATCCCGCCTCCGACCGCTACTGAAACTTCCTAATACATCGAAGATTAATACAGCACCTCATCTGCCCATAATATCAGCTAACATGTAAAACTAAGTTCAGAACTCCCTCGGAGGCGATGAGAGGCTCAGCGCTGCTAACAAGGTGGCGTGAACTTTAAATCCGCCGTATTATAGTGTTACGGCCGGCCGAGTTAGTTCAGTTAAACTACGAGGTATCCGCGGGGACTGTACCATGTGAGAAGTTTACTTTGACGTGATTCATTTTTGAAGTGTCTTCTTTAGCCGCGTTGAGCGATTTTTGTTAGGGGCAAAACTTATGGGTTCGCGTCACCGACATGCTAATGTGACGTGTTGCGCCAGACTGGCGACGCGCGGCGGCCTGAGTACATGTACACGCAGAAATACAAAAATAATATAATAATACTATACTCGACTGTATGATCAAAATTTGGGAATAAACACAGTTATTCCAAAGTTTTAAGTCTTCACTGCCGTCGGCAGTCCCCATGAGTGCCTTTCTTTATACCGATTCCACCAATATACCTATTTTTGCCGGAAGGCAGCGTTCGTGTTTCAGTTTGAAGGGTACTGATGCAGGTGTAACTACTGATATTTGATACATTTTAAGCTTCGTGTCTGAGAGCTTGTGGCTAAGTACCAACAGCCGCCCGGTCGATCGACCAGCACCGTAATTGCGTAACATAGTATTATTAATCACAATCGGAATGATTTGAAGTATATTTATAATCCATTGGTTCATATTATGTTAGAAAAAAATGTCAGCTCAACAACGTAAATGAATGTTGCAATGAATGTTGTTGAACTGTCAAATTGAAACCGATTCCTACTGATAGTGTGTCACGCAATTAGCCCGCAGGTTAAGCTACCATAGCCACGGTTGGTCCGCAAATGGGTGACCATCTTTACATACTAAGACCCCTCCATGCCTCATAAAGAACGTAAGGCTGTTGGTCCCGGTTTCATTCGTGGACTTTTGATAGTTATTACGGGTCGTCAGATGCCCGAAAGTCTGACAACGAGTCTTACCAAGGGGTATCATATAATATTACCCAGTCACTGGCTTGTGGAGGTAGATAGGCAGTCACTCCATGTTAAATACTTGTATTCGGTCGGCTTCCAGTCTAACCGAATGCAGCTGGCATTCGGTTAGACTGGAAGCCGACCCCAATATAGTTGGGAAAAGGCTAGGCAGATGATATCTGAGATGGCAACGTATCTTCGATGAAATTAAATTACAGATGTTTATTTCTTTCTTTTTGATCTTTTAAATCACTTTACTAGGTCAATAACCGCTTCATCGTCATCTAATTATAATACATCTTAGTAACAACCGCGTGAATCGACAGATCTGCAAGTTTAAGCTGCGCTTGCCGCGAGCGGTCCATGCATGGGTGACCGTCTTCTTAACATATACCGAGAGAGACCCTCCGTTCGTCGAAGAGCACGTTAAACAGTCGAGCTGTCCTCTCCCCGATCGTGTCGGCGCGTGATTCGGAACAAATTGATGAACAGCACCTACCTGTGCCTGTACGCCGCGCCCGTACCAAACAACCTATTGATGGCTTATGCGATACTTTCTCGACCTCCGCCGAAGGCACCCTGATCGCTGGTTCAGATGCCTTTACATTACAGCTACGAATACTGAATAACGTTCGGTCATTCATGAAGCCTTGTTTAATCGGATGTTCATGAAAATTAAAGTGCGTTTTATACGCGTTATAGCACGCAACATAACTGCCCCTTTACGTAACCAGCTCGCACTACCCTCGCTTCACCACAAAAGGGCATGCCGTCAACTAATATTATAGCACTGTATACATCGCACTACTACATAAGTCAACATAACACATTGCCAGTACACTGCGGTGCCACTAAACACACAGCTGCCGAAGGTTCAAACGAACGGCTCTGTGCTACAAAGTTGGTCACTTTCTCCGGGTAATGGTGCCTACACTGCTGCACTGTGGCGACTACGGTAGTGTTGCAACTTACAACTATCTTCCTTATGTTAGATACCTATATCATTTTATTTTACTTTTAGGATCTTTTACTGCGCATCGTGGCCACCTTGGTCGGTATATTTTTGGTGCAGTCTATGATATGTAAATATTTATTATATTATTTTCTCTAGTATTTGAATTCTTTTTTTTCTTTTCTTTTTTTTATCTTGCCCCACACTAGGAATTTCTCCTATATCGTGCGTGCGTTTACAAACATTTAAACTCACATACACAAAAAAAAACCCGGAACAACTACTTGTAGGTCATACAAATATTTGTTCCGTGGGGGAATCGAACCCGCGACACGCAGCGCGGCAGTCAATCGCTTAACTACTGCACCAACCGTGTATTTGATAATACACAACAGATCCTTTGAAACATCGTATCTTATGCTTATATGTAGTCTATGTAAGTACAGTGAAGCGCATATAAATGAGAATACTTGCACTGGGAAAACCTTATTAATAATAGTATACCTTTCTTTTCAGACCTTTTCTTTCTTTTAATTTTCCTCCTCTTACGAACACGGAATTAGTATGTCCATACTGTACAGGGTCAAATTAGTATTTACATAGTATACAGGGTCAAATTAGTATGAACAAAAACGAACGAAAAACAAAAACAGTGCAGGACGTTAAGAATAGCACCATCCTATTTCTTCCCGTGGGTGTTGTAAAAGGCGACTAAGGGACTAGCACAGCTACGACCTGTATATAACAAAGCTACGACCTTTGTATAGCACAGCTACGACCTGTGTATGGCACAGCTACGACCTGTGTATGGCACAGCTACGACCTGTGTATGGCACAGCTACGACCTGTGTATGGCACAGCTACGACCTGTGTATAGCACAGCTACGACCTATGTATAACACAGCTATGACCTGTGTATATCACAGCTACGACCTGTGTATAAGCGCAGGTTACTGTGCGTGCTGGCAACGTCTAACTGTAAACACCTACCTACCGAAATATTCGATAGTAGATTATTTGTAGGTGTTGATCATTAAGGTTAGAAATAATAATAATATTTATAGTAGAACAAGAAAAGTAAACATGTTACATAAATTTTGTCTTAGCTACTTATACTTATGCTACTAAAGGCCTTTAGTCGTAACACGTAATAAGCCTTCTGCCTAGTTTATTCCCATGTTCACACTATTTGCTAAGCTTCAATTACAACTCAATGAATGTTAAATAGCTGCTCTTTTCGCGAGCCCTCGCGCTCTTTGCATTTAACTATTTTCGTTTAGAATGTAAAACTCGTAGGTAATTGTTCTACATTCCATTTCTGTGTACTGAAGAATATGCTGATGTTTGCTCAGGTACTTTGCAGCGTGGAATGCGAAAAATAATATGCTGTAGAATAACTGGCATAATCACTAGTTGTACAGCTGTAGGCATTTATAGAACCTGGGATTAGCTTTGATTGACTAATCTTGAGTAAACCAGTACCTACACAATATTTTTTTTTAAGTGTTGGAGTTAGATTAGAAGATGATGAGAGTGAAGTGAACTATATTATGATGCAACTATTATTATTTGTTGCAGAGCAGTGGTGGCACAGTGGTAACGGCCCCGACTTACGAGTTGTAGGTCGGTGAAGGAAAACATCGTGAGGAAACAGGCATGTCCTAAAACAAAAAAATCGAAAACATGTGTCATCTACCAACCCAAACTGGGCCCGCGAGGAGGCCTGTGTTCCAGCAGTAGGAACATTATAGGCTGATTATGGTTATATTTTTATTTATTTATGTATCTATGCACAATAAGTAGCCGCACCCGCACCCGCACTAGTTGATACTGTATTACAATAGGTTGTTATTCCTCATTGCTGTGACCCGTAGAGTAACAAGCGATTGAGAACGGCTCCTTTGGAAAAGAAAATAAAAAAAGAAACTTAAAATCATTTAGCAACGAAACTGCTACACATAACACTATTTTGGCTTATCTGTGATTGTGTTTGTGAGTATGTATGTATGTATGAAATATCTAATTACACTGGGTAATAAATTAAAACTATCTTAGTACACTAGATAGAGGTACTTAATAAAAAAACTTGTGCTACGTAAGCTTGGGCTTGAGGCTAAGTATTATCAGCCGCACGGGTCGATCGATCAGGTTAAGCAACACTTTTCGCGCTTGATCAGTGGATAGGTGACCATCTTCACATACCAAGATCCCTTCGTGGCTCGGAAAGCACTTAAAATTAAGCCGTTGATCCCGGCTGTCATTCGTGGACCTTTGGCAGTCGTTACGGGTCGTCAGAAGCCCGAAAGTCTGACAACCAGTCTTACCAAGGGGTATCGTATTATCCAGTAACTGGGAGGTCAGATAGACAATCGCTCCGTGTAAAATACTGGTATTCAGCTGCATACAGTTAGACTGGAAATTGACCCCAACATAGTTGGGAAAAGGCTAGGCAGATGATGACTTAATTAATTCAAAATTGAACACGTGGATTAGAATAGATAGTTTGTTTGTAGTCAACGTAGCTGTCGATTAGCCTAGTGAGCCAGTGAGTTTTTGGTTTTGCTTGAACTTCAGCGCCCTAATATTTGTATATAAACAAAAAAACATTTATTTCATACATAAGAAATTGTCCATATAATGTTAGTAACAAAGGTCTTAAAAACTATGGTAGTATTGTAGCATTCTCGAAATACATTCATAAAGCAAAAAAAATAAAACACATTGCGTCATCTCGTCACGTGAAGCCGAATAAACCTCCCCAGCACTGCAGACTCCGGCCTTTCTGATATCATCTGCAGAATTCCGTTGGCGCTCCCCCGGATCCTACACATCAGAGATGCTGCTTTTTTACGCATTATGGCATAAAAATCGTCAACCCTTGCGTCAGCAAACATGCCTGAAGCGCTGCAGAAACGTGGGACTCCCACCAGAACTCTGAAGGCGTTGTTATATTGTACGCGAAGAGCTTTGTAGGCCCGCTGCGTGTAGCTGGTCCATAGAGCGCTGGTGTTAAAGCTTTGGCAGTAGGCCCTGAACAGTTTATTTATTTGGAACAATTTAGGTATAACTTAACAAAAGACACGAAGATAGCTGCAAAACTTAAATACTGTGGCGCAGCTATCAACGCCCCACACAACATTCATGGAAGATATTTGTTCCAGACACACATCTTTAAGGAAGTCTAAGTAAGTTTAAGGTAGTCTAAGTAAAATTAACAATTAAGTACAAAAGAAAAGTTCACTCAAAAGTTTGTACGTAATGATGTAGAGTGGAAGTGAGGGTTAGAGTGTTTGTGAGTGTGTGTGAGTGTGAGTAAGATGTGCAATTAGTGTATTATGAGAGGATGCTAGCATGAGAGTTTATTTAAGATACTAAAAAATTTAAGAAAAAAAAAATAGATGGCACGGTTGGCGCAGTGGTTAAGTGATTGACTGCTGCGCTGCGTGTCGCGGGTTCGATTCCCGCACGGAACAAATATTTGTATGACCTATAAGTAGTTGTTCCGGGTCTGGCTGTTTGAGTATGTGAGTTTAAATGTATGTAAACGCACCCACGATACAGGAGAAATTCCTAGTGCGGGGCAACGTTTTTTCAAAAGAAAAAAAAAAAAAACGTTTTTTCAAAAGAAAAAAAAAAAAGTTGCTCAGTTGCATCATATGACATAGATTTAAGCCAGTCTGTCAATTTATTTTTCAATAAGTTCCTTGTTAAAGGGTAGATTTTGACTATCCTATTTATATTATTATAAAGTTTAGAGCTAATGTGGTTGAAGTGGCGACCCACCAACGCAAACCTGCAGAGCTCAGTTTTACAGATTCTATCAGAGCGTCGCTTTTTAGTAATGTACTGAGAGTCGTAAAGCAAAAGGTGGTGTTTCATAAGCACTGTTTGTAGTACGTACAGCTGTCTTACTGCGAGGAGCTCACAAAGTGAATATAATTCGGTAGTCGGAAATCGAATAAGTTTCCTCGCGAGTACTTTTAACACAGCTCTTTGTGCCCTCTCTAAACGCAATATGGTAGTTTTGTGGGTTCCCCCCACGTAGTTATGCAGTTACCGAGAACTGATTGAGCGAGAGCGAAATAAATCATTTTTAGGCATTGAAAGTCAGTAGCCGTGCGAAGTTTTTTAAACAAATATATCAGTCTTCTGACAAGAATCACAATAGAGTCAACCTGTTTTTTCCAAGTTAGAAGATTGTCCAATATAACTCCAAGATATTTGATACTGTCAGACCGTTTTATCTGGGCACAGTTAAAGGTGGTGGCCGCTGGGTAAGGACAAACATGAGTCCTGATTCCAAATGTCGTAGGTGGTTGGCTAAGAATTCCCGGGGAGAAGGGGATAAACTTGATCTTTGAGATATTGAGTGTGCGCAGATTCGAGGTTAACCACATCATAGAAAGAAGAAAGAAAGAAAATACGTTTATTTGCGGTAAACATAACGCAAAGAAATAAAAACACAAACACGAAAGAACAAGCTGAGGGAAAAAATGCGTCACATTCACGCAAAACGGCCATCGCTCAGCATGATGCTGCGACCCTATGCGAGACAGAGCCCCAGCGCTGGTTTTCAGCGACAGCCGGCGTTGACGTGATCACGTCAGCCGATGCAGGATAATGAGATAAAAATAAACAAAATAAAATAAATGCAATACTTCGTTATCTATGTTTATATAAATATAATATCTAGAATGGCAACATTCAGTAACGTCGGCAACGAGTCAAGCGCCGCGCGCATGTTACGCAATCTGTGTGTGCAGCTGTCAGCTGTCATAAAGAATTTGACGTTTTTACGTAATGTTTGGTTACATCTCAGAGAGTGTTGTTACATAATTAAATAACATGGCGCATTATGTAAAGAATGCTAGGATGTTATCTAACAAAGGATGCATTGGGGGACTGGGTATTAAATAAGTATGGTATTTGTACAGTGTTCGTGAAATTTGTATATTATGGTGTAGATGACAAAATCGGTGACTTCAACCACAGACCAGGACAAATTGGTAAGTGCAAAATAAATTGTTATATTTATCATCGTGAATTATAAAGAATTATAATACTACCTTTGAAACCGCAGCTGCGCGCCGGTGCGTTGTTTCACCCAAACCGTCAAGTACTATTAACGCTCCGGAGTGGCGGCGACCTCACGCCATTAACAACTAAATTTTAAGATTAAGCCTAATATTGTGTGTGGTAACTTTAATCGTCGGGCCTGGCACATATTCTAAAAAATGAAACATTTCCAGAGACAAAATACGGTATGGCAACGTAAAGAAATAATATTTTAGTGTCGCGTTCTCGGGTCCGCCATTGTTGTTGACAAACAAAAAGACAAGCAAAAATTTGCAGTTAACGAAGGACTTTAAGATATCGGCACTGTACAGAATGTACAACAAAGACCCCAGAATCGATCCCTGAGGGACAACCCTTGATACTTAGAGGGGGCACCGATGACCCGTCTTCCCTATGCATCTTTACATATTGAGACCTGTTGGTAAGGTAGCTATTAAACCACTCCACCGCATCACTGTCGAAGCCATAGAAAACTAACTTTGACAGCAGTAGAGTGGTATTAATTGCGTCAAAAGCCCGGGAAACGTCCAGCAGAGCCAGAATTGTTCCCTCACCCCGGTCACGCGCTTCAAGGATATTACCCAAAACATCAGCCAGAGCAGTTGCAGTACCTCTACCCTTTCTGAAACCCGACTGAAGGTCGGGAAGAATGTTGTTGGTTTCGAGGTATTGGATAACCTGCGAGTATACCACATGTTCCAGGATCTTGGACAGGCAAGGTAGAATACTAATTGGTCTTAAGTCCTTCATGTTAACCGGGTTATTGTTTTTAGGAATAGGGCGTACTATAGCGCGTCGCCAGAGTTCGGGGAATGTACGCGTGGTTATGGACTGGTTAATGATATCTATAATGGCTTGCAAGGTAGTTGGCAACGTGAGAGATATCATATCGAGACTTATACCGTCGACACCCTGTGCATTCGACCCTAGACTCTTGATTATCTTGAGGATTGATTCAGGACTGGTTGTTGTGAGTGTGAATGAAGCCGGGCCATACCTATGAGACTCAAAGTAGGACAATTGTAAGCTGTCATAACGACAACATCCTGGGACATCCATAAACGCCGCATTAATGTCATCAGGGTTGTTGAAGTGACTCGGCAGCAGTCATTGTTTATGGTCCGAAAGCACATCCGATTTTAAATTGCGCCATAACAGCTTCGGGTCCTTTATTTGATTATTATCATGACTAACCTCAAAGCAGCTTTTGCCTTCTCACGAGCTACAGGCCAGTCCCTACTATGGGTTAAAAGAGCTGTGTCATCCGCATATGTAATTATTTTTGTATTCGGAAGAGATGACCTGACACACTCATTTACATAGATAAGAAAGAGAGTTGGTCCTAGGACACTACCCTGGGGTACACCACAATTAATACTTTCAGAATTGCTGATAAATGTTTCGATTTTAACAACCTGTTTACGCCCCGTCAGGTAGCTATGAAATATATCGAGGGCAATACCACGAATGCCAGATTGTTCCAGCTTATTAATTAATTTGGGGATAGAAACGGTATTGAACGCCTTAGATAGATCGAGGAAGACACCGACAGACTTTTGCTTATTGTTTAGGTGTTCGACTATTGTATTTGACAGTTCCAGAGTAGCGGCTTCCATGTATTTTCCAGCTCTGAAGCCGTATTGATTGTCGGCCAGGATATTTAGTTTAGAAAGAAATTTCACTAGTCTCACGTTCATAATTTTCTCAAAGATTTTTGAGATAGTTGTAAGGACGGATATAGGACTGTAATTAGAAACAAGGCCCCTGTATTTGTGAATAGGATGGACTACAGTTGTTTTGGAAACATCCGGAAAAACATCAGAAGATAGGCATAGGTTAAAAATGTGGTCAAGGAAAGGGACAATTGTGTTTTTTGTGGCCTTAATAACTGTGGTTGGAATTCCTTCAAAACCAACAGCACATTTATCTTTACGATTCGTAATGATGCTTTCAATTTCGGCATCATCCACGTCGTTCAAAACCATCGACTCAGAAGGGGCAATCGGGGAAGAGCTTGCTACTAGTGACGTAGAGTTAATTTCCGAGGTACTGCTTGTGGTGAAGACTGAGAAAACTTAGGTGCGAGGCTACTGCCCACATTTACAAAGTAATGGTTTACCATTTTGACAGAGAGAATAGGATCGTTACCGCACTTTAACAAAACTTTCGGAAGGAGATGTTTTGCCCTTATCTAAATAAGATATTATCTTAATAAACTTCCAGGTGGCCTTAGGATTGTTCCTGGCCCCCTGAAATTCAGACCTTTCATATTCGCGTTTCAGTTTATTTAGTACATTATTGCAGAAAGTTCGATATCGATAAAAAATGGATCTATGTATGTCGTTGCCTGGGTGTTTCTTGAAAATTTTATACAGCTTATCTCTATGGTGGATACATCTTAGAAGGCCAAGAGCAATCCAAGGCTTTATGGTGCGCCTTCTACTAGGAATGGCAGAATAATGAGTGTGCAAAATAACGGATGAAGATAGTAGAGATACGAGGGTTTCAGCAGCAATATTTGGGTTAGTTGATTTGAGGATTTCTGAGAAATCTTTTTGTTCGATGTCAGTTTTAACTTTAGAAATATCAATTTTTGTGATTGAATGTTTTGGTGCATTTGTCGTTATATCTGGATTGCAGAACAGAATAACCGGAGCATGGTCTGTTATATCACGTACCAAGGTCAAGTACCAAGTGATAGTGTGTGTAGATTTCAGCAAGACATGGTCAAGACAATTAGCAAGCCTGGTGGGAAAAGAATGTGCAGGGAGCATAGCGTGTGAAGCGGATAAATTTAAATATTCATCACAATTTAAATCCACACTCGTCGGAGAAATATTAATATAATTATGTCTCCGATAAGGGAGATAGTTTTAAATTTTCCTAACTGGTGCAATAAAATATCTAGACTGTCGAGAAATGGATTGAGGTCTTTAAACGAAGGAGAACGATATACAGCGATGACTGCTACCTTGTCAGAGAATTTCAGCACCAAATAATTTGCGTCATTAAACAAAGGAATTTCAAAAGAGTATTTTAAATCATTTCTGACGTAGGCAACTACACCATCATTTTGGTTTTGAAAGAAGAAGTATGAGTATTGTAACCTTTTAAAGGGGACATATTTGGACATTTGCTCAGCCAACATTCAGACAACAAAATAAAATCCAGTGTATAAGTCAACCTGCCCAAAAATATATAAATATAATACTAGTATCACTTTTACGTATACTATACACCTTGAAAATCTATGCACCAACATATTTGCACGCACCGACAACGCCCTTCGCTCCCGCTCAATATCTGTATCATCATTAAGGGTCTCAAACTGAGAGACACGTTCTAGAGGTACACCGTTTAAACAGACTGGAGGTACATGCTTTGGTGACTTATTCTTACCTCTAATAACCATAAACTCACTTTTCTTCTCATTGTACTTCAGAGTTTTCTCAATCCACTGAGCGACGGACTCAGCAACACCATGTCGTCAGCATAACTGATGTTGTTAACGCAGACGTCATCTATATGAAAACCAACGTGGCTGTTACTGAGCCGCTCAATCAGCTGATTAACATACAAGTTAAATAGTCTTGGATAGGACAGGCCTTCCTATCTGACACTACATTCAAGTGCATACTCATCCGAAAACACATTCCCCCACTTTACATAGTTTTTCTGATGGTTGCACCAGAAGGACAAGATGTTAATAAGGTCAGTGGGAGCTCCTACCTCTCCAAGTTTGGTCCAGAGCCTGTTGAAATCCACCAGGTCGAAGGCCTTTGACAAGTCCAGGAAACAAGGATAGACAGGTGTTTTTCTATTAACATAGTAGTTGACGGTATGTTTCAGGGTTAAAATAGCACATTCAGTCGACAGGTTCTCACGAAAGCCAAACTGCGCATCGTGAAGTCGAATATGGTTGCCGAGTTGTGCATCCAATAGACTGTCAAAGGCCTTTGCAACTACAGTCACAAGAGATATCAGCCTGTAGTTTCTTTTATCCGTAACGTCACCAGTTACATTTTTCGCTATCGGTACTACAATAGTTTCTGTCAGCTTTGTTGGTAGGTAAGAGTGTCGCATACAAAAGGTAGACAGCATGGATAGGACCCTAAAAAGATGCTTGCCTGCATACTGCAGATGCACAATACTGAGCCCATCATTGCCAGGAGACTTGCCTCGTATCATATTTTTAATAACCTTTTCCACGTTTTTGCTGGAAAATCCTATCAAATTTTCCGAGTGGGAGACATTCGCAACGGGCACTGCAGCACCAGAGGACGCGGTGAGACAACTCTAAAGTGATCCTTGAACAAGTTGGCTATTCCCTGAGCATCGCTACATCCCTCAACACAAGCAGGTATGCTAACCTTACCCTTCATTTTCTTGGTAAAATTTATGCCATTTATCTAATACTATTTTTGGAATATCATTCAATCCGATTACGTCAATAAGTTTCCTTCCTATTTGATACTATAAGACGCTCCTCTCTTCATCCCTGAGGATGCCTGAAAGAGAATTTTGATTTTATGTTAAACAGTTAAAGACTCGTACAGACTCGCGCGATATCGCGGGTGCGACAGGCACCGACGAAGAAATTATGCTACTAGTGTCGCGGCGTGCCCGCGTTTGTTAAGAAAAATGCGTTTATTGGCATTACAGCAAAAAATACACCTTATATAACTACTGACTATCATGGTTATTTTGGGTACGGTAATACATTATTTATTTTCGAACATACAAGTTATAAATCCACTGATACTCGTAAATGATAAATGATTTATTTCTGTAAGTAGGTTTGTACAAACACATACGGCAATCATATTTAACAAAACTAGATGAGGTCGGCGTTTCGTATCCGACTACTCTGAGAAGAAAGGCCGAAACAAACTCAGAGGTCACAGTCTCTTTTAAAGACCAGACATAATCTTGGTCAGATCATGTAGATTGGTGCCTGAAATGATCTTTTGACGAAAGAACCACACAGGTTGAGGGGACCTGTCCAGTCAGTGCACGCATTTGTCAGTAGTCGTGCAGCTCAACTAAGAACTTAAGGAGCTCAACGATTCAACGAACAATACCAAAGAAAGGAGATTTGGGTAGGCCGCATAAAATTACTCAAACTGCCAGACTTTGATCAAAACTAACTGAGAAAAAAAGAAAAATGAACAATAACCCACATAGTCTTCACATTTACAATACTTAAAACAATATAATACTTAACAAAGTAAATATTCATGTCATTGAATATATATAATTAATCAATGTCAATGTGTATATAAAATACGGATATAATCTTGGTCAGATCATTTGAGAACCATGTAGATTGGTGCCTGACATGGTCTTTTGACGAAAGAACCACACAAATTTGAGTGGACCTGTCCCGTCAGTGCACGCATTTGTCAGTTATCGTGCAGCTCAACTCAAAACTTAAGGAGCTCAGCGATTCGACGAACAATACCAAAGAAAGGACATTTGGTTAGGCCCCATAAAGTACTCAAACTGCCAGACCTGCATTAAAAAAATTTTTGATTGAGAATAAAAATAAAAAATCAATGCACATGGTCCTCACATTCATAATAATTAAAATAATATAATACTTTACAAAGTAAATATTCATGTCATAGTTTAGGAATGTAAAATGGTATAAATAAAAAGAAAAATATAAATAGTTGGCAAAAAAATCAAATCAAGATTTAAATTGGAGCAGCTCAATCCCAAGCCTTTTGTCCTCAATATAGTCTTTAACAGTATAAAATGCTTTCTGGCTCAGTTTCCGCTTTATAAAACATTTGAATTTATTAAGGCTTAATTCTTGAATATGGCTAAGAAGTTTATTATAAAAACGTATACACTGGAATCTAAACGAGCCACCTATTTTTTTTTTAAGCCTGTTACAAACATACAGCGCCATCTAGTGTAATTTATCTAAAGCACTACGATGAGCAGCTTCATAAACTAGAAGACAGCAATTACAAACATTTCTGTAGACAAGTGACGCCATCTACAATCTTCGTGTGCAACAATCTGCGCTAGCGCCACCCGCGAGTTATCTACTCCACAACTACAGACGACTACGTGTAGATATTGTGCACACATGTAAACTGTCCGCCTTTATAAGCAGAGATGTCTTCGAACAAATTGTCTCCCATCAGTTTGCTCGACGTTTTCGGCAAGGTCTATGAGAGGCTTATTTATAAGCGTCTCAGAGACTACGCCGAGACGAAGGGGCTCATCCCCAACGAACAGTTCGGTTTTAGAACCCAACATTCTTGCGTACAACAGGTCCACCGTATCATAGAACACATAAGCGCCGGTTTCCAGCGCGGGTTCATGACGGGTGCTGTGTTCTTTGATATCGCGAAAGCGTTCGACAAAGTCTGGCACAACGGCTTATTGTATAAGCTATACAAATTCGGTGTGCCAGATCGTCTCGTGCTCATCTTACGGGACTTTTTGTTGGACCGCACCTCACATCGAGGGTGCGCTCTCTTCCCCTCACCCGATCCGCGCTGGCGTCCCTCAGGGGTCTGTGCTGGCTCCGCTCATTTTTACGCTGTTCACCAGTGACATCCCGAAATGTAGAAAGGCGCAGTTAGCTCTGTTCACAGACGACACGGCCATCTACTACACCGGCCGCAGTCAAGACCAGATCTCCCGCATCCTACAGACCGAAGTCAACAGACTCAGTGACTAGTTCAGGAAGTGGAGGATCGAGGTCAATCCTGATAAGAGCCAAGCGGTACTCTTTTCTAGGCCCCGCGTAGACCGGACCTACCCTGACAGATCAAAATGTTCGGCAAGCCTATCCCTTGGGAGAAGCGAGCCAAATATCTCGGTGTGATCTTAGATCATCACATTTCGTTCACTGAGCACATAAAGCAAGTGCGTTTGCGCGCCGCTTTCGCTCTCGGTAGGCTTCATTGCGTTCTGAACTCACGCAGCAAGTTGTCCCTTAAGGGCAAATTGCGTATTTACACAGCGTGCATCCGGCCGATTATGACGTACGCGTGTGCCACTTTCGCACACACCCGTCCCCACCTCATTCATAGAATGCTGGCACTTCAAAACCGATTTCTCCGTAAAATTACGGACGCTCCATGGTTCGTTCGGAACGAAACCCTTCATGTAGATCTTAGAATCCCCACCATCAAGCAGTTTATGAAACGCGCGACAAAGCGGTTCGTCGAGTCCGCAGATAGACATCGCAACCCCTTGGTTGTGCAGGCAGCTAGCTATAGGCCTTCTCAGATTAGTCAGACTCGTCGACCTAGGCATACTCTCTCAGACCCAGATGACCCCATTACTCTCCTTCGGGAAAGCAATAGAGCCACAAATACAGTGCACAAATACAAACCGTCATTTCGTCCTCGCCGCCGAGGTACCATGCGAAGTTCAAGAATTAATTGTTCCCCCGTCCCTTGCACGTCGAACCGCCAGCCCCGAGGCTGAGTGAGCCGTAGCATTTAATAGTAATCCCAGTTAATAATCATGAATTTAAACTTTCGATCCAGCCCATCCCCAACTTGCTGTTTTTCCCCAACGACGCCCTAAGCCGAGGTTCGTACCCCACAGGGGGTGCCCTTAGAGCGCTGTCGTTCAGTTTGTAATAATTATATTTACGCTCCAGGCTGGAGGCTTTAAGCTCACACCTTAGGGCAGCCACAGGAAAGACCGGTTAGCCTCATCAAAACACTCAATGACAAAGGTTATTTCACCGTAGGCTACGCCAACGACATAACCATAATAATAAATGGCACCCACGAAAATACCTTATGCAACCTAATGCGCCAGGCTTTGAAAATAGTAGAAGACTGGTGCAACAAACACCAACTGTCAGTGAATCCAACAAAAACCGAACTGATTCTCTTCACAAAAAAGAGGAAGCTGGCAACACTACAACTGCCACGACTCTTTGGAACTACCCTAAGCCTATCAACCGAAACCAATTACCTGGGCATCTATTTGGACAAACAGCTGAACTGGGCAAAACATACCAACTACATTACCACAAAAGCCAGTATATCCTTATGGCAGTGCAAACGACTGCTCGGAAGGAATTGGGGCATCAGCCCCAAGGTCACCCACTGGCTATACACCACAGTCATCCGACCAATTATCACATATGGCTCACTGGTCTGGTGGCCCAGGACGGACCTGAGCACAGCCCAAAAAGACCTCGAAAAACTGCAGCGGTTTGCTTGTGTAGCAATAACTGGCAGTATGAGGACTGCACCAACTGCCGCTTTACAAGTAATGCTAAGACTGCCACCCCTACACCTCATCGTGCGAGAGGAGGCAGCCTTGGCCGCCTTAAGGCTCTACTTATCGGGAACCCTGAGTAAAGACTCTAGGGTCAAACACACACGCATAAGGGAAGATGGAATCAAACGACAACCGATGATGGCATCACCCTGCGACAAAGCCCCGAAACTACACTTCTTTCAGAAGCATTACAACGTTACACTCACAGAAGAACGGCGTGACCACTCAGGCCCAAGAGAGATGAGAGTATACACCGACGGATCAAAGACCAATTCCGGAACCGGAGTCGGAGTCTTTTCACACGATTTTAACATAAATATATCCAGCCCGCTTGGAATGTTCAACACCGTCTACCAGGCGGAATGCGTGGGCATTATACAAGCGGCTTACGCCATAGAAGCCAGGAAAGTTACGGACACCCGTATACGTATACTGTCCGACAGTGCCTCAGTTCTGCAATCCCTAGAGAAAAAATATATTACATCCAGACTAACACTAGAATGTCACAATGCACTGGAGCGGGTGACGGTGTGCCACCGTAACGCAGTGACACTGCAATGGATAAAAGGACACAGCGGATCTCTGGGTAACGACGCAGCTGACGAACTAGCTAGGAGAGCATCCAGCGCGTCAGTCTGTGGGCCCGAGCCTATTGTACCCATCCCCTTTAACCAAATACGCAGGTGGCTACAGGAGTTCACCCACACACAAGCGGAGAACTGGTGGACCTCGACACCGGGCTGCAGGCAGTCCAGGGAAGCCATGCCATCCTTAGATGGCAGACTAACCAGGCGTTTGCTACGCCTGGACAGGAACGGCCTGCGCTTGGTGACGGGGACCATCACGGGACACTGCTCACTAAACAAACACTTCCACAATATAGGCATAACGGACAGCCCTCTGTGCAGGGCTTGTATGGAGGCTGATGAAACCGTTGCGCATGTGCTCTTTGACTGCACAGGCGTCAGCCAGATCAGAACAGAAACCCTCGGGTCACCCAGATCTTTCACAGATATTCTACGCAGACCAGAGGATCTAATTAGCTTCTGGAGGGAGGTGGGCTGGTTGGAATAAACCAATGACGGCCGCCATGGCCCACGCACAATGGTCCACATGAAGGACTAAGTGCGGAAACCAAACCCTCTAACATAGAACATAGTAGTCACGGCCTCTCAAGGTCAACTGCGAGATGCCATACACAAATAAAAAAAAAGAACAAATTGTGATTCACTAGCTAGAGGTTCTGAGCTCGGTAGCCCCGCAGCCAGCTCTGATCCTTAGTACGACTAGTTCCTGCTTCGATAGCTCCGCAGTCTTCAGGAAACTATTCAGCTAGGGGAGGTCTGAAGGGCGATAGCCACGCAGTCCCTTTCATCCCTCCACTTAGGGTTGCCACCTGATATATTGATTATTGTAACATTTATAACGTGTAACAAGTTAAGTTGCCAATAAATCATCATCAAGTTCAACGGGGCTTTAATTTCACAACTAGCAACCCTACAAGCCTAGTTTTAGGAACAACAAATTTGTGCTTGTTCCTAGTATTTACATTATGGATATCACTGTATTTTTTAAACAGATTAATATTTGTGCATAAATATACTGAGAAGCTACAGTCAGTATATTAATCTCTTTAAATTTGTCTCTGAGGGAGTGTTTGGGACTTAATTTATAAATTTAACGAATTGCTCTTTTTTGTAAAACAAAAATTGTCTGAATGTCGGCGGCATTTCCCCACAACAGGAGACCGTACGACATTACACTATGAAAATAACTAAAGTATACTAAGCGGGCTGTCTCTAAATCAGTTAAATCACGAATTTTTCTAACGGCGTATGCTGCAGAGCTAAGCTTTTTCGACAATTTATCTATATGGGGGCCCCATTGAAGCTTGGCATCCAAAGTTATGCCTTAGAACACTGTAGTATCTTCGGGTTTAAACTCTTCACCCTTTATGAGCACACTAGCTTTTACTTGTCTAACATGAGGTATTGTAAACTTAATACATTTAGTTTTTTTCTCGTTAAGAAGTAGGTTATTAACATTAAACCAATTAACTACTTTTTCGAGGGCACTATTTACATTGTCAGTAACCAACTGCTGCACTACATTCTTTATTATAACTAAAACATAACATCACGCTTGTTATCCCCGAAGGGTTAGCCAGAGGTGTACCTATAGTATAGGTACTCGTACACTCACATTTCGCTAGTTGTTTTGTTTTCTTAAATTATAACTATTTGGTAAATAATATTAGATTGGAGGATCCATGCTAAAAAAAACCGGCCAAGTACGAGTCGGACGCGGGCACGAAGGGTTCCGTACCATTATCTATAACCACGGCAAAAAAAATCACGTTTGTTGTATGGGAGCCCCCTTAAATATTTATTTATTTTAATTTAATTATTTATTTTTAAAGTGAATCTATAACTAAAGATTCTCTGAATATTTCCAGCGTCTACCTGTTGCCGTTATCAATATCGAGCAAAAACGAGCAAAAAAAATCACGTTTGTTGTACGGGAGCCCCCTTAAATATTTATTTTATTCTGTTTTTTTGTAATTGTTGTTATAGCGGCAACAGAAATACATCATCTGTGAAAATGTCAACTGTCTAACTATCACGGTTCATGACATAAAGCCTGGTGACAGACGGCCAGACAGACGGCGGAGCCTTAGTAATAGGGTTCCCGTTTTACCCTTTGGGTACGGAACCCTAAAAACCAGCCAAGTGAGTGTCGGATCACGCATAATGAAGGGATTTGTAGTTTGGATTCCAAGAACAAACTTAACATTGTAGTTGAAAAACATGTTCTCCCTTACATTCCAATTGCAAATAAGTATGTTGGTCGACTATTACACGTTAACTTGTAAAGCCTACTTAATTATGATAGGTTTCCTTTTAACTTCGTTTTATATACACTACTGCCGTGAATGTTTTCACAAATAACCAATAACAACCATTTAGTTGGCGGGGGAACACTTGACCCTAACAAGAATTAGCACTTTAACGATTAATATCACCCTGAATCGAAAATAATTTTCACAGACCCGCAATATTTTTTAATGGCCTATCTAACGATACCCCACACCGAGAAAAAAAATCATGCCCACTTTACGTGTAAGGGAGGTAGCCTACAATTTATTTTGTTTTTAAAGATTTTGTTGTGCCACTTTGCTAGCGTGGTTAATATGTATACGCATGCCAAATGACAGCTTTCTAGTACTAAGAGCCTCTGAGCTAAGCCGTGGACAGACTGACGGACATGGCGAAACTATAAGGGTTCCTTGTTGATTTCGGAACCCTTAAAAGGAAAATACAGCGATAACCCGTAGTAATACGTTAAGCAACAATAACAGACTCGAGAAACAGCCAAAATTATGTGTCGCGAAAGGCCTCCAGTTTCCACAACACACGTAATCACGAATTTCCAACTCACACACACATACATAACTTTCATTTACACGAGACTTGAAGGGGAAGTGAAAGGATTCCCTCGCAATCTATAATTTATTCTCGTATAACCGACTGATGTCTATGGGTGAGTGAACCATGAATGAGTGAAGGAAAGTTCGTTCATCTAATTTTAGTTTTTCACAAAGGTCGCCCGGTCACTGTGTAAGGCTAGAAAGGAGTTTCACGTGGAAAGGAGCCCTGATTGATGACAGCTCGACGGAGATAAATGGAGTGTCACTGTAGGCCCCTGTAGGCGTTGTTTTAAGGTAAATTATCGCAAAGGCACGGGTTCGGAAGGTATTTGCACGTATCAATGATTTGGTGAAGTAAGGTTAGGGTTAGTGAAACTTTGACCTCTGGTACGATTAGCAATAGCGAGTTTTTGGTCGAGAATTTGTCTTTATTAGTTTGTTGAAAGAACGGTGCTCGATAAATGGACATGGGCTGGTTAGTGGTCACCTTGTAATTATGGCTTTGTTAGCAGTTCATCAGTTCTGGGGCTCTGGGAAATGTATGTAATAATCTTTTGACACTTATAAACATGGTTGAAATTCGAGATATCGTGGTCAAAAAGTCAAAGTCAAATTATTTGTTTCAAATTGCCACTCATAAAAGGCACTTTTGAACGTCAACATTTAGAATAAAATTGAATTGATTCTAGTCGCCCATTCCAAAAGATAGTTTCGTATGGAGAAGAATGGGCAAGAAACTCCACCGTTACTCTATTCAAATGATTTGATATTTTGTAGTACATTAATTATATAATTATGTTAAGACAATGCACATATTTAATAATAAAATTACTACAGGTACCACAATAGGTAAAAAGAATTAAAAATGAAGCAATGATAGAAAAATTAATAATAATTATGTGATAAATACATGGTGCACGATAAGTACACGTTTTCCTTAAAAAAATAATGTCAGTGTGTGAGTTAAGGTAATCAATCAACTCAGTCTATAGCAGTCCACTGCTGGACTTAGGCCTCTCCCAGGCCGCGCCATAACACCCTGTCCTCCGCCTTCCGCATCCAGTCCTGTCCCAGCCACCTTTTAAAGGTCGTCGGTTCATCTAGCTGGGGGGCGTCCCACACTACGATTACCGATACGCGGTCTCCACTCCAGGACTCTTCTGCTCCACCGGCCATCGGTCCTTCGACAAACATGGCCAGCCCACTGCCACTTCAGCTTGCTTACTCTGCAGGCTATGTCGGTAACTCTGGTTCTCTTCCGGATTACTTAATTTCTGATCTTATCCTTCAAAGAAACTCCGACCATAGCCCGCTCCGTAGCACGCTGAGTGACCTTGAATTTTTGGACCAGCCCAACTGTCAATGTCCACGTTTTGGCACCGTATGTCATAACGGGTAGGACACACTGGTTGAAGAGCTTAGTGTTCAAACACTGCGGGATTGGCGACGAGAAGACTTGACGAAGTTTTCCAAAAGCAACCCAACCGGATTCTTCTGTCGGCTTCCTTCTGAAAGTTGTGCCCACCAAGCTGGAAAACTTGCGAACTTCGAGAAGCGACCCTTCGATGTGGATTGGACTCGGCAAGACGTTCGAAATGTACATGACTTTCGTCTTGTCCAAATTCATGCCGAGGCCAATCCACTGAGAAGCTCCATTTATGCTGTGCAGCATCTGGTCTAACTGTTCCAGCGTCTTTGCCATTATGACGATGTCATCGGCAAAACGAAGGTGTGAGATGTACTCGCCGTTTACGTTGATACCCTGTCCAGTCCAGTACAGCGTCTTAAAGACGTCCCCCAACGCATTGGTGAACAGTTTCGGCGATATCACATCGCCCTGTCTCACCCCCCTGAGTAGTTGGATGGGGCTGGTTTCCTTGCAGCGTCATACAACCACCTCAACACAAATGCTATACGAGTACACAGCGGCTGGTTGTACTCTTCGGTCTTCTGCATAATCTGCCGAACAGTATGGATGTGGTCTACGGTACTGAAGCCTTTTCGAAAACTGGCTTGTTCTGGTGGCTGGAACTCGTCAAGTCTCCTGGCGAGACGGTTCGTGACGAACCTCGAGAACAGCTTGTATGCGTGGCTCATATGTGAGATGGGTCTGTAGTTCTTCAGCAAGGTTTTGTCGCCTTTTTTGAAGAACAGAACCACCTCACTTTTGCTCCACGCTTCAGGCGTTGTACCTTAAGGTAATCACAGAATGCAAAATAAATTTCATGCATTAACTTACGTATTAAGTCGTGGATTAACCATTTTCCTTTCCCATCATCATCTGCCTAGTCTTTATCAACTATGTTGGGGTCGGCTTCCAGTTTAACCGAATGCAGCTGAATACCTGTTTTTTATATGGAGCGACTGCCTATCTGACCTCCACCACCCAGTTTGTCATTATTATAACCATTGCTCTGTCCCATGAGTTATAAATTATGACTCAGTGCCGTGAAAGTGTTAATCATAATGTAAAAGTAATCCGAACTCATTCAGAATTGAAAGCATTTCTCAATTCAGGGGTTAATGGAATCTTTATGACACAATTTTTGACCTACACCAAACTAAACAACTTACGAAACAAAGGAAGCCGTTATTAATGTTAGTAATTAATTATCAATATTGGCCATAAAGAAAACAATAACGACTATTACGAGCCCTCTGTGGAACTTCCTGCTCGAGTATATTAGTTCGTCACCAACTATTAACCCTCCATGTAACGACTACGGGGCATTCAACTTGTTATTGAAGAGCCAAGCAACCAACCCTGCAACCACGACGCAACACTTTTTAGGGTTCCGTAGTCAACCAGGAACCCTTATAGTTTCGGCATGGCCGTCTGTCTGTCCGCGGGTTAGTTCAGAGACTATAAGTAGTAGAAAACTGTAATTTGGCATGCGTATAATATTATTAGTTTTACTGTTTTTCTGTGTTCACTATGGACGTTCGGATTTTTATTGTATTTATATGTAACCTAGTTTGGTAGGCACTGGTGTCTGTGATACAATGATTTTTTCATTAGTACAGACACCAACGATACACTATTTTCTGTATTGCTCATTTTTTACTTGAAAATTTGTTTTTGTGAACCTTATTAGGCATGTGAAATTTCTGAAAATGAAAACAATATTTAGTTTAATTAATAATATTAATCCTTAATACACAAGCTAACTCTAAAATATGTATAGTATGTACAAGTAATAAAATACAAAAAAAATAAAAAAGTGGGAAGTGCTCATTGGGCATCAAAAAATTCGACATCGCCAAGCGGTTGGTCGACTCTTCACGTGACCAGAGGGCTGGCCTACTTTTAGCCCAAAGAATCAGTATTGCCATCCAATGTGGCAATGCTGCCAGCCTTTTGGGCACTTTTCCCATTAACAACGATGCGGTTCATTTTTTTTCATTTTTGAATAGCCGGCTAACATTAACTAACAGGCTATTCATTGCGGATCTGTGAAAACCATTTTTCGATTCATTTTTTTTTTAAACATTGCCCCTCAATAGGAATTTCTCCTGTAGCGTGGGTGCGTTTACAAACATTTAAACTCACACACACAAACAGCCAGACCCGGAACAACTACTTGTACTACACACACACAGAGACAAACACATCACACCCACGCCCCACATGCACCTTGAACTCCACTACACTTCATACAATTCATACAAATTTAAGATATTATTATTATTCTCTTCCAACAAATAGTTTGCCCTTATAACATAAAACTTTCGTTAAGCATTTCTTTATTAATGTTTTTGATGATATTTTTGCCTCTGGAGTCCCTGGTGTCC
This sequence comes from Tiliacea citrago, assembly GCA_963921375.1. Lineage (NCBI taxonomy): Eukaryota > Metazoa > Arthropoda > Insecta > Lepidoptera > Noctuidae > Tiliacea > Tiliacea citrago. Next base: position 24,409,084 of record OY992800.1, read on the forward strand.
TGAAATACAAGTCACGGCTTAGTTTAGGCGTCAGTCTCTCTCGTCACAAATGAACATTGTCCTACATCATAATTACTTATTTTTAAGTTATAGTTAATAAGTGTTATTTGTGGAAGAAAAATAAACATTGTTATTATTATTAATTAATTTATGTATAGGTCATACAAATATTTGCTCCGCGCGGGATTCGAACTCACGACATGCAGCGCAGCACTCAATCACTTAACCACTGCGCCAACCATGCCGTCAACATTAACGCTGGTAGCACATCTCCGCCGCGAAACCATAGCAGCGAAACCGCACTAGTTAAATTGTACTGGTTCGCGTGATGTTTCGCTACTCGCATCCGATTCGAGTAGCGGAACTTGACGCGAACCAGTACAATTTAACTATTAACTGGCGTAAACTTTAAAGTGCTAATTTTGTTAGAGTCAAGTGTCCCCGCTAGCTAAATGGTTATTTTTGGAATATGTGAAAACATTCACTGCAGTAGTATATACAACGAGGATAAAACGAAAACTATCAGCGAATTGGGAACATTTTTATTTAAATTTTATTTAAATTACAACAAATTTATTATTATGTTTGTTTTTGGGATAAATTCATTCTAACTTCGGAACCCTTCATTGTGCTTGGCCCGACACGCATTTGGCCGGTTTTTAGGGTTCCGTACCTCAAAAGGTAAAAACGGAACCCTTATAGGATCACTCGTGTGTCTATCTGTCTGACTGTCTATCTGTCTGTCTGTCCGTCTGTCACAGCCGATTTGCTCCGAATATACTGGACCGATTAAGTTGAAATTTGGTAAACATATGAACTTTTGTGTCCCAAATACGGACGTCTAACGTAAATAAATGAATTATGAATATGAGGGTCACTTTTGGTGGCCAAACTAGAAAATTTAAAAAAAAGTTTTGTAAATTGTACCGTGTGACATACCAAATGAAAGGGCTTCTTATAAGGATTTTAGATATTTATTTTTTATAATTAAAAATATTACACTTTTATAATGGTTTATGTAGCTTAAAATTTACCATCTCCGAAACTACTGACCCTAAAATTAAAAAAAAAATACAGAAATATTTCTTTACTTATAGGTTACAGGAAAACCTATAAGAAGTATATAATCTTAAAATAACATGGTAAATCTCTCAACATTGTGCGTACAAACTTACATTTGCAGTTGGAATATGTTTATGAACTACAATGTTAGTTTGTTCTTAGGATAAATTAATCCCCGCTACGGAACTCTTCATTGTTCGTGGTCCGACACGCACTTAGCCGGTTTTTAAAATTTTCTCGGTTAATTTTGATGATGGTCTGGCAGTCTGAGTACTTTATGCGGCCTTCCGTTTTTTCGTTTTGAGATACGGAACCCTAAAAAGAAAAAAAGTATCCATAGTCCTAAGGCATAATTGATCGTCGTCCTTAAGTTCTGAGTAGAGCTGCACGATTACTGACAAATGCGTGCACTGATCGGTCAGGTCCACTCAATTTTCCTCAAAAGACCATTTCAGACACCAATCTACATGGCCTTTACATGATCTGACCAAGATTATTTCTGGACTTTAAAAGAGAATGTGATCTCTGAGTTTGTTTCGGCTTTTCTTTTCGGAATATTCAGATAGAGAACGCCGACTTCATCTTGTTTTTAAAATATGATTGACGTGTAAAAGTATTGGTACAAACCTAATTACAGAAATAAAAATCATTTATAATGTAGGCATAGGTACTAAGATGTTTAACTTTGTTATTTGAATCTATAAAACAGTATATTATATCTTATTAGTCTTAAATATTCGTACCCTTTACCTGTACTGATACGCCCTTGACACTTAAGGGGCCGTGCATGAAATCGGCTGATTTTGATCAATTTTCTTCATTGGTTGTGAGAAAGGGAAACAGAATATAAACAAAATTATTTGTGATTCGAATGTAGAGTTCTTTGTTTTGCATGTGGCGGAAAGGGATTTTTCAAATAGATTAAGTATTCATGAAAAATCACAAATATTCGCAACAAGTTTTCCGAAAAATTACGCGAGACAAACGTTTGATCACCTTTTTACAAGACATTGACCTTTGATTTGAAAATTTAAAAATAAAATCAACATTATTATATGGTCTACTTGCATGTGTTTTTATACAAAAAATATCAGAAAAATGATGTTGAAAAAACCTATATTTAAAAAAAAATCCAATCAGTAATGTATTTTTTCCTATTATTTCTTCTTCTTCTTTATTTCATATTAAGAAATTTAATAATCACATATTGGGCTTCAGCTATCCTTGTAAATAAAATCAAAATTTTATTTTATGATTACCTATACAGTATCTTCATTAAGTAACTCAAAGGCGCAATATACTATATTTTCGAGAGCACAAAAGTGATGAAACTACTATCAGGTGCTGTGACTGACACAAATGGTTTAGCACTACGAAAACTGTACTCCTATAGTTACACAGACTTATTTCGTGCACGGAGCCTTAACAAAGTTGAGTTCGTAAAGCTGGTAACGACTGGATGGTGTTAAAAAGCAGATTTTCAGCTGAGTTTTATATGTGTGAATAAAACGTGTGATAACCCGCGACTGAACGAGCCAATCAACCGACACGTGGTCTCCAACGCGGCTAGGTGACGACTAATATTTGCATTTCAAATAGACTCGTTTGTGAACACAATCTTTTATCGATACTACAAACATTTTTTGTACGAGACAAAGAAAATCACTCACATAAACAATCCGTATTTTTTGCCATAAAACATTTTACGTCCACAATTGAGAGCGGAGCTATTTTTCCGTATGCTGGCGTCACTCGGCTATCGATCGGAATGAAAAGTTTGGCGTGATTTATAGCCGTGACGTCATCGCACACGCGCCGCTTCCTACTACAGGCGCGTACGGCTGAGGAAATTAAAATTTTTGCATGACTCAGCAAAAGGGCTGCCGCGCCGCGCCGCCGCCGCCGCCGCCGCCGCCGCCCGCTCGGCGGAAAATTACGACTTGAAGCTTAGAACGAACGAGCGCGTAAAATACATGGACCCCAATCTGTTTGTAATGACTTCCACGGAACTCCCCAAACCCCTGCGGTCATCGCTTTTCGCCTTATTTATTTTTTCAAAGGTTTTTCCCCAATTTTATTTTAATTTACAGCCTTATGTACGGACGCCGGCTGGGATCGGATTACATCGAATTCAATAGGGAGTTGTTGTGCGGCTATCATTTTTCACCAATATAAAATCTAACTGTACATTTTTGTTCGAGTTGCGCCTAAATGGTATCAAAATAGTTGAACAAAACATCCCTATGCGTTGCACGTAAAACCTTTCAAATCGAAACTAGAAAAAACATACCGTCAATATCACTTACAGTAGGAACGGACAGTTTACTAAATATTTCGGTATTCGTAAAACGTATCCACAATTACTTAGTGGATATGTAATCGAATGAAAACTGTATTGCGGGTATTCTATTTCATTTAACGATACCGAGAATAAGGTAGGCTCGATAAACAGGGTTACCCGCTGGAGTATGAATAAGAAAAACTTTAAAAACAAAATTTCTAACGTTCATAAAGTCAAACTAATGATAAAAAGCTTGACAATAGCACTGCAGTGATTTTTCGAGTAGATACAAAAACAGAATACCTAAGATGTTTTTGTGCTCGTAAAAGCTCTTGCAAATAAAGAACAAACGGTTGGTTGCTATAAAAAAAAACAGAACATAAAACACAATCAAAAAGCTTGTCATAAAAAATAGGTCATGTGTGCACGACTGCGCCAAATTGTCCAGTTCAGCATAACGTCAGACAAAGTATTGCGATTATGTAAATAATATGCCTTATTCCCCACCCGTTTGTTGTGGTGATCAGCTTTTAGGAAGCCAATGTTTAGCAATGTATAATTTTCATTGATCAGTGCTCAAATTGATTCAATGTTGTATTGTATGTCTTCCTTATAGATTTTAAATATCTAACAGTACACCCAGCTGTAATGTTACTAGAAGGACAACGTTTAGATTAAATACCTGATTTCAAGAACATTACACGCTTTACATTTTTTTTCAATATCAATTGTGTCACAAATCACTTTTTTCGAACATCTTAATCTCAAGTCACCAAGACAGCAGCGCTCTACACCTCCCTGCATACCTCCTGGCTGCTCGTCACGTAGGCCGTAGAATCGGGAGTGCGGTCACGATCCGGGCCAATTCTATCAGCGCGTGACACTCTCGCGTGTCGACGACTAACCAGCAACACCCAGAATACGGACACTTACGTATATGACAAATTATAATTTGCCAGCGAGAATGGTTCGTGGCTAAATTGCGTAGCGGCCGATTGAGTAAAAAGATAGTCCCAGAATATGGTCACTTACATACAAATTATGATTTTCCAGCGAGAATGCAATGTGTCGTTTTGTGGCTCATTATGGCAGCGGGCGATTGAGTAAAAAGATAAAAGTAAAATAGATAAGCATTTATATAAAAGTATGATTAGAGCAATACTGATCACTGGAATTCTGTGATATACTCAGCCAACAGATCATCAAACCGTTACGGTGAGCTGCCCCGTGTCAGCGGCCATTAAAATAGCCGGGGACGGCTGAAGGCTCCGGGTGGGCTGGGTATCCGCGAAAGTGAAACTGCTGGAACCCAGACCTCTAAGGTGCTTCCGCTGCCAGGTGGGCAACCACATGGGAGCACACTGTACCTCGGAGGTGAACCGCAGCGATGATTGCTTCCGCTGTGGTTGGCCCGGTCATAAGGCCGGTTCGTGCAATGCCACGCCGCACTGTTTTGCAGGTGCGGCGGCTGGCAAGCTGGCCGATCACCGAGCTGGGAGCACGGCCTGCGCTCCACCCGCCAAACCCCACCAGCAGGGGCAAGCCCTCCACCACCGCCATCACCACCGCAGCCGCCAGAATTGCCGCCGCCGTTGCCAGCTCCACCGTCATCGCTGCCGCCGCTAACACCGCGGCATGGCCTTCAAAGGGGGCCCGGGAGGGGGCTGAAATGGATTGCCAATAATGGCCCTATTACGCTTCCTCCAGGCGATTTTCAACCATTGCGCCGTAGCTCAGGATCTGTTGCTCCACAGCATGGTGCAGTGGTCGATTAACATCGCCGTGGTCGCTGAGCCGTACTTTGTCCCGCCCAGGAATGACTGGGTGGAGGACCTGAGCGGCTCAGTGACCATTATTTCGTCGGCCGCCGCCGGTACCCTGTCCCTCGAGGCTGTCAAGAGGGGATGGGGATGTGTGGCAGCACGGTTCGGGGAGAATGTCATGGTAGGAGTATACTTCTCCCGGAACCGAACACTCGCCGAGTTCCACAACTCTCTTGGGGAGTTGAGAGTCATCGTCATCGGGTTCCATCCCCTCCCCGTGTTCGTTCTCGGAGACTTCAATGCCAAGAACGTGGCTTAGGGTTCCCGGTATACAGAGCCGGGCTTCGGAAACAGGCCTGAAAGAAAGAAATAAATTATTTATTTGCTGTTAATGTAGGTACTCGTATACATATAAGTTGGTAAGCCATAGTCGAATTTAATAGGAAGTTGCAGATCCGAAATATGTGATGTGGCAATGCCTTGGGTCCAGCCCAGATGCGCCCGGCATCAGGTGTGCTGGTGGTCGCCGGAGCTAACAGCTTTACCACCAGCTCCTCCACTGACGCAGAGTCTCCGGCCCCAGCTCGTTGAGGACGTGGTGATTACTCTGTTCCGTTCGCGAGGGGAACATACTCCCCCGCCCATGGCTATGCCTCCTGCGGTGCCCGATGTGGATCACACTACCAACGACGACGATGTTACTCCGAAGGTGACCGAGGTAGATCTGAGAGTGGCGGTACGTAGGCTGAATGCCAAGAATATCACCCCAGGACCCGACGGCTTGCCTGAAAAAGCCTGGGTTCTGGCCTTGGAGACTCCCGAGCCTCGACTAAGGGGGCTCCTAAACGCATGCTTGGAGAGGGGTCAGTTCCCACTTCGTTGGAAGACGGGGAAACAGCTCATTAAAAAGCCGGGGTTGCCCAGTGACCTCTCCGTCCGCTTACCGGCCCATCGTGCTGCTCGACGAGGTGGGCAAGCTCTATGAAAGAGTAATTTCAGACCGCCTTGTCAGGCGGCTAGTACGGGTTGGGCTGGCTTTTGGCGGATAGCCAGTTTGGTTTTCGCAAGGGGCGCTGTACGATGGATGCCATCATGCACGTTTGAGCCCTCACGATGGGGGATACTGTTGCCCGGGGTGGGGTCGTCTTAGCGGTGTCTCTTGAAACCACCAATACCTTCCATTCCCTGCCCTGGAGTTACATTAGGGAGGCACTCCGGTATAACACCTACCACTGTCACATGGTCGAGGCATATTTGACGGACAGAGCCGTCATCTGCCCCAGTCACCAAGGAGAGTGGAACCGGCGAGAGATATCGTGCGGTGTCCCACAGGGATCGGTCCTGGGCCCGCATCTGTGGGACATCGGCTACGACTGGGTGCTGCGTGTCGACCTCCCTAGCGGCGTCAGCGTAGTGTGCTAACGACACGCTGATCCCGGCGCAGGGGAGGTCGCATCAGGTGGCGGCCGAACTGACAGCACGTGGGGTTGCGACAATCATCGATAGGATCCGGCCTGGGACTAGAGGCCGAATTGGGACTAGAGGTGGCTTTGCACAAGTCCGAGGCCATGTGTTTTTATGGTCCTTGGAACGCGCCACTGTCGGGATCCCAGATAACAGCGGGAGGGGTTCACATCGGCGTCGAGTCGACGATGAAGTACCTCGGACTTGTACTCGACAGCCGGTGGAACTTCGTGGAGCATTTTTGCAGTTTGGCTCCCAGATTGGAGGCCACTGGAGCTGCCTTGAAGCGGCTCCTGCTCAATCTAGGGGGTCCAAACACCTCCTGCTGGAGGCTCTACGCGGGGGTCCTGCGGTCCATGGCCCATTTAGAGCACCGGTGTGGGCGCGTTCTCTGAGGTTGCGACCAGCCCAGCGGTTGAACGCGTCCCAAAGGGTCATCACCATCAGGCTGGTACGGGATTATTGCACGGTCTCTCACGAGGCGACGAGCCTCCTTGCCGTACTGCCGCCATGTGATCTGGAGGCAAAAGTCGTTGCGCACATTTGGGAGTGGTGCGGGGAGGCGAAACGCCGGGGTGAAACTCCGCTGCCGCGAGAAATCACGGCCCAGCGGACAGAGCTCCAACGGCATCCCATGGCGACATCCATGTCCCATGCGTGCCCAGCGCCAAAATTCCCCTCATTGAGGAGTGCCAAGAGAGGCTCCACAGATTCCTCACTGTAATTTATGTAGTGTGTTTTCACCTTTTGTATTATTAAGTTCAATAAAACTGGAGCATTCACCGGAACTTCATCCAGGCTCGTTGACAACACCATGTAAAACGTCTATCCGAATACATGCATCATTGAACGAAGTTTGTGTTTCTTTTTTTTACTGGTTTCCCAAATACTTCACTCACCTTCCGCCTGACGCAGGTCCTCACCGGACATGGTGGTTTCGGGAGGTTCCTGATCAGGATAAAGCGGGAGGAATTGCCCGCACTGTGTGGATCGCCTGAAGGACATGGTGGAGCATACGGTGAAGGTCTATCCGGCTTGGGTGGAGCACCGTCGTATCCTCACGGAGACGAGTGCCGGCGGCGATCTCTCGCGTCCGGCCCTGGTGCAGGCCGTGGTTCGGAGCGAGAGTGCATGGGAGGCCATCACCTCCTTCTGCGAAGCAGTAATGCTCGCGAAGAAGGAGGCGGAACGCGTGAAGTTGAGGCAAGGTTCGCGCCCTCGCGCCCCTAGTCACCGTGGGAGACGCCCCGGGTGTCGGGAGTCACAGGCTGATTCTCGGCCACCGTAGGCGCCAGCTTGCGGACGGTGACCAATGGGTAGCTCGCCGTCCGAAACTCCACCGAAGCTGGACAATTGTGGATTTAAATAATACAACATAATATGCCTCCCCCTCAGAACGCGTGATGATATTTCTCTTGTGGGAGTGATATGAAGATACGAATAACGTTGTTGCGACGCACGCTGCTTCCTTGTACCTAATAGAACCAACGTCACTTACAAGCGCACGGACTGTGCTTAACTTACTGAATGTGCCTACTGGCTCTATACATAAAGTGAGAATGAATCGATACCTACATCGCTACACAGACAAGATTAAGACCCGCTTGCACCACAAATCACTAAATGCCTTCAGCGCTTAACATAATTATTAAAAATATAATTCTGTCTTTGTCATCTTCAAACGATTAACAGAAACAGAGTGATGTTTTAAATTCGTTTAGCGGTATTATACGTATTTAGAGATTTGTGGTGCAAGCAGACCTAAGTCACTACTAGAACACTAATAATCGCTTACCTCCCTCGTCGTGTTCTTAGAGCCATAACTCATGGCGACCGATAGTTGCGACTTGTTAAGCCATTAGCTCGAACTGCCATGTACCTGCCTACCGCCTCGAGACGTACGCTTCGCTTGAAACGCTCGGTTAGTCGAAGATATTGATATTTCAATAGGTTACGTTGTAATCTTGTTATAAAATTAATAAAATTATTTTTTTAATTGTATGTTTATAAGCTCCAGAAGCTGTCAATAACCTCCTGGCTCGATGCCAATTGATTCGGAGTTGGCACCGTAGGTACGTCTTTTCTTCCATACGTTATTTTTTACACCCGAATTTTGTAAAACGTTCCAAATAAAAAAAAAACCATTTTCCTGAAAATACCTTCTGCTGTCTATAGACACAAGCAAAACTAACGAGTCTGCTGATGTGTTACCAACCTATTTGATAATAGCTCTCTCATACCTTTGAAACTGCAACCACACGAGTAGGCACCCTGTGCAAACCACACGAGTAGGTACCCTGTGCAAACCTCAGCAATGTTGCTTGACAATGGTTATTAGGATGTCGGCAGCACTTCTCCAGTCGAGATGATTCACAGCAATAACTGTACTCTGGTTCGTGTCTGCTAGCTACAATGTTTGTTGCGATACACAGGATCAACATGGCTACATAACATCACCATTTTGATGCACAACACGCAATTTCAGTCGATAAGTAATTCTCCCATAAATCCGTCCCGATTAATATTTTCTACGATGAAACATTTCATTACGCGACGCGGATCTAACTTTGTGTGCAGACTGCACTAGTTACCAATATTGGTGAGCGCTAGATTTAATACGAGAACTAGTACATGGATACAAAATGCTGAAAAATCGAGTAGTTTGTCTTCAATTTCATTCGTTTTCTCAGAAAGGTTTTTGTAAGTAATACTTAGAAAGGGTTTTATTTAATAATAATTATCCTTTTGTTTATAAAAGGGTTGGCAATTAGTCGTTTAGTTATTGTAGCACTTTGAAATGGACCGTAAATTTATAGGATGGAACCTTTTCGTAATGTAATGTAGGGCTCAGTTTCTTTATTTAATAAAAATCTGAGAATAAAATAGTGGGGAATTTATCTAAGTGAGCTATAAAGTAATATGAATACGCAGTTAATAAATGATTGTAATAATCTACTTCTCCAAATTGGTATATCCATCTTGATAGTAATATTTCAATTCTACAACAACAATTTAAAAAAAAACTCGACAACACAGATAAACATGAATATAACAAAAAAATACATGACAACCTATGCTCAAGTGCGGTCTCTACCACACTTGGTGATTACATATCTGCTTAGGTTCACTTCACGAACTGAGGGTGGAGCGTTTTTATTTTTTTTAGATTTTAAATATGGCGAATAGCGGGAAAGCTGCATCTTAGTATCAGGTTTAAAACTTATTAAGGGGACAGTAAAATTAAATCAATGGAAGTACTGGCCCCAGGACTTTAAATATTAAAAAAAAAGGAAAAACTAGGTAACTAGGAATTAGAAAAATAAAATACAAATTACACGGAATATTTTTTTATTAAAATAGTGCAGTTTACTGTTTAACAAGACGTGAGGAAACTATGTAAAATAAACATAAAATAATAATAATTAGTTCTTACAACATGGAAATGATGAAAAAAACTAAATTTATTCATTTTTGTACTCATTTTGGTATTGCCGAGGGCATAATACGACACACCTCTAACTAATTCCTAATCCAGCCCCCCCCCCCCCCCCCCTCCTTCCCTTCTTACCGGTTCACAGACTCCTGTGTAAAATTCTGTAACCAATTTTATGCATCTTTCGGTTGCTGGAGTGTGACATGGGATCCCGCGAAAAGCTGATAAAATTTCGGAATCCACTTTATGGTAATCTGCCAAGGCTTGTAAAATCACTTCAAACTGGCAAACAACATGTTTGTTTTTATTAATGACTTTTTATTTTAGCATAATTATTTACTTTGCATGTTACCGTCGTTGTATGTCTTAAAACAAAACATAGCGTGCTATTTTATATGTATGACCTATTGTATAGGTATCTATGTTTCACAAATAATCCTTATGTTTTATGATAACATGTTATGGTACTGGATGTTTGGACCGGTACGCACTCACAATGGTTTAGTGTCTTTCCTATTGGACCACTAAAACTTTTTGGGCCCGTGGTAGTATACCGTCTAAATGCTCAAAAAGAGGTCTTAAAGTCAATTCGTTTGCATGCAATTGACATAATACCAGCCATAAAAAGTAGTGGACGTTGCAGCTTGCTTTCAAGCAGTTTTATAATTCTGATTTAGTACCAGTGTTAACAGCGGGTCCGTCACAACCAATAGCCACTATTTTTGTCAAAGTAATTGAGTGTTCCACAAAAAACGAAAACAACTTAATGGCTATTGTTCTAGCATTCCCAGACTTTAAAAGAGATGTGTTACCCAAGTATTTGGACCCCGGCTCTTTCAAAACGGTTACGTGTTCTTCAACTATGACTCTCCTTCTGTCTTCGTCTTGAACTAATGTCCGATCCTTTCTGCCATCAAACGAAATTCTAATATTTCTTGAAAGTCAATCAAATTTTTCTCTATTAAAGATTTTCTTGTATTCCATCGGACTCGGCGAATTTTGGACCAATCAACAATATTATCCGTGTTTTCATTTGTCACTAAACCAACATCTTGGAGCGTGCCAGCATCAATGGCAGCATCAGCTCTATCAGAAACTCCGAAACGATCCAATGTTCTGGCAACTGCCACATAAGACGTTCCTGGAAGCACGGAGATACTAGGCGTGGATACAATAGAAGATGTCAACGGCATGTCGTTTATAGTTTCCCAGCTTCTTTTAATAATTATCTCCGTAGAAGATGATCATTCTTGGTGTTTCGTTGTTGATTGTCGCAGGCTGTAAATGTTAGTTTTCTCACGGTTTGCGTTCTATTTGCCTTTAAAAAAAATCTCAATCTTCTTGGTAGTTACTAAATTTATTAACCCAATAATAATTTTTCTTTCCCTTCTTTGAGCAGTCAGGAAATGTCTTTCTCGAATCAATACTTTTCTGTCTTTTTCACACGAACATTTAGCGATGGACAAAAATTTGTTGGGAAAAGGCTAGGCAGATGATGAAATTACCTAAAAAGACTCAATAATCGAAGAGTTCTATCTGCCTAGCCTTTTCCCAACTAAGTTGGGGTTGGTTTCCAGTCTAACCGGATGCAGCTGAATACCAGTATTTGACATGGAGCGACTGCCTATCTGACCTCCACAACCCAGTAACTACGTAATACGATACCCCTTGGTAACAATGGTTGTCAGATTATCGGGCTTCTGACGTCCCGTAACGACTGTCAAAGAACGAATGACCTTGGAATGCCTCGGAAAGCACGTTAAGCCGTTGGTCAGCCTGGACCGTTTCCGAGGGACGGAGGAGTCTCGGTATGTAAAGATGGTCACCCATCCACGGACCAACCCCGGCAAGCGTAGCTTAACCTGATGGATCGACCCGTGCGGCTGTTATTACTTAGCCACGAGCTCCTTTACAGAATAATCAAACAGTATTTGTTTAAATTAATGTTAAAATCACCCCATAATTTATGATTGTTGACTTACTACTAGCATTAAGTTTCTTTAGCACATCATCAAAATCAAATCAAAAATATTTATTCAAACTAGGCTGAGAATCAGTACTTTTCAAATGTCAAAATTACATAAGACAGTCCCCCAAAAACGCCCACCCTTCACCACTTCCTATTACTTTAGCTGGGAAGAAGAAGTGGCGCAACAAACTCCCCAGCAGCACAGCTGTTTGTTCAGTTAGAAAAACTTGATTCTATACAATAGTATGTAAAATAATTTACATTAACATATGGCAAATATATTTTATTTAATGTTTTGAGTTGCTCAAAACATTAAATTAAATATATTTGCCACAAATGTTAGCCGTTGTCTATATCGAGCAAAAACGAGCAAAAAAAAACACGTTTGTTGTATGTATATAATAACCCTTAAATATTTGTTTTATTTTAATTTAATTATTTATTTTTAAAGTGAATATACAAGTATAACTAAATATTCTGTGAAATTACCAAGCGTCTACCTGTTGCCGTTATCAATAACGAGCAAAAACGAGCCCCCATAAATATTTATTTTATTCTGTTTTTTAGTATTTATTGTTATAGCGGCAACAGAAATATATCATCTGTGAAAATTTCAACTGTCTAACTATCATGGTTCATGAGATACAGCCTGGTGACAGACGGACGGACGGACAGTGGAGTCTTAGTAATAGGGTCCCATTTTACCCTTTGGGTACGGAACCCTAAAAACCATGGTCAGCAAGACGACCAGTCACCACAAGCAGCACCCGTTCATGAGCATACTATTACCCGCTTATCAAGCTCAACAGACAGTCGGACGATGTCTTTTCGTTATTTCAATTTACTAGATTTTTTAACTAATATTAATGACAAGCCATGTATCATACGTTTTCGGCTGAAATGGCTAACTACAAAATATTTTTCAGAGTTAATTGACATTACTTGATCATTTTATAATCGATGTTCTGATAAACAAATGACATCCAACTTGGTATTTTCCAAAAACAATTCCAGGAATTTGGAAGAGCAACCTTTAATATATTGATTAAATAATTTTAAAGTATGTTGCACTCCCTTTGGTTTTTTATTATTATGAGTAATATTGCCAGAAAATACCTTTTTATTATTATGAGTAATATTGCCAGAAGATACCTTTTTATTATTATGAGTAATATTGCCAGAAAATACCTTTTTATTATTATGAGTAATATTGCCAGAAGATACCTTTTTATTATTATGAGTAATATTGCCAGAAAATACCTTTTTATTATTATGAGTAATATTGCCAGAAGATACCTTTTTATTATTATGAGTAATATTGCCAGAAGATACCTTTTTATTATTATGAGTAATATTGCCAGAAGATACCTTTTTATTATTATGAGTAATATTGCCAGAAGATACCTTTTTATTATTATGAGTAATATTGCCAGAAAATACCTTTTTATTATTATGAGTAATATTGCCAGAAGATACCTTTTTATTATTATGAGTAATATTGCCAGAAAATACCTTTTTATTATTATGAGTAATATTGCCAGAAGATACCTTTTTATTATTATGAGTAATATTGCCAGAAGATACCTTTTTATTATTATGAGTAATATTGCCAGAAGATACCTTTTTATTATTATGAGTAATATTGCCAGAAGATACCTTTTTATTATTATGAGTAATATTGCCAGAAGATACCTTTTTATTATTATGAGTAATATTGCCAGAAGATACCTTTTTATTATTATGAGTAATATTGCCAGAAGATACCTTTTTATTATTATGAGTAATATTGCCAGAAGATACCTTTTTATTATTATGAGTAATATTGCCAGAAGTTACCTTTTTATTATTATGAGTAATATTGCCAGAAGATACCTTTTTATTATTCTCTAATAGTAATTGGTTGTTGGAAGGGGTAGCTTCTGTTGTCTTACTAATAGTTTAAAGTGTTATCCGGAGTGTCCACCACAACTACAACTGAAAAGTCTAGAATGAGTTATGAGTTCCAGCAGGAAGAATGAGAGGTGATCCTTTATAGAATTCGTTTTTTTTCCTTTTGATATACTGAAATCTAAATAAATTTGCAGATTTTCCACTCCTGCGTTCGATAAAGTGAATGTTGAGCCTATCAATCACAGCGTTCTGAACGACCAAGTTTATACTGAAGCGGTGGCACGTGACCAAATTTGACTCGCGGCTAATAGATATCAATTTTTTACTCCTTCCTCTGACAAATTGAGGCTATCTTTTACTGGTGGGTTGTTTTTGATGAAGATCAATGAATGCAAAGTTTGACGTATTTATTTTCCGTTTTCATAGCGGAAGGAGCGTCACTTTCACATAGACAATACTAGCTTTTGCCCGCAGCTTCACCCGCGTAGAGGTCGGAAATTATCCCACGGAAACGTAGGTACTACCGGGATAAAAAAAAATTCTATGTGCATTATTTAATCCAGGTTATAAGCTATCTCTGTGCCAAATTTCATTCAAATCCTATTAGTTTCATAATAATAATGATTGAAATACTATCGTGAATTCCACGTCAGTAAAGCTCCCAGTCGGCATGATTTTTTTCGACATCTTCAACAATCATCATTAAAATTAAATAAATTTACACAAAACCTTAATGAATTATTATTATTATTATCATTCTAAACTTTCTCATGAATCACTCCGTCCAGTGGTGAAAACTACAAGAAAATCCGTTCGTTAGTTTTGAGTTTATCGCGTTTAGACAGACAGAAAGACGCGGCGGAGGGTTTATAGTTTCTTTAAAATTAACAATTTATCTTCGAAAAGGAAGATTCTCTTTGCACTATTTTATTGGAGAAATTAAAGCCAATCTGTGTGGCAGTACCAATCAAACCACGGGAAAGGTTGCGCGTGTGGGTACTATTTACCTATTCGCGGAATACAGAAGTGTCCTAAACAAAAACATTCCAACACAAAAAGTCCCGCATCACACAATAGGCTGACACGCCTACACTAGTTATTGTGCGTGACTCTGTCCGACTTGGCTTTGTCCTGGTGGTCTAACTTTGTTATATTCGTTACATATTGGACAATCGGCCCGCAGTTGTAGAACTTCTGCAAAAGGCCAGTGACAAATGAAATACGCGTGTTGTTGGAATTTGTTTATTCATATTTTTGTGAAAGCAAATCGTGGGTTCTTGCGACGGAATAGACCGCCGACCTGACAAAGGCAGGTTGCGATCGGAAGGCAGTGAACCGGGTTCTCGGTTCTATTGCAGAAAGGCCAATGTCCTACAGTTTAGTCATACATTAAAAAAAGAAAATTCACTCCCGACTTTTTTATTCTTTTTATTAACAATTTTGTTCAACCCTTTATAGTGTTATATTTCTGGAATCATCTCCTGTCCCTTTATAAACCGACTTCTGAAGTCAGATGTATTGTTTATTTTTTTTGTTTTTTGTTACCTGAGAACTTAGAGAGAGAATGGTTCAAAATGGTACCATCAATCTGATCTGATGATGAAGCTGGAAGGTAGGCACCGGAACTTCGTAATAAAACAATGTATCCTAGCCGTGTTTGGGTTCATTGGAATCGCCATGAGATGCACTGTGGCTATAAATGATTTTTAACCGACTTAAAAAAGAAGGAGGTTCTCAATTCGTCTATATATTATATATGTTCGGGCATAACTTAGTTGTTTAGGAACCGATTTTTATAACTCTTTCATTTGATAGAGGAAGATTGCGCGGACCCATATAAATTGTATTACCTTTGCTTGGGTAGTTTTCAGTTAGCTACAATAATACGTATTTAAACCATTCGGCGTATGTTGACAATGTCATAAAACTACTTGTCACTATCGTTTAGATAGCAAGTAGTGGTACACGATGGTGTGTACCACTACTAAAAAGTCAAAATAAAAAATAGTTTTTTGTAAACAAGTTGTTTTTGATACCTCACTACACTTTCTCACGTATCTACCTATGTATCTTTTCTACCGTTATTTGTATCTTTATATGTGGGGTTTTTGGTTCGAAGCATCCTAACGGCTGAATGGGTGGGACATGAGGTGTGACAATCGCGTCACCCAGATGTGTCGATAACGACTCACCAAGGTCTCGCGATTGTAAGGCAAACAATCGCGTGACCTTGGTGAGTCGTTGCAAAAAAAAAATTGTACCTTAACCGGTACAATTTTTTTTTTGTAAGACAATGCCTCTCAACGATCGTGTAATAATAACGGTAATAACGGTAGAAAAGATACATAGGTAGATACGTGAGAAAAACATAACCCTGTCATTGCTCTCGCGTAGTAACTGTGGACTGTACTGATTGATATTTATTAAAATGTAAATTTGCTACCATGGACATGTAATCAAAACTCATGTGTAAGCTCAATTGGACCGACCAAGTTTAACTGCTTACAGTAGACAAAAGTATAGCGTAGCCCCTGAACAAATGTTCCACAAAAAGCTCTGCTACTAAAAGTATAAACATAAAATGTTCAATACCTCCTGGCTATTGGCTCGAATCAAATAGAATCCTTTGTCTTATCGCAGCACAGTCGAGATTTATGGAAACTAGCGGTAAGTACGGTAGAACGATACCCCTTACCGGTTGGTTCCGAAACATTTGCTTTTATGCTATGTTTGAATTCATTCGTTACCGTTGCTAAACGGTATTAACGTACGACATGTTTTACAAAAAGATGGTATAAACTTAAATGTAAGCATTTATCTTTCTGACACGGTAGCCAATTAAAAATAAATAAGTTTTTGGGTACTGGCTTACGTGATATGAGTTTTATTTTATTGTAGGTACTGGAATTTAAAAGTTAAACCGTGTAAATCCCCTGGCTCGTCCAAATAACACTTATGAATTGAGTTATACAAAAATACGTTGAGAATAAAATGTTATAGAATCATAGAACTGCACATTAGCGTGAGAGCACCAATCGTACGGCATCGTACTTCAGTGTTTATAGTGTAGCACTCCCACATATCGCCCTAGCTGCCACGCTTCTAGATAGCGGTGCGCTCGCGCCTGGCCGTCTGCCAGCATCCGCACATCAACGTTCGAATTCAGCACCGATAACCGGTTCCTCTACCTCACGCTAAGAGAAGACGGTTGTGAACCATGAAAAAAGTACGTAGAAGGTTCACGTTCAATGTAGGATATCAATAGGCACGTGCTACCATGGTCAGGTCTTGGCCCCTCAGACACGCCATTTTGCAAACCATCGTTACAATGATGAACTGTAATGTATTCTTGTTATTGCATCGTTCTCACATCATGTATAATTTAAATATGAATGATTTAACCAATACTTTGTATCAATATTTTAATTTAAAAGAGTGTCCGTGGAGTTTCTTGCCCGTTCTTCTCTATTGGAACCTACTACTCTTTGGAATGGGCAACTAGCTTCATATTTCTAACTGACCGACTTTTTGACAATTCATAAGTGCCTGTAAATGGTTTAATTGAAATAAATGCTTTGAGTTTGATTCAAAGTTTAATTTTATGATAATATACCTACTCAGTAACAAACGCTTGGAATACAGCAAATTTGTTGCCTTCGTTCAAAATAGCATGTCCGCCAGCAATGCCTCTACACATTTTTGTGAGACGGTACGTTATTTGAGTTAGAATTCTGAACTTGGCTATTCAGTGGCATTAGTACAAGACGCTTTGAAATATCAAAATATCTTCTCACATTTCGACTTTGGTTCAAATAAATGCAAAGTTAAAGCTCTTTTAAACTTTATTGTCGGGAATCGATTGTTTCTTTGAAATTTATTTTATGTTGCACATAACGTCAAACAACACTGTTCTTTATTCTTTAAGTTGACGTTTAATTTCAAATTGTTTGCGTGGCTAGCAAAAAAGAGGAGAGGCTTTAGATTCCTAGGAACTAGTTTTTATGTATATTTCTTGTAAATAACAACTCTATTTTTATTACTTACTTTTTATTTCACATCCTTATTAAAATAAATAGTATCTTACAAATAGATTATTTTCCTTAATAATATATGTTATGTATGTTATCTAACCAAACCAGTACTTATGTCAAAACGTCTAACAAATACGAGTATCATTCTGACAGCTGCGCGCACAGATTATAGATTGTTCTAAGTTAGCAGCGCGTACCTACGTCGTTGCAGGTCGTTGCCGACGAAACGGAATGTTGCCATTTTAAATATTATATGTATATATTATTTATAATAAACATTTAGAATTAAGTATTTTGTATTTATTTTATTTCTTATTTATATCTCATTGTATCCTACACCCTTCTACTTCATCACGTCAACGCGGCTGTCGCTGAAAACCAGCGCTGGGGACAGGTCTCGCATAGGGTCGCAGCAATATGCGGAGCGATAGCAGTTTTGCGTGGATGTGACACATATATTCCCCCAACTTGTTCTTTTTAGGGTTCCGTACCTCAAAAGGTAAATCGGAACCCTTATAGGATGACTCGTGTGTCTGTCTGTCTGTCCGTCTGTCACAGCCGATTTGCTCAGAATCAACTGAACCGATTTAGTTGAAATTTGATACACACAAAAAATAATCATGGCGTAGTTTTCTTTTTCTGGCTTGACTTCATGATATGTTGTTGCCATGTAATAAAATTCTTGGTTAAGTTACATAAAATACTTTGCTTTACGTATTGCAATAATATACTTAAAAAATACGTTTCTGCATCAGAATATAAATGTGTAAATAAAAATAATTATTTGTGCTAAGAATATTCTATAATATTCTTAGCACAAACAATATTTTTTTCTTTATGTTGTCATACTCGAATGGTACTGCAATTTTATATAAGTATTAAAATGTATGAAGGTATCTGCAGAATCAGAATCAGAATTATTTATTTGTCAAACATAGGTTCAAGGCCAAGGTCTTATAAACTTACTTCATAATTATAATACTATGAATATGACAAATTCTTCAACAAGAAAAAAACATGACATTTCATCAGTCAACCGGTCTACTGACAAAGTTACAAATACTGACAATTCGTTATTTTCTGTTTTCCATCGATTTTCCATGATTTTCTACTTTAGCGACTGCTTCTGTTGATGGGCGCTGAGGATTCTGAGTATTTGCCTATTCGACGAAAATTTTCTGTGAATCAGTGTCCGAATCTTAATCCAGAGATTAAGATTCTGCCTGATATCATAGATAATGTTGTTGGTGCATCTATTTTTTTATCACAATGGGAAGCCATGGAAGGCCTACAGGCATCATGTGTTAACCTTGGATCAACAATACCAAAATGTCAACTGCCACATATGTGTCAATAAGTTGCGCCGTTACCGTTGGCATCTGACTCGAGAGTCACTACCTTAAACTGCAGCTGGTTAAACTCTCGAAATGTATCATACAGTCTGCCTGCGATATATATTACAATATAAAATGATGTGCCCGGTCGAGTGAGAATAGTAGACTACTGTGTATCTACTTGAGTTTATTTTTTCATATGTTTTGCACGTGTTTCTGTGACAAATAAAATTATTTTTCTTTCTTTATCTAGAGTATTCTTGTAGTTGTTTAGTTGGAAGACGAACTGTTGGATGTTGAGCTCTTACAATGACTGTAATAAGGTATCTAGGATGAGCTAGACCTCAACAAAATATTATAGCACCCGCAGGTTTTCTTGATGACGTTGTAGTTAGGGATGATGAGTTAAAAATATGTTTTTTTTTTTTTTGGTTTTATTTATCTACCCCTACCATATAATTAATCATATAATATCTGTCTTAAAGATAGTTGGGTAAGATTATTAAATAATAATTCTTCTGAACATTTATTTACTTACGTCGCATGTGGCATACCTACACACGTCGCGGTCAGCTACACTTATAATTCTGAATACGTAGTCCGTATTTTTTTTTGCTGTAAAAATGCATTTCTATCAATGATTATCTTAAGTGGTAAGTAGGTATTTCTTTATTTATTTTGCGGTTAGGGTCTGTTCTTGACTAGACATAACCTCTTAAGTCTAGAACTTCAACCTGGAATATCTTTAATTCCTGACTTCCTATAAAAATATAACTGGAGTCAAAACTGTTCAGGAATTCAAACTCTGTACTATTACATATTTTTCATCGGAAGACGCAAAAAAATGTTTACAAATATTTGTTTGGGAGTTCGCCATTGTTCTTTCTGTGACCCAAACACGGATGTGTAACACATGAATGTTGAATATGAGGATCGTTTTTGGGGGGCTATTTAGAAAATTAAAAACTAAAGTTTTGCAAAATGTACTGTTGTGTGACATATCACATGAAAGGGCTTGTCGTAAGGGTCTCAATTTTTTTAAATAATTTTGTTACATAAGTATAGTTTTAACGTTACTTAAGTAAGTGGATGAAAATTGACCATCCCCTTATCTCCGAAACTACTAAGACAACAATTTTGAAAAAAAAAATCTGAAAATAGGTCTTTACTTATAGATTACAGGAAGATTTTCCTGTATAAGATGATGTGTAAGAAGTCTATGGTGTTAAAATAACATGGTAAATCTCTCAATATTGTGCGTACAAACTTTGAAATATATGGGAGTACATGTTTTTCAACTACAGTGTTATGTTTGTTCTTTGGATAAACTATCTTGAGATAAAAAACATGGTAGATAACATTATTAATTGTACGGAACCCTCAGCACGCGAGTTTAACTCGCACTTGTCCACTTTTTGTGTTTGTGTTCTTTCTTTGCGTCATGTTTACCGCAAATAAACTTTCTTTTTTTTTTCTCTCTAGAAAAAAAAAATACGCTGACTAAGACTTCAATCTTTGTAAAAGCTCAATTTTTACGTTAAAGTATTTTACAAGTAAAATTACCAACACGTATGTAATCCCTAAGTTAAAAAATTGTACCCTCAGCTAACAGGAACTGATATCACGAGATAGAAAGTGCTTAAAGAGTAAAAAAATGCTTTGAGTTCAGGTTAACTTCAACACAAGGACAGTCAGCATCACAAAACATCTAAACGCTCATACGTTTGTGGTCCCGCCCGCGACTGAAAGCGTCAAAGCGACGGACACCATCCCCCGACAGATAATAAAACGATTCATCCGGTGACCATAAACAAGCAACTCGTGCTATGCGTGATGTTAGCATTCATTGCTTTACTAACAATAACAAGTACTTTTATATGCTTATAGTGCTGACTATTTCTCGGAGTTTTTCCCGAAAATATTATTACTTATACTCAAGATTCAAGATTCTTTATTTGTGGAAACATGAGTACACAGACAGAGCATGCAAGTTATTAAATACATTGTAGTTTAAGAACAGTCATTTTTGGCCTTAGCGGCGTACAAATATTTAAATGTCAGTACCTAATAAAACTTATTCGATATGTATTAGATTACATAACGACAAAATAATGAACTATGTGACGTACTACGTCACGAGTGGTTCGGTACAAACTGATACTCGTAAAGTAACAATAAATCTTGCTCTAATAGTATTATTATAATCGTTTAATGGCTGATGAACCGTAAAACCGTCATAATAACAAAAACTTTCGACCAATTTATACGTTTTAGGCTACTTCCTGATTATGTCACTTCATAAAAACTTAATTTATATCGTT
This sequence comes from Tiliacea citrago, assembly GCA_963921375.1. Classification (NCBI taxonomy): domain Eukaryota; kingdom Metazoa; phylum Arthropoda; class Insecta; order Lepidoptera; family Noctuidae; genus Tiliacea; species Tiliacea citrago. The sequence goes on from OY992800.1 coordinate 24,430,632, forward strand.
GGCAACTAAAACACAGTTAATTTTTTTTTTTTTTTTAAACAATAGTACTCTACGCACTCGAAAATAACGAAAATCGAAATGCCAAATGACTATCAAGAATTACTTTATCTCGCATAACTAGAGCCCGAACTAACGCTATCCCGCATAACGTGAGTCTGAAATACATAGGTTCAGGGGCGGGGGGGGGGGGGGGGGGGGGGTAGGTTCTCTAGCATGAAAGCTATCTCTGATACTATATTTAACCCTCAATTAAAGTTATGCATACAAGAGTAAATGTTTAAAAGTAACCATGAAAACCCGAACAAAATAATCGGGTAGGTATCAGGGACGCAGCCGCACAGATAATCAAAGAAATACATGATACACATACACAAGTAACATTTATTTACAAATTTTATTCAAACATAAACTTACGATAGTGTTACCAGAGTTTACAGTTCACTGTATTCTCTACTGGAAACGTTTGCTTCAGAAGTCGCGACACGGCTGTAGTTGCTGATTTCAAATCTTTCTTGATCCACCACCGGTCATACATCACACTTGTGTCCAAACTCGTTCTCGATAAACACGGACTTGAACCGGGCTCTACCTAAATTTCAGCGTCTATGGTAATCAGGCGCACGTGTAATATGCTTTACCAGTTGCCTTGTCTGTTACTGTCAGGTCACCAGTATGAGTTTTATGTATCGCACCTACTATAACGTCGTGGGCTCTGCCAAACGCGACCACCTCCGATCGAATCGATCAATGTACTGCTGAGTAATCACTAAATGAACACAGCGCGAGATGGTAAGTTTAATTCCAAATGCGTCGTGCTGCTCGCGATTACAGCGCCATTTACGCCAGTGACATAAGCACTACCGAGTAATGGCTTCTATCTTCTGAATTATGGTAATAAAATAATGCCGGTAGGTGTTATACTTCCACAGTAATAAGCGTCATGCCATAACATATTTCGTTACATCATATGGTTTTTGCGAGTGATCCCCTACTGACCGAAATGAAAGACGTTTCATGTCAAAAATTCCAACGTTAAATATTAATTTCTCAAACATGCTTGGAAATTCCAGCATTACTTTGACAACCTTCTTCGAGATAAATCTAAAATGCTGTACTGGTCAAACACATGCGAGCAGGCGGCCGGCAATGATAGTATGAAAATCCATATCTGTCGTGTTTAGCGGCCGAATAAATTACAATGAAAACTCATATCTGTCGTGTAAAATGTAAATTAAAAATGGAACGAACTTTTTACGTCGACACATGGTAATCAAGGAGGTAACTTATCCAAGATTTTATTTAAATTTCGGACTGGCTTGCAAATAGAGCTGTTTAAAGTAAAAAAGAAACAAATTAACATATTGGCGCGTGAAAAATGTTATCGTTGAATTTGGAATTTATAAATAATTTACTTAGTTTGAATTTCCGCGCTTATTTGAGAAAAGCACTATACAAGCCTTGGCCGCAACCAGGCATTGATGGCCTCACGTATGAGTGCTTCGGCTTGGCCTCGGCCCACATTTTCACGTTCGTTCATCAATGCCCCTTTTACAGGCCGCTGCAGTAATGTACTATTAGTAGTTTAAAGCACATACTTACACAACTAATGCTCAGGCAGAGTGGGAGTCAGCTCCCACAACTATCAGCTAAGCGCTTTAAAGCGATACAAGTCCACTACTGAAGACTAACTTCAAAGCGATATAGCTGCTTTGCGTGCTAATTGCGATAATTGGTATATCTATAGAGCTAGTTGCAGACTTTAGTGCCTCAACTTTATAGTTCTGCTGTATTTACAACAAAATGGTGATCGTGGAAACAGATTGCTGCAACAATTACAGACAAATATAGATAGAGACAGATTCGCCTCAAATGATTTTTGTATCAGGGTTAAAGTTACCGGAGAGGTACTGGGTTTGTTAACATGATAATGATGTTGAAATATGAGAATTATTTGGGGCGTCGTGTAGTTCCTAAGTTAATTCTCTTCGAGCCTCGGAACCTTAAGGTTGTCTTCAAGTAGTCTAAAGTCTATACTGATATCATATTGATCAACAAAACCTAAAATGTTTATAGTAGAAAGAGCACAAAGAGCAATACTTGACAAGAAAACCCTATAAATTCCCAACAACTGAACTATACTCTAACTGCAAAGTCCTTACGGTACGTCAGCTTTTTGTGCTTCGATCGATTTTAAGAACTCGCTAAGCTGCCGCCGCCTACTCTAAATAAGCGATTACAACTCATCACTGGATCTCAACATAAAAGCACTTTCGCAACGAATACATTTTATATACTTAGTAGTTACATATACAGTAAAATTTATAAAAAATGAAAAACCCTAAATCTCAAAACCCACGCGGTAAAAAGTAAAGTAACAGAGTGGCTACAAGAGAGGGATGCCTACACGGAGTCTCTACTTACGTACATCACCTAATGTTTCACGCACCCTGATTTCGATAACATACACACAATATAACATGCGCGCACGCACCCTCCTTCCCCCCACCTTATCACACATACACACTCCCACACAATACTTACTTTCCACTACATGCACACACACCCTCGACATCGTTTGATATATCAAACGATTTTATATTCAATGTATGCTAAATTTATAAAAAAATATATTTTGAAATTATATTATAATCAATCGTTTATTATATTGACGGTTGAAAGGCTAATTGATCTAAGCGACATTTTGTAAAACTTGCAGGAGGTAGGATGAAAGTTATTTTTTTGGAAAAAAAAAATCATAAAAAAACAACTATTTGATAGACTTTTATTTATTTAATACAGTATATCCCTAATTAAGTAAGGAAGTTTTTTAAGTTATTACTGTTGAAAATGGTGTATTATTTTAGAAAATTTATGTTGGTTAGCCCAAAATGCATCAAATTTTGTTATTTTTTGAGAAAAGAAAAATGGTTCAAATGCCTCCTGTAAATAAGATAGCTGAAAGTAAACCGGCTCAAGCATCGACTTAGAATAAAATAATACGAGAGAAAATGAATTTTGCGCCAAGTCGACTGACTATTGAATATGCCCAATAAGCCTGAGCAACATTATGGTGTTGCACCAGAGAGAGGTAGTTTGATGCAGATGCCCATTAGAGGGACTGCAGGATGAAACGAAATTAACCCTTACTCGATTATAGTAGATATTGATGCCTAAGCCATCATTATTCAGCAACGTCCAGATATTTTTGAGGTCGGTATGCCACTTTATACAATTTTAGACACTGACTTGTATATTTTTTTATATAAAAAAAACATTTTTGTGTAGAGGAATCTTTCGAGATGTTGTTCCAAGTGTCTTGGAACAAGGTATTAGATAAGGTGGTATATCACTCTAAGCTTAGGTAGTAGTATCACCACGGAATACATTGTACTTAAGTATCACTTTATAAATGAAACAACAAATTAATTGTTATCAATTATAATTTATTCAAAATCAGTCTTCAACATGGACGTCCCTAATTTAAATCAGTAAGGAACAATCAAACATTAATATAAAAAAAAAAAAACTTTTGCAGTAACTTGTGATAAATCAGAAGTAGAAAAAAATAACAATCTCGTAAAAAAACAAACAAAATGCTTTATCAAAAAACAATAGAAAATCGACATTCTTTACGAAAAAAACAAACAATTATAAATTTTCATTAAAAAGCAAAAAGAAGGAAAATGTAATATTCTTTAAAAAACAAAATTTTAAATGTTGACGATGACGAAGAACCTTAAGCTTCATCCCCAGTTTAGTAAGTCCAAGAAGAGGAATCCGACACGAAGTCCTCTTCCACAGATAGAAAACCGACATAACTTTTATTAATTTTGCTTCTCTAGTTGCGTTTCTTAGATTTATTGTTCTCTGCTTCTATCTCATCTTCATCTGCTTCAAGGGACTTCCTCAGCAACTCCATCTCACCCTCAGCAATTACTTCCGTTAATGTAGAAAGAAGTTCAGGGTCATTTTCTTTGTATTTTTTTTCATTTGTAGTTTTATGTCTCTTGTTCCTTTTTTTGGATTTGACTTGATCATCATTTGTATCATTATTGTTCTCAGTTTCTATGTCATCGTCATCTGTTTCAAGAGACTTTACCACCAACTCCATCTCACTCTCAGCAATTACTTCCGTTAATGTAGAAATAAGTTCAGGTTCTTTTTCTTTGTTTTTTTTTTTCATTTTTAGTTATCAGTTCGTCATCATCGTTTTCTCTTTGTGGAAATATATCACTCGAGTTTTCCTTATTCCACACTACTTCAGTATTCTCAGTCTAAAATTTAAAAAAAAATGAAATGCTATTTCCACGCGGACGAAGTCGTAGGTACGAGTAAAATAATTAATTACATACCGAATCAAATTCAATATCATTTCGTATATCTTCTTTAATTTCTCTATCTTTGTTAGTTATATCTTCTAATAGAACTTTAGTGGTACTGTCATGATCATCCTAAAAGAAAAAAATAACTTAAATCAACGAGAACTAATGTTATAATAATAAAATTCTTATAGGTAGGTATAATGCTTTATTTACCTGTGAATCTTTTTCCATATTGCTGTCATCAGGGTTTGAAGGAATCGTGTTCACAAATGGAATTTTTTTGATTTGGTCATAGTAGAATTTACTTCCTAATAGTGTAAAATCACAATCTTCATCAGCTTCATTATTTTTACTGTTTTCATTATCTGCACTTGTAGGTACTTCAGTCTTCTGTTCAGACAACTCTTTTACTATCTGTTTCTTTAAATACAACCGGCGTTGTGATTCCATAGTTGCTGAAATGCGATTAAAACCGATTTAAGAACATTTTATATTGATAAGTAATTCTAATGTACAATATCTCATTATAATAATTGAAAGAGAGACTTAGGGATATCTAAAAGACCTAATACGTAATTATAAGCTAACAACAATGAATTAGGTCCTAATTCTAATCTAACATATAACTTAGTTTTGGATTAAATACCTATTTAACCCAACTAAGTAGGTATTAGTACTGCAAAGTACTAAACTTAAAATGTCACTTACGGGACATATTCCGTGATTATTATTGAGCATCAAAATATCGGGAGCTCAAAATCAATAATAATAACGAAAGATAAAGTAACATTTTAAGTTTAGTTATAAACCGTGAGAGCTTAAAACAGTGTCTGCAAAGTACTTTCACCATTCACTATTTTCACGTACAGATTTTCTTATTACGAATAGGTAGATAAATAATTATTTTATTCAATCATTTAGATACATACCTATACTAAGAATATTACTAAGTCTAGTACACAGTTACCTACCTACAAAAGTTATTTCGTGAACAAGTCACGACATGAAACTCGCTTGAATTAAATTCCTACCTATTATAAATCAAAACAATGTCTTCCTTATTCTATATTCTAGGGTCATTACAGATATTTTCATTGATTATCACATAAAACAAAATAATTTGTGCTTACCAGAAAAATCAACCGTCTGTCTTCACAGCTCGCTCGTACACAACGCACTTCCTTTAGTGTTGGCGGTTGACTGACGCGCCCGCGCTAGTGGGTGAGGTACTCGTAAAGGACACTTCACAGAGCGCGCAATAAATTGAACTTAGCTCCAAGCGACTAGGAATTGGGCACGCCACAATTGTGGCGATAAGTCCCCTCTTTGAGGAGTGGCTAGAGAGGCGCCACGGCGTCCTCGCCTTCCGCCTGACGCAGGTCCTCACCGGACACGGTTGTTTCGGGAGGTTCCTGTTCAGGATAAAGCGGGAGGAAACGCCCGGGTGTCACCACTGTGTGGATCGCCCGGAGGACACGGTAAAGCATACGGTGGAGGTCTGCCCAGCTTGGGCGGAGCACCGCCGTGTCCTCACGGAGGCGATCGGCGGCGGCGATCTCTCGCGTCCGGCCCTGGTTCAGGCCATGGTTCGGAGCGAGAGTGCATGGGAGGCCATCACCTCCTTCTGCGAAGCAGTTATGCTAGCGAAGGAGGAGGCGGAACGCGTGAGGGTAAGACAAGGTTCGCGCCCTCGCGCCCCTAGTCGCCGCAGGAGACGCCCCGAGCGTCGGGAGTCGCAAGCCGATTTCCGGCCACCGTAGGCGCGGGCCTTTGGACGGTGAGCGATGGGTAGCTCGCCGTCCGATAAGGACCAGGCCCGGGTCGACGGCGCGTTGTGTTCCACGCGCGCCTCAAAGAGATGTCAGCACCAATTGACGGGGTCCGTTAGGACCAATGCCTACCGGGGTTGCGAGTTTGTCCGAAAGGGATATCGTGGCCCTGGCACACAGGCAACGGAAGGAACACGGGTGGGTTTTAGTCAGTAAAAGTCTGACACGCCCTCCCGCTCCGCCCAAAGCAGGAGAAGTTATTTGATAATCTCCCACCCAAAAAAAAAAAAAAGCGACTAGGAGTAGCTAACCTCATGAATTTATTGGACGGCCTATGTGTTAAAACCGGTTAGATAAAATGATGGAAATGCCAATTTTACAAATACTGAATTTAATCAAAATGTTTCAACCGCCTTATCACTAACGAAATAGGTCAAAATAGCCGAAGTGACCTTACTGATTATCCTTAATAGAGGCTAAATGGGTCAAGAGACATAGTTAATTAATATAACTTATTGCAAAATGGTCAAGCGACACGGTTTTTTAATGTAGTTGAATGCAAAATGGGCCAATCGACATAGCTTATTGTTTTGGTTTAATGCAAAATAGGCGAAACGACACAACCACAACCATGGCGAAAAAGCCAAATGCTTTAATCGACACACGTTATAAAATTTTGAAAAATCTAAATAGCTTAAGTCATCTAGTCCTCAAATTTGTCTAATTTTGTGTCGTTTAAATTAATGAGCTTAGAAATGAGCCCTGTTTTGCTGTGGGTGCTAAGCGCCAAAAAGTAGTCAAAAAAATTTGAAACCTGACTCAAACGACGGAGAAAATTTTGCTGATTCCGAATATGTATATAACTCAATATCACAAAAAATGTCGCTTAGACCAATTAGCCTTTCAACCTTGATCATTATATCAACAAAAAAAAAATCTGTTGTTATATCTTGTAAATATTAGAGATTTTGTAATTATATCATTTATATTACTTACCCGTTATAAAGACGGACAAACGTTATTTATATTTATTCAAAATTTCAAGTCTATAGCATTAGTAGTAGTATTTTTAAGTGCTGTGCACATCTGCAAGTGACTAATTCACTCTAGATTTTAAGTTTAATTGTTACAATACCCAAAATGTATTATAGAATAAGTCGTTGGAGAGCCGTAATTTAATAAATAAATTAGTAGTTCCTGAAAAAAGCAGCTGCGACAGACGGACGGACAGACAGACAAAGTCGTGCCATAAGTATTAATTTTACCATTTTGGTACGAAACTCCCTTTATTAACTCCCTTTTATAAACTCTTTTTTTTTTTTTGAATATTTGAAACCGTAAAATAACTTACCACCCCTGAAATACTTGCATCCAGGAACACTTTTTTTTTTTAAATAAAAATTATTGTATTTGAAAATCAACGAGTATTCTATTAAATTTTGCTAAAATATACAACTGATTTTACTTTCACAGTTTATAATGCTATATTTGCTAAGAAAAACGTATATTTAAAATGAGCCCTCCGCGAGGGCTCCCGGCATCCCATATGTGACTTGAGTGAACCCTCCAGGAGGGCTCCCGGTACTGAACGCGTTAATTAGTTCGTTAAATATTGCTTTATACCAAGTTTGTATGTGTGCAAGAATATTTCCAAAACCAAAGACCGCCATTATACCTATACAATGGCGGTCTTTGGCTTTACTTTACTGTATTACAAAGAAATACTGTTACAACGTTCTTTTTTATCGAATGAATCTAAAGATATTGGAAAACTGACAGTCCAGACTTTGAACTATCGAGGAATAATGGAAGTAGTTTTCAATACGATAAAGGGCAAACTCCCACACGTTATTTCAATCAACACATATTTTTTTCTAGAGAGATGGAACCTAAAATAAATAGATGGACATGAATCAAAATAGCCCTGAATTAGTAATAGCGTGATTCCCTCTGAAGAGGCTATTTTTCCCATCAATACAATTCAATGGAAACTACTTTTTAGCCTTTGTACTTAATGCGATCAGTAATAACTTTATTAATATTTTTAGGGTCCCGTACCTCAAAAGGAAAAAACGGAACTCATATAGGATCACTTCTGTGTCTGTCTGTCTATCTGTCTGGCTGGCTGTCTATCCGTCTGTCACAGCCGATTTGCTCCGAATCTACTGGACCGATTAAGTCGAAATTTGGTACACATAATGAACTATAGTGACCCAAACACGGACTTGTAACGTAAATGAATGAATTTTGAATTTAGGGAGGCAAATTAAATAATTTAAAAAAGAGTTTTACAAACTGTACCGTGTGAAATATCAAATGAAAGGGCTTATTGTAAGGATTTCAGATATTTTTTTTAATAATTTAAAAATAAATACCTTCAAACACACAATGACATTCCCTAACTTATCTCCGAAACTAATGCACGTAAAATTTTGAAAAATATACAAAATATAGGTCTTTACTTAAAGATTACAGAAAAACTTATAAGAAGTCTATGATCTTAAAATAACATGGTAAATCTCTCAATATTGTGCGTTCAAACCTACATTTGCAGTTGGAATGTATGAGGGAACATGTTTTTCAACTACGATGTTAAGTTTGTTCTTAAGATAAATTTTACTAATCCCCACTACGGAACCTTTCATTGTTTTTACTACGAAAGTGAGCTAGCAAACGAAGATCAATTTACTAGTTATCACCAAACCGATAATGTTGACCTTGAAGTAATCGATAAAATGAATATTAACTTCAACATAACAGGTGCAGCCGTTTTGGAGACAATTAATGTCGATGTCAGACAGGTATTATTACACGGCATGAAACACAAAAATAATATCAAATAAAACCAGCAGGTTCCGTGAAATCAACATGTTTGTCGAAAATAGCCTCGTTTTAAATGTTATTTCTATGTAAATACGACAATAACAGCTCTGTTTTGTGTGTTTAGATTCCAGTTTGTTTTCATAAAAGTAAATAAAAGTGAACGACTCGTTTAGCACAAGAACGTACTCTCGTCTGCCGCTCCAATTGAAAACTTATTTTAATGTACGCATTATGGTTATGTGTTTGTTTTTAAACTCACTTGCATTATGTAGTTATTTTATTAATGGTATCCTTCGTATACGTTTTTAAATAGGTAATAATCCTACTATCCTAATTTAATATTCTAAAGCCTAATTTAATATAAAATAGCTAAAGTGAGGTTGTTTGTTTTTTAACCTTTTCACGCTAAATTGGCTGAACGGATTTGGATAAAATTTGGCACGTAAATAGTTTATAGCCGGATGCTTTTATCCCGGTGGTACGTTCTCGTGGGATAATTTCCGACCTCCACGCGGGCGAAGTCGCGGCCAAAAGCTAGTGTCAAATAAACCTTAATTGTTAATAGGAATTTCGCAGTAGCAGCCCGGAGTCTGGATTGGTACCCGGTTGATGGCAATAGGCTCGCCCCCTATTACATGGGACTTACACATAACTGGCGAAATGTGTGTGCACTATAGGTACACCTCTGCCTAACCATTCGAAGATTACAGGCGTGATGTTATGTAATATATTTCGAGTAACTATTTGGGTATTACAAACTGTTATTAGATTCTTTAGTTGCTAAATTCTTAGTCGATTGTAACACAGTGCCTGGTTAATAATAACAGACTTGTGCACTATTACAAAATGGTTAATATATATATTAAGAGGTAATATTTGTTTGTTTGTAAGGTAGGGGTATAAATCTCTGGAACTAAAATTTGGATTTGAAAAAATATGTTTCCCAATTCTTGAGGAAGGTTATTGGTTATTTAACTTTACGCAATGAGCCTAAAGGAGAACGAAGTCATAGCGCGGGCGGGCGATGTAATGCGATGTGGTGGGGCGGGGGAACCAGAGATTTGACGTGGACTAAGTTGCGGGCAGAAGCTAGTAGTTTATATTAGTTGAAGTATATCAACAGGTCAAGTCCTACATTAAGCAGGCATCTCGTTCGAGACATACATGGACACTCAACTTCATCTTCAATGTTGATTTTGAACAAGAGTTCAGAAAATACGAGTTAATGTACAGAAACTAAGCTATTTAGATGTACCAATTTTCAAATATAGATTATATTTTCTAATATCCATGTGAAAATCTATCGAAAAAAACTTTGTGATTTCGAATATTTTTTCTACGATCGATATATGTTTTCTTTCTGGAAGAGCACTTGAAATAAGACCTAAGACAACATGAGCGTGCCCGCCAGTTGAGTGTGTACACAGAGATACGAACATTCTACAGAGAGAACTCTCTCGACCGCACAATATCGTACATTCGATCTGTTTCCATAATTCATACAAAAACACTTCGTACGCTCACACGAGCTGCCCAACCTTTATCTAGAACATTACCGATAAAATGACTTATCGAATTTCAAGGCAAGACCAGAATAGAGGCAATCAAAACAGTAGTGTAACTTCGAAGAAGCGGTCAATTCACACAAACACGTTTTATCCGACAATTTATTCGAGCGGCCATTTGGAAGCCTGTCCAAGGGTTCAAGATTTTTAGTCAATGTAGATGGGGATTATGCAGCTGTGTAGAGTTGAGAGGCATACAACGTTAACTCACACTATCGTGACACTAGAGAGTGCAAGTGGTGGAGTGCAGTGATGTGGTGTGTACAATTAGCTCTGGTAGTATCAGCATTTACTTATTCTTTAAATGCAATCCATGTCGTTGAGCTACTGTTCAGCTTGTTCACTATGTAAGGACTTTTGTAAGGTGCGTTATAGCTGCCGTATTCATATGGATGGCGTTGGGACAATGAAAGGGTGTGGACATATAATACGCGGACACGTAATGGGTTCGACGAATCGTATTCTATGGCGGAGCCTTCGTTGTCATATTACTTACGAAGTGCTTATGAATTTTAACTTACTTCAGGAATAATTCTTATAGGTCTTAGTATTTTATAGTTACTTGGGTAACAGTATGTGATGCCGACAGTAGCGTTGCGTACGAGTAATTAGTTTTAGGTATTTAGCAACGTTCGTTCAAATAACATAACTCATTCCTTTTTTTTTAATTATCCCTTCATTTTAATCAAACCTGTCACGAGCAAATAAATAAAGATCTCAAAAACCGTATCTAACACACTTACGAATTTATTTTAGTCCTTATCGACATTCACGAATTCAATAAAACTCGTGACAAACATCTCGAATTGTTTTACAAACGTTCTCAAGATTTATTTGCTCGTTTTTTTTTAAGACCAATTATTATTGGTCATAACAAAAAAAAATACGAAAAATATTTTAAAGAAAAAAATATAAGTTTAGTTATTTTAATGAGCCTATTTAATTTAAGCTGCTCAATGAATCAACATTTATATTCTATTAGAGAAATAATCACGGAATGACAGCGACTTTATAGTTATAAATCCATAAAGAGTAACTGAAATCACTAAGTGCCGGATATACCTATTCAAACACAAAGCCGATCAAAAATACCAAAATAAGGCAAAGCTGACGAAAAAATACTAACTCACAATGTCTAAGACGAAAGGAAAGAGTTTAGCTGCTATACAAATATGCTTGGAGTTTGCAAACATCTAAATATCTCAAGGCTTCTCAAATGTCTCGTAAGATACCAATTACATATCTGATATATAGATGTGCTAATGTGTGTGTTTGTAGGTGTTTTTTTTTTTAATTAGGAACGTGGCTGGAGCTTTACTTTTGTAATAAAATATGAAAGACATAAATATCGCGCAGTTACGCCAGTAGCACACCTCCGCCGCGAAACCATCACAGCGAAACCGCAGTAGTTAAATTGTACTGGTTCGCGTCATGTTCCGCTGCTCGAATCGGATGCGAGTAGCGAAACATGACGCGAACCAGTACAATTTAACTACTGCGGTTTCGCTGCTATAGTTTCGCGGCGGAGATGTGCTACCAGCGTTATTAATGCCTGTAGATGTTTGTGCTCGCGGCGCGGCGGCGCCTTTGTTAGCATATCAACTTTCATCTCGGTATTATTTTTGTAAACGTTCAAAACGTGCGCAATCAAATATTAATTACGAATCAGTTTAAAAAAATAATTTATTTTTGTTTCATTTCAGTGAAGACTGTTGAAAATAGGTAGGTAGGTTTATTTCTTACATTAGAACTAAAACGGTCGACCAACTTATGTCAACCAAGATACACGTGTGAGACTTTGCACGAAGAAGAAATTCGGGGTGAATAAAATATAAAGGGTATTCAAAGAAAATAAATTCTATTCAGTGGCTTTAAATGCCAAGAATTCTCGGGGAAGTAGGAGCAAATACGCGAACAATATTTCGAGAATGTAGCAGGCATCTATAAATATAAAGTTTTAAATAAAAACGCCTTGCTTCTTTCTACGCGTCCTCTTAATATCTGTAAGCTATTACGTTGTATTTTTAATCTAACTGAAACCAAGTAGGTTTTTGAGAAATAATCAATACTTCTTTTAGACTGCATATCATTTACACAACTACATACATTTATTCTTTAAAATTATGTAATTTTACCTGTTTATGAAGGTGAAGGTGGCAGTGGGCTGGCTATGTTTGTCGAAGGGCCGATGGCCGGTGGAGCAGACAAGTCCTGGAGTGGAGACCGCGTATCGGCAAGCGTAGTGTGGGGCGCCCCCCAGCTAGACGACCTTAAAAAGGTGACTGGGACAGATTGAATGCGGAAGGCGGAGGACAGGGTGTTGTGGCGCAGCCTGGTAGAGGCCTATGTCCAGCAGTGGACTGCTATAGGCTGTGACTCTAATGTGGCTATTTGAAATAAATAATCTGACTTTGACTTTGAATTAAAATATTAAGTAATTCGAATTAGTTAATATTTACTCGGTTTTAACTGGCGAAATGTGGGTTTTACTATAGGTACACCGCTGTATCACCCCTCGGGGATTACAAGCGTATTGTTATGTTATGTTGAGTAAAACAGTTTTTGGTTGGAATGACTACCACGTTTATATCATGTAGTTAAACGTTCATAAACATAAATGTCTTGTACAGTCCCCGGCGCTTAGTATTTCGAAGCTACGCTACGTCGCGTCGCTACGAAACGTCTACGAAGGTGTTACGGTATTCATAGTCACAAAGATACACGTTAGTCCTGTTATTTAAATAAAACATACGTTTATTTAAATTATTGCTGTATTTAGTTAGTACGCTATCGTATCTTTTGGAGTAACTAAAACACAATGAAGACACTCGTGCCCTCATCTCAGGAGTAGGCAATGACCAGTCGCTGCCGGCAATGGTCGAGTCGATGGCCGGCAGCGAGGAGTCCTGGCACGCGGTGGTATCCTTCTGTAAAACAGTCATGTCGCAGAAGGAGGCTGCGGAAAGGAAGCGGATTAGATCTCCGCCAAATCCGGCCCCACTCACACCAGCCGCCCGACAAGGCGGTCTGACGTCATAATGTCACTATGGTCACAATTAGTCGGCGCGCAGACAGACATTCACGTGTTATTTAATTTGTTGGATGACTTCATAATAATTTCAACATTTTGATTCATAAAATAATTTAAACGACATATTAGTTATAGAACGTTTATGAATACACAATTTTATCGAAGGTTCTATAGGCTTATTGAGCACTTTAACTAATGAATTTCTTAAACCTATATGCTTTTTTTATGAATAAGACCGTTAGTCTTTCGTGGAAAAGTGTCATTAAATTGCGTGTTAATAGTGAAAAGAACTCGGCGTAGAACTATTTGGGTCACATAATTATATTATTAAAATTATGAACACATAATAATTATAATGGCCGAATACTTATTTAATTTCTCAATTTTTTGACATGTAATTTACCTACCCTTTATTTAAAGTTTTTGTAAAGGCATGTAGGAGCCAAATGTTACTGTTTGTCCATTGTTATCTGATGGCAACTTATTTACAATTTGTTTGTGTAAGTAATCACAATTAAAAAATTTTGGTTTAAAATTTTAGCCAGTTTGGTTTCCGGAAGGAGCGCTCTACGGTGGATGCCATCATGCGCGTTCGAGCCCTCACGGCGGGGGATGCAGTGGCTCGGGGTGGATTCATCTTGGCGGTGTCTCTTGACATCATGCCTTTAATACCCTGCCCTGGAGTTGCATTAGGGAGGCACTCCGGTATCACCGGATGCCGACTTACCTCTTTCGAGTGGTCGAGGCCTATTTGACGGACAGGGCCGTCATCTACTCCGGTCACCACAGAGAGTGAAACCGGCTAGAGATGTCATGCGGTGTCCCACAGGGATCGGTCCTGGGGCCGCATCTGTGGGACATCGACTACGACTGGGCGCTGCGTGCCGACCTCCCTAGCGGCGTCAGCGTAGTCTGCTACGCTGATGACACGCTGGTCCTGGCGCGGGGGAGATCGCATCAGGTGGCGGCCGAACTGGCGGCATATGGGGTTGTGACAATCGTCGATAGGGTCCGGCAATTGGGACTAGAGGTGGCATTGCACAAGTCCGAGGCCATGTGTTTTTATGGTCCTCGGAACGCGCCACTGTCGGGTTCTCAGGTAACAGCGGGTTGGGTGCAGATTGGCGTCTAGTCGACGATGAAGTACCTGGGACTCGTCCTCGACAGCCGGTGGAACTTCGTGGATCATTTTCGACGTTTGGCTCCCAGACTGGAGCGGGCCAGGGCTGCGTTGAAGCAGCTCCTGGCCAATCTAGGGTGTCCAAACGCCTTCTGCCGGAGGCTCTATGCGGGTATCGTGCGGTCCATGGCCCTTTACGGGGCACCGGTGTGGGCGCGTTCCTTGAGGCTGCGACCAGCCCAGCGGTTGAACGCGTCCCAGAGGGTCATGGCCATCAGGCTGGTACGGGGTTACCGCACGGTCTCCCGTGAGGCGGCGAGCCTCCTTGTCGGACTGCCCCCATGGGATCTGGAGGCAAAGGTCCTCGCGCACATCTGGGAGTGGTGCGAGAAATCATGGCACAGCGGACAGAGCTCTGGCAGGATCTCATGGCGACATGGAGAGTGCGATTGTTGCAACCCAGCGCTGGGTACGCCACAATTATGGCGATCAGTCCTTTCTATGAGGACTGGCTAGAGAGGCGCCACGGCATCCTCACCTTCCGCCTGACGCAGGTCCTCACCGGACACGGTTGTTTCGGGAGGTTCCTGTTCAGGATAACGCGGGAGGGAACTCCCGGGTGTCACCACTGTGTGAATCGCACGGAGGACACGGTGGAGCATACGGTGGAGGTCTGCCCGGCTTGGGCGGAGAACCGCCGTGTCCTCACGGAGGTGATTGGTGGCGGTGATCTCTCGCGTCTGACCCTGGCTCAGGCCATGGTTCGAAACGAGACTCCATGGGAGGCCGTCACCTCCTTCTGCGAAGCAATAATGCTCGCGAAGGAGGAGGCATAATGCGTGAGGGTGAGGCAAGGTTCGCGCCCTCGCGCCCTTAGTCACCGCAGGAGACGCCCCGGGCATCGGGAGTCGCAAGCCGATTTCCGGCCACCGTAGGCGTGGGCCTGCGGACGGTGAACGATGGGTAGCTCGCCGTCCGATAAGGACCAGGCCCGAATCGATGGCGCGTTGTGTTCCACGCGCGCTTCAACGAGATATCAGCACCAACTGACCGTTAGGACCAATGCCTGCCAGGGTTGCGAGTTTGTCCAAAGTCAAAGTCAAATTATTTATTTCAAATAGGCACATAGATGGCACTTTTGAACGTCAAAATATACAAATAAAATAGAATTGATTCTAGTCGCCCCTTCCAAAAGGTAGCTTCGTATGGAGAAGAATGGGCAAGAAACTCCACCGTTACTCTTTTAAAATGTTTTACAATATTTGGTATTGGTACATCAATTATATAATTATATGTGAAGACGATGCACCTAGAATAAAATTACTATACCACAATAGGTAAAAAGAATTAATAATGAAGCAATGAGATAAATGAATTATGTGATAGATACATGGTGCTCACATATTTACAAACATTGTAAAAAAAAAAAAAAAAAGTTTTCCTAAAATAATCAGTGTGTGAGTTAAGGTAATCACAGAGTGTAAAATAAATGTCATAAAAATAATAAAATATACAATTAAAATAGCAATCAGTTAGATTTTGTCTAGACCGAAAGGGATATCGTGGCCCTGGCACACAGGCAACGGAAGGAACACGGGTGGGTTTTAGTCAGTAAAAGTCTGACAAGTCCCGCTCCGCCCAGAGCTGGAGAAGTTATTTGATAATTTCCCACCCAAAAAAAAGACATAATGACGTACCTACCGTTTACTATTTTATTGTCTATAGTTTGTGACATATTTGACGCGGGGTTGTTAAAATTTGACAGTGAATTTGTTATTGTGACTGCCAAGCGATGAAAGCTTTTGACCACTTTTGACTTTTATTTAAAAAAAATGGAATCAAGACCGGAGATTAGTTAAACTGATATTTTTATACAATCATTTTATTACCTAATGAACTACTCGCTAAAATGTCTCCTTCTAAAAGTTTGTAAAATAGCTTTAGCATTTGCATTTCCCTTGCAACTTCTTGGGTTACTTCAATTAACCCCCTGTCTTGCCTTGCTGCTGCTGCTGCTGCTGCCTGGGCTAGGGCTCTTTCTCTCATAGGGTCGCAGCATTATGCTGAGCGATGGCCGTTTTGCGTGAATGTGACGCATATTTTCCCTCAACTTGTTCTTTTGTGTTTGTGTTTTTATTTCTTTGCGTTATGTTTACCGCAAATAAACTTATTTTCTTTCTCTCTTCTTCTTCTTTCTAATTATATGATATTCATTGATATTGCTACCCTCCAACTGCATGTCTATATGGTCAACTGCAATATTGTGAACTTGTGAATTACTGCTAGAGCCACTATGGTTGTTTTCACATTTTCTAGTTTGCAGGTCATGCCATGTAAAAGGCATCGCAAGCACTGTTTTCACGCTCTAAAGCAGCTCCACAGTTTGTCTTGTTGCTATAATATGTGCTCCGTTATAATTTTCCTCGCTTCTATTTTGATGCCTTAAAATATGAGTTTTTTTTTCTTCCCGTGGGTGTCGTAAAAAACAAAAGAAGTGTACATGCATGCAAAACATTGGATTATTAATAGGTACAGTAGTTACAGTGCTTTATCATTTAAGTAATCATCTAGGGTATAGTAACATTTCTGAACTAATAATTTATGAAAACACTTTTTGAATTTTTTTAATGGCATACTTCTTATGACATCGGGTATTTTATTATTAATTTTGGGAGCAACACCAAAGAAGCTCTTTTCCATCAATGATGTATTGCATTTTGTCGTACATAATTGATCTTTATATTGAGTACGGATTGGGGTCTTCTTAACTGCTGACAATTTATTATATAAATGCGGATGTGATTTTACAAACAATGTAGTTTCCAGTATATAAGGTGCTAACAAATTAAGTACCAATATTTTTTACATTACATCAAAACAATTAACTTTAAATAGAAATTAAGAAAACTTTTTATATGATATTTTTGTTTTAATTTACGGAACAAAATAAATAAATTAAAATTTCGCCCAAACATAATCATCCTGTGCTTTTAACTGACAAGACACACTTTCTGTCAAGTGAACATCGTCGTTTGTGACTAACGTCAATGATTGTTGACTATCTATTAACAGGGTGTTTTTACGCAGTAACGTTGTTTCCCTAATTATCTCCAAAAAGTAACTTAAACTTTTCAATGTTTCATACTTAAGTCTACTCCTAGAGACGAGTACTATCAGCTCTAAAAGTATTGGTACCTAATTTGTTAGCACCTTATATATATAGCTGCTAACATTAAAATCTTAAATTTCTTAAAATAGGGAACGCAGCTGTCTGTTGGTTTTAAAAATGGATCGTACACATCTTTTTACCCGACTACGGCGAAGCAAAAAGAAGGGTTATGATTTTGACCGGTATGTATGTATGTATGTATGTTCATCTGTTCCCTCATAACTTCTAAACCGCTTGTCATAATTTGACAAATGAGGTATTGTTGGAAACGTCTTGATTGTCCGCTGGTTATAGGCTATGTGAGGTCACATTAAATTCAATATGGCGCCCTCTAGTGGACATAAAAGCAAAGCCTAAAAACAAAAAATTGTTTATTCATGCCGTGTTGGATATCAAATGAAAGGCCTTAATTAGCACATTTCAAAAATATATATATATTATCAGCTGTTGCTCATGGCTTTGCTTCAAAATCATAAGCAACAACAAACATATTTTCTCTCCAAACCTACGCAACATACATAATTATATTATAATAAATACGTATTTCAATGTGGCCAGGAACTCAATATGGCCTGCTCTTGGTCGTGACCAGCTGGAGCATGGAGAACAGCTAAGTGCAGTTCTCATACAATTCGATGATTGCACTATAAATGCAGATGAAGATGGGATTGTTAGAGTTGAACCTTGTCCGACTGAATTTGACGGATTAAGAGGATCGGGGAAAATTCAACGCAAAATGTTACCATTAATCCTTACTTGGGCAGTTACTGTGCACAAGTTGCATGGGTGCACTCTAGATAAAGCGGTAATTGATTTAGAGAAGACACTATTCGCTAAGGAACAGGCCCTCAGCAGACTCAGACCCTTAAACGGATTATTTATTTGTTCCTTGGATCATAACAAATTGCTGAAAAATCCTCATGACTCACGATCTCTTCAGGAATTAGAAAAGTTAAGAAGTCTTTCAAATTTGGAAACATTAACCTATGGTATGTGTTTGGTATATTACAGAGGTACATATAAAACATTAAAAACTAATAATTGAATGAAAGAGGTGGACTCGAATGAACCTAACCAAAAAAAAATTAAAGCGCCTCTGCAAATACTTTATCACGAAATTATAACCCCAAAATAATTTAAATAAAAAATAAGTTCAAAAACTAAAACCCGCCTACTGAAAAATCACGCTCTAAAAAGTATGAAACAAGAAAATATTCTCATCTGAAATTATTATGTACAAACTATTCAATATTTATCTTCTATTAAATAAACAACTTACACGTAATATATTTTAATGTATTTAGTACATATTCATAGTGATGTTCAGAAAACAGCCGTGGTCTTATGCCACCTAACCTATCAAAACGACACATTCTAACAGTAGTGAGCGATCATA
This sequence comes from Tiliacea citrago, assembly GCA_963921375.1. Lineage (NCBI taxonomy): Eukaryota > Metazoa > Arthropoda > Insecta > Lepidoptera > Noctuidae > Tiliacea > Tiliacea citrago. The sequence continues at coordinate 24,449,827 of OY992800.1, forward strand.
ATCTTTAGGGCAAAGTGGCATTCGACCACGGCTGTCTTCTGAACATCACTATGAATATGTATTAAATACATTAAAATATATTACGTGTAAGTTGTTTATTTAATAGACGATAAATATTGAATAGTTTGTACATAATAATTTCAGATGAGAATATTTTCTTGTTTCATACTTTTTCGAGCGTGATTTTTCAGTAGTCGGGTTTTAGTTTTTGAACTTATTTTTTTTTGCATCCTGAATATAAGTTCCCTGTTTGTTGACTGCCCCCAAAAAATATCGGGAGTCACCTAAAGTCTTGCTCAGGGTAAACAGAAGTGCAAAATAAATTAAATACAACTGCAGTTCCTCCAAGTACGATTGTATATGAAACTGACATTTGTTGGCACATATATGTTACATTGTACGATAAATATAATTTTGTTATTAGTCAGCTGCTGTAGAATCGGCCATTTTTTCCTTATAACACTGTAAAAGTAGGGTTCTGGCTTTCATAACTTTATAATAGGTTTATAGAACGTTTTAGTCCTAAATACGTTTATAAATAACACTTTTTGACTGCCAGACTTTAGCAAGGTTTTAGATGTTCGATAACTTTTATGAATAAGACCGTAAAAGTATTAACACAATGTTTTATTTAGTGATAGGGCGACTCCTGGTATCCGTAAAAGCAGGGAAATGCTGTTTGAACTTTATGGCTTAAAGCAACATGAATAATACAAGCTTTCTTATGACTAAGTATGTTGCAAAATATTTAATACCTTTAAAAAATGTGTGCAAATTGCTAAAGCTCTTTTAGATATAAGCAATAAAATAAAATCAACTGATGATAAAATAAAAACTACTTGGCAAAAGAATGTAGAAATTTCTGGCAAATTGTCTACTTTTACAATGTTTGTATGAGAGCACTATTGTATCTATCACATAATTAATTTATCTGCTATTGCTTCATTTTTAATTATTTTTATCTATTGTTATGTAGTAATTTTATTCCAGGTGCATCGTCATCACATATATTTATATAATTAATGTATACAAAATCTTGTAAAACCTTCCTTAGGAAACTAGCGGCGTCAACATCGCCATGTGCGAATTACGTGTCACACTGACGTCAGGCAAAGCCCTGCATCGCGCAAGCAGAGTTTACCGCGCGACTGGTATACACCGACCGGACATCAATCGTCGGGCAGCTGCCCACCAGATACAACACGGAGGATGAGTGAACTTGACGCCATAGCGACAGTGTGTATGTAGGTACCTATCTACTATGTCAAATAAAAATATTATGTAAAATAATACTTTATAATGTAACGCACAAGAGAGGGTACCACTCGCACGCGATCACTCCATTGTGTGGGTGTGACAACTAGTTAAAGTGAATATATGTGAACTTATAAAAGTAATCTATTGTTTTATTCAGTTACTACTCATAAAGTGGTGACCCCAACAATAAAAACTGAACTCTCCCCCCCCTCTCTCCTCTCTCTCTGAGAGTATTCTATTCTATTCTATTCTCCGCATAAGTGTAATACCGTAAACCCGCCGTAAAGCAACTACACTTATTCCGGTAGCTAAGTTGGCCGCGATCTCTCTTAGCTCAAACATTCCGGATTTTTGGACAGCCCAACCGAGGGTTTGGTTTGTCAGAGCCGAAGCAACTTTGGCTCCACAAAAACTATCAGATGAAGCTAGATTTGACTTACTTGTCTCAAAGTTGAGCAAAGATAATAGTCGAACAAGTAACGGATACTTTGATGGAGCCGTCAGTTATAAAGAAATACTCCGCTTGCGACCGGGAATTATTGGCCATTTACATGGTGTTAAAGCAGCTTCGAAAAATATTTGAAGGACGTTACATCACCGTGTGTACAGACTACAAACCACTAAGTTACGCCTTTTCAAAATTTAGAAAAACATCCGATGAAACAGCTCGTAGAATTAGGCATTTGTCATTTATCAGCGAGTTCACAACCGATTTAAGACACATAAGTGGACATAGCATCATAGTAGCCGATACCTTATCGCGTGGAGAAACAGTTTTGTATCCCAAGAGTATAGACTACAGCCGAATAGCTGAGTTGCAAGAAACCGTCGCCTACGTGATAGCGTGCAATGACAATAATAGCAGCCGTGTCGCTTTAAAGAAATCATATTTACCTACATGTAATACACCAATAATTATGACGTATCCACTGAATTTGCACGACCGTACATACCACAAGAAGTAAGGCGATTCGCGTTCTAAAATATACATAATCTCAGACATTCCCGGTGTTCGGGCGACCCGAAAATTAATCAGCTAAAAGTTTTTCTGGCCAAACATGAACATTAATATTAACGAATGGTCTAAAATATGCATAGCGTGTCAACGATCAAAAATTGCTTACCATACTATTTCAGATAGGTATAGGTGAGTTTCCTAAAGTCAATAGAATTCAGCACATGTATATAGATATAATCGGTCCACTTCCGATTCCGCAAAATTCAACTGTTTACTGGTAGCTTGGAGTTGTATTCATCGTACCTGAATTTTCTAGAGAGTTGATGTGTGACTGTTCAGTTGGGTGTATCACACAAAATTTGCATGCTTTTGTTTCCTTTGCAACTGCAAAGGAAACAAAAGCATGCTTGTGGCCTGCAAGCATATGTGTGCCTGTTGGTGGTGCCTTAGTGAAATCATTTATTTGAATGTATCGATAAATAATTGCTTAATGTTACTTACTGGTCGGTAATTATTTTGGCTACCATTTTTAACGTTGTGTTTTTTATATGTAGTAGTGGTCGCCCACTGGTGGAAAGTCGACACCCTTTACTTACAATCTATTTAGTACTTACTAATTCCATGCTGAAGCTGTCACTTCTGCCACGTATCTATCTTTAAGTCATGAGGCCCTGGTACTACGTGTGTGTATGTGTGTGTCAAACTCATAGTAGTGAGTCTAATGTTCTTTTTATTTAATTTATTTCTAATGCATAAAAATATTAGCTTTCTGCACTCCTCCTCCTTAAAAACTCTAACTGTGCCAAATATACTTCTCCGTCCGCATAATTTTCGTAAAAAAGGATACAAAGTTTTCGCTTTAGGTTTTAATATAATATCGGAGAAAATGGTCTTTAGCAGACACGGGTAGCAGTAACGGAAAATAATACTAAATGGTTTCTAGAAATAATACTCTAACTCAAAAAAAAAATATTTAAAAGCTGTGTATGCTTTGCCTTCGACTCATAGTTTACGAAGTTCAGTTATAGGCTCCAATGTTGTCCCACATATCGCTACGGGGCATGGTTCCAATTTCGATTAGTCTGACAGTTAGGTATAAGAAAACATTTCCTCAGCTTGTAGTCTAAAATAGATGCTATGAAGTGACCGAAACTGAACATCGGTTCTTTTTAAAAGAAACAAATAAGATGTTCTATCATCTCGTTTGCTTTTCTTATTCACATTCCGTATTTATTCTGGTTTTAATTCTGCTATCAACAAAACTAATGCAATATTTGTTTCATCTGAGAACCTAACCCTCATAATCATTAGACTGATAACCAGCACTATCATCAACATAGCTTATGCCCTTGAATATTGTGATTGGCTTAGTTAGGCCCTAGGAGATACCGTTGTCCTATATTTTGAACTGGTCGGACTCAGTTTTAGCATTCGGTCTGTGAGCTGCAAGGAGGTTTAAGTTTATTTGATCAGACCAACAAAGTAAACAAGTTCCAATATCGTTGACTTTGTTCTATGTTATTCATGTAGGTACCTACAACAAGGACGTACAATGGCAGTGTCCGAACAGATGGAACGAAGCCATATCTACGTGCAAAAGTTTATGCGGGATCCGAACTGTTCGAAATATTTTATATTTACAGCTCCGCGTGATTCATTTCACGGGAGCTGATCGAGAGGATCAGTCGGAGCGGTGGGAGCGGCAAACAATTCCGCAAACAATGCATGAACTCGTTTAACTGTGACGAACTTCTCGCCAATATATTTTGGAATATATTCGCCTGAGCGAATAAGAAAAATATTATGTAAAACTACATATTGAATAGACTTTTTTGTTATTCAATCTTATTTTTGTGAAGGATCCATCACGATGCCGAACACTTCCTTTTCTTATTTCTATCAATACGGTTCGACTGTACGTGACTTTTTGTTTAGTCTTAGGTTTTCTATTTAAGTCTGTCATATTATAATGACAGGATTGCATCAAAATTGTATGCTCTGTTCTTTCGGAGTTAAGGGGGGGGGGGGGGGGGGTTTAGTTTATATCTATTTTCTTAAATAACTTTAAAACTTAACTTTTTCTGGTAATACAAAATTACAAAACCATTTATTTTAAAATTATAAAAAATATACTTGAAACCCTTACAGTAAGTTCTTTCATTTGATATGTCACTCGGTACAGTGTGCATAACTTTTATTTAATATTCTTATTTGTCTCCCAAAAGTGACCCCATATTAAAAAAAAAACATTTAATTATTTCTGAAATTGATATGTGTACCGAATTTCAACTTAATCGGTCCATTTGATTCGGATCAAATTGGCTGTGACAGACAAACAAAAAAAAACACACGAGTGATGTTATAAAGGTTCCGTTTTTTTTCATTCGGACATACGTAATCCTTAAAATGACAGAATATTTACATAGCTGTTATGAGTACCACTATTGTTCTCAAAAGGACACATCAACCAGAAAAGTACAATAAAAACCGCCCAAGTGCGTGTCGGACCACGTACAATGAAGGGTCCCCCCTAGTTGGGTTGAACTTATCCCAAAACAAACTTAATATTGTAGTTAAAAAAACTGGCCAAGTGCGAGTCGGACTCGCGCACGAAGGGTTCCGTACCATTATCTATAAAAACGGCAAAAAATCACGTTTGTCGTATGGGAGCCCCCTTAAATATTTATTTTATTCTGTTTTTTAGTATTTTTTTTGTTATAGCGGCAACAGAAATACAACTAAGTGAAAATTTCAACTGTCTAACTATAACGGTTCATGAGATACAGCCTGGTGACAGACCGAAAGACAGACAGATAGACGGCGGAGCCTTAGTAACAGGGTTACTGTTTTACCCTTTGGGTGCGGAACCCTAAAAACATGTTCTCCCATACACGGTCCCATATACGTCACGGTCAATTCTTTAATTAGGTACAAATGAATGTAAGTTGGTCGACTATTACTCGTTAACTTGTAAGGCCTACTTAGCTGTGATAGTTTTCTATTTAATTTCGTAATATATACTACTACTATGAATTTTTTCACATATCCAAAAATAACCGAAGGCCGTGTTCAGATAACCCGCGTTCGCCACGCGCACGCCCCGCACACGCGTTGGCCCGCCGTGCACCCGCGTTCGCCACGCGCACGCCCCGCACACGCGTTGGCCCGCCGTGCACCCGCGTTCGCCACGCGCACGCCCCGCACACGCGTTGGCCCGCCGTGCACCCGCGTTCGCCACGCGCACGCCCCGCACACGCGTTGGCCCGCCGGGCACCCACGTTCGCCACGCGCACGCCCCGCACACGCGTTGGCCCGCCGGGCACCCACGTTCGCCACGCGCACGCCCCGCACACGCGTTGGCCCGCCGTGCACCCACGTTCGCCACGCGCACGCCCCGCACACGCGTTGGCCCGCCGTGCACCCACGTTCGCCACGCGCACGCCCCGCACACGCGTTGGCCCGCCGTGCACCCACGTTCGCCACGCGCACGCCCCGCACACGCGTTGGCCCGCCGTGCACCCGCGTTCGCCACGCGCACGCCCCGCACACGCGTTGGCCCGCCGTGCACCCACGTTCGCCACGCGCACGCCCCGCACACGCGTTGGCCCGCCGTGCACCCACGTTCGCCACGCGCACGCCCCGCACACGCGTTGGCCCGCCGTGCACCCGCGTTCGCCACGCGCACGCCCCGCACACGCGTTGGCCCGCCGTGCACCCACGTTCGCCACGCGCACGCCCCGCACACGCGTTGGCCCGCCGTGCACCCACGTTCGCCACGCGCACGCCCCGCACACGCGTTGGCCCGCCGTGCACCCGCGTTCGCCACGCGCACGCCCCGCGCACGCCAAGCGCCCGCCTCACACCCGCTTATACTACTTATTAGCAGCCCGGAGCCTGGATTTGTGCCCGGTTGATGGCAATAGGCTCGCGTACTCGCTCGTTCGGTGTACTATAGGTACACCTCTGCCTAACCCTTCGGGGATTACAGGCGTGAAGGTATGTGTTGTGTAGTTAATCAAAAAACGCCCTTGATCACAGTCAATACGGCAATAGCCGATGCGCTGCCCGCGCTAAGGCGTGTGCGGGGTGAGTGCGGAGCGGGCGCGTGGCGAACGCGTGGCGTGTGCGGGTCGCCTTCAATAAATGCAATTTGAGATCTATTGATGTGTCATAAGACTCAAATTATATACAACAAAAAGGACGATGGGAACTGGCGTCCCCAAAATTTAAACTTAGTCAACAGACTTGAGACATATCTCATTTGAAATGTCTTGGCATACTGATCATTCTTTACTATGGCGACGACGACCGTCAAAAGCATGGGGTTTTCAGGGAAAAGAAAGAAATGTAATGGTACTACCTGTAGTAGAAAATATGTTTGATTATGAAAAAATAGGTGGAAATCGTATTGGCTTTTAATTAAGATACTTCATATTGTATTTATTTTCCATGGCATAACATATTCACGCTTGTAAAAAAAAGTTTTAAATATTTACAAAAATACATAGTCACCTAGAAACTGTTATTTTCAACCTTTAAAATCTTACCTGACACACTGGTATACCTAGCTGTTCATTGCTTTTGTTGATCACTTTGCGTTTTCGATCTGTTTCACGGCTAATGCTGACCCTTGCCTGTTAACTGGACCTGATAGATAGCTTTCAACTGACCCTGGTATTTCTTTCGATGTCATAATGACTTAAATCCTCCAGCAGAGCCATTTAAATAGCATAACAATTTATTGACGATTCATAATTCTTGCACATTATTTGCAGTACATTTATTAACATTTGCGGATGCTCTCGTAGTTGAACCAAAAGCTTTATTGATAGGAGGTTCTTCTCTCTCTGAAGCCCTGCCCGCTGGTAGCTTAGACCTTCTTCCCAATATTGCGGGGCTATAATTTTTTTGTAGGTACACACTTTTTATATATTTTAAAATTATCTTTTGTGTTTTTATTTTAATTAAACTAGCTAATACAGTGCTTTTGTCATCTTTTTTTTTATTCAGAACCATTTCCGGCGCGCAAACAACTACTTACCAAAGTTTCATCACAATCGGTTGAGCCATTTTTGAGTTTTTATGAGACTAAAGCCGGGGCCACTGCGCCATGTTTTCGTGTTATAAAAACACCTTACAGCGTTACTTATCCGTTTCGGGGGCGCCGATTAGCCAAATCGGTTAGGTAACGATGTTAGATCAAATACAATCAAAATCAAAAGTCATTTATTCAAACTAGGCTGTGAATCAGCACTTTTCGAAAGTCAAAAATTACATAAGACAGTCCCCCAAAACCACCCACCCTTCACCACTTCCTAATGCTTTAGTGCTTATGTGATGTTTTTATAACACGAAAACTTTTACTGTGGGACAAAAGTTGAAATCGCGAAAAAAAATCAGCTGTTCCGAGGTACATTTTGACGAGTTAAGCGAACATATATGTAGGGAACAGCTGATTGTTTTTCGCAATTTAAGGTTTAGTCCTACAGTAAAAGTCAACAAAATAATGAAAACTACAACCTCAAAAAAATTACATTAACAGTGACCATACGTATGACATACGTCAGACCCTCGAACTCTCCTTTTGAGACTCGTGCCACGTCTCCGCTCTCCCCCTCCGCGCACGCGTCACTGGCAGCTAGGACTACCTAAAATGGCGTGATCATGTTCCCGCGCAAAATGAAGTTGTGAACGAATAACGGTTTAGGCGACGAATGTCATTCGTTCGTCAGTGGTTAAGAGTTAAAGTACCTAATCGAATCGCAACCCGTGAAATACTTATTTTTAATATAAATAAGTAGTTCCGATCCTCCTCATCAGTTCCACTTCTCCAAATGGAGAGAGCAAATGCACGAGTTACTTTATAAAAATCCCAAATTGCTATAGGTGTGCATTTAAGGATTTCCCTCGATTTCCATGGGATCGATTTCCATCAGATTCTGAATTGGTGACAATGGGACCACTTCGAGAGCATAGACTTTCAAAGATTTTTTTTTTAATCCGTCCATAATTGACGGAGAACATAAATTAAAAAAAAGCATACATGAGTAAATACATAGGAGCATTATACCCTCCTCATTTTTGGAAGTCGGTGAAAATGTGAACCCTCTAACATTGACACGAAATTAATTATCGAATAGAGATAAGATCATAACATTTCAAACAAAATTATCAAACTAAACACTGTAATGAGCAAGTTTTGATCTCGAACACATTCCGAACATATGAAAAATATAGGAGGATTAGGGGAACAAAGGATTGGCGAAAAGATTTACTCACCGAACCGACCGCGACTCTCATATTCGATGATTTCTACACTCACGCGGTTTTGTACCGCGTGAGTGCTTAGTTTTTTAGGCTTAATAGACTGTATATTTGTAGACGATTTTCTATTTTGATAAGTACCTGGTACTTTTGACGAGGCTACACTGTCTTCTTACCTTTAACACTGTAATTTGAAAACATTGTAAAAGCCAAATATTTTAAAACAGTAACCGTGGAATTTCTTGCCGGATCTTCTCCGAAACGACCAATTGGAACCATGCACCTAGTTTTTGATGTTTCATAAGTGCCCATGTAGGCTTATGTGAAATAAAATATTTTGATTTTGATTTTTGGGTGAGACAATATTTTTTTTCGTTCGAAGGTTTTCCTCTGTTTTCATAGATTTTACGCCTAATTTTTCATAGACAAATTTTGACATCGGAAACATGCGAAAACTACGGATTTCTAGGAGAAAATCCTACCAGCTGCGTAAAGTCGCGGCGGTTTCGGGGCGTGAGAAACCTTTCTAACTTAACTACTCAGGGTTTTTCCTAACTTGGCTCAACCGGTGCGCACAGACCGCCGAGCTTGCAAACACTATCTAGATGCTAGAATGGAGCTATATTATGTACTTATCTTAATCTAGCGCGGGCAGGTGAGGTGTATTTATAACTACCTATAACGGGATGGCAATATTGGTAATGACGGATATTTTTTATTGCACGTGAAGATAGCGTTCAACGATAAAAAAAAGAGTTTAAGCATGTGACACTTCATTTACCAACTATTCCGTGGTATTATCAGTCTATTATAGGGGAAAGATTTGGGAGGGAATGGAGCAATAAACATTCTGTCTCTCTGGGTGTGGGGAAAGGACGAGGGGGGTGAAGTGAGAGGTCACAGTTAATTGTTTAAACAATCTTTATGGTCCAATCCGGGATTCACCCGCGAGCGTTCATTACGGCTCCCCTACGGATCGGCGGCGGACAAAGATTCGCTCATTATAAATATTGTGCAGAATAATTAGTGGGCGGTCTCTACGGGCCTGAAATTAAGTATAATTTGTTAAACAAGCCGCGTTATTGCTGTTCTGATCAAAAGACTCTCGGCTCTGAGTACTTGGGCTTCATTTTAGGTCCAGCCAGCGGCTGTTCGATTTAAATTGAGAAAAATATGTGAAAGAAAGTAGAAAAGTTGGTTTTCCAAAATCAAGGAACAATTAATATTTCTCAGTGGTGATCCAAACCTATCGAGATCTTTTTTGTCTTTTATTTCTTGATTTATGAAAAGCGATGGTCTTATTATTATATGTTTACTATCTATACATAAAGATAGAAAAGGGGTTACTAAAGAAGAGAAATAGAACATAAACCAGCGATTTTCTCTCTGTCTGTTTGTTTGTTCACGCACACCTCCGGAACTGCAGATCGGGATATTCATGTAATTGTCACAGGTAGACAGAAATTAATTTGAAGCTGAATATTATAGGCTCTGTTTCAATAAAATCAGATATCGTCTTTTGGCCGCAGGATGTGGTGTTACGTCGCTTCCGCGGAAAAGTCCCACAGGGCAGCACATAGTCAAGCTAGTGCAAAGTGAAGTTCTACTAACATAGTCTCAAGTCGTTTTATTAACACAAGTCAAAATATGTATGTTTAGGTTAAGGTATTTATCTATGGGCCAGTATTGCCTGAAAATAAATGGATTTATTATTATTTTTAATATTTTTTTAAAGATTTTAAATTTATTTTAAACTGTTTAGAACATAGCAAATGATAATTTCTCTGTAACCTAACATAAAGTACTAGGGTAGCATGAATTCAATATAGTATTTCATTAGTTAGTAATATCCCACTAATAATAGGATTTGGATAAAACAACAATAGCAGTTTTGGTGTCGTTAATTTCAGAAGCGTGCATGAATGAAAGTATGTACAATATATGAAATTCAAAAAATTGTAACCAAAATTATTGGGAATGAAGTGGTTTACACATCGTACAACAACGTCCTTATTCAGGACGACGCCACTAAATTATCCAGTTGAGTTTTTGAGCTCACTCACTGCAAGTGGTATTTCTGCTCTCAAAATTATTCTTAAAGTCGGTGTTTCAATATTGCTTCTGAGAATCCTTACGCCCCTAAAATAATTGTGCTTGACAAAAATTGCGAAGTTCCGTATGTAAACTTTACTCCTGTTTCACCCCTTTAGTGGCCAAATTTTCAAAGATCTGAATTTTTGATTTTTTTAAGTTGAATGGACTACTGTTTCGTTTATACTGTAACCATATTATTTTGCTTTTGAAGTTTGCCACTGCTCACGAAGATTCGTAAATATTGACAGCTACAACAGAAGGAGCACTTGCCGTACTTTATTGTTAAGTGACGTACCTACTGCTAGAGATATAATGTATCGGATATTTATTATTATTATTTATTTATTTTTCTATTATTTTAGGAAGGAGGGGTTTTTTAAGCTGAGATTCTTACTGGATGTGGCTCAGAGTGAAACTGTTTTTAAACCGCGTATACCGCTTATCCCAATAACTTCCCGTTCGAGTTCTAGGGTATACAGTTGCCGGTATCCGTTTGCTTTGCGATGACAGTAAACAAATCCTAAGGTCGGGGCCCGATAGGGTTCCGCAATGGCAATGCCCGCCACGGTTCCGAGTTTGTCCGAAAGTGATATCGTGGCCCTGGCACACAGGCATCTGAAGGAACACGGGTGCGTTTTAGTCAGTAAATGTCTCCCACGCCCTCCCGCTTCGCCCAGAGCGGGAGAAATTATTTGATAATTTCCCACCCAAAAAAAAGGGTCAGACCTTTAAAGCTTGCTCGTGGGTCAGTAATGGAGACAATTTTTTTATACTAGCTCAAGACGGGGAAACAGTAAATGTGGTTTACAAAGAAATTCTATGATGTGTCTTTCCTTATATTACATCTGAAAGTAGAGTAGTACAGTAGAAGTAGGCTTATTCGCCCAAAATGTAGGCAGCGACCTGTTGTTATTGCAAAGTTTGAAATTTATCATTTTGTTAATAGAAAAGTACTACAACTATACAGTTGTAGTAGTTTTATATATTTAATTTATAAGTGGTGCAAGATAGCACTAAATTCCACGAGGACGGAGTCGCGGGCAACAGCTAGTTCTGACGTAAATGAGTATGGCATCTGTGGCTGATGTCAATAATATATGAACCTCCGTAAAATAATAACATAATAATGAAATCCCAGCGGGTTGACGACGCAAACGATTCGCAAATTATAAATATTACGTAAAATAATGAGTAGCGATCTGACCGGAGGAAATAAAATAAAATATGAAAACAAGAGCAGCTAGCGGTCGCTGGTAATAATTATATTATTAAGTGTTGGCAGGCTCGCTACTGGGATATCACTCCGTTTTTATGAGATCGCCTGACGTCAAGCGATGCTTTAGTTATTAGTCTGACCAAAATAAAGATTGCTCACGCCATTCAGGACCGGATTAATAAATTGTTTTCTTTAGTCGTTCACGTAAATAGACCTGTCAGAATAATAACAATAATAATTTTTATTTTTTCAAAAAGTTACGCGTTATTACAATTTCATAGCAAAAAACGTCTTTTGAGTTTAGCCGCAGCCGGGTAAAAAGAATTGTTATTTTTATTAAGTCAGGTCTTCTAATGTGACATTATTATTCCCTAGTATGAGTAGAATCCCTAGAAAGTTTGATTTTGTCAAGAGAAAGGTTTTGTGTTGTCGTTAGCAGTAGCTACCCTAGAGATGTCCGTAGAATTTTTCAGCAATAGATTCAACTGCCTATTTCTAAAAGCATAAATAAGTAAAACGTCATTAAAGAATAACTCTATAGGGCATGTCCCTATAACCACATTTCAGCTTTTTCATTTGTGAAATTCAAACGGGATAGCACGGGATTTGTGTGCTATCAATTTAGGGGATCCGCATTCTTGCCGTGTCAATAATCGGTGATTTGACACAGTTACGCCTCAATTCAACCAGCTATTATGTGAACTACCAGTTGTGGTAATATTGTTGAACGAAATAACAACAATAAACAGTCACACGGATATTGAATTGTTGCCCCTTTGTATCAACGTATTATCGACATATTATGTACTTATTACTCAGTTTAATTAATTAGGGGCCCGGAAATTGTGCTAATTTATCAATCATCCAATCTACAATACTCAGTGATAATAGTGTGATACAAACAGATTGTGACAAATTTTTGGAGGCCAGGTACAGACGGCTACACATCAAGCTATACATTTCCAGTATACTGGAAATGTATAGCTCGTATACAATCGTATCGAATTGTATACGATTTCCGTACAATGAGAGGTCAGCGTATACTGGATTCGTATAGCTTGATCTGTAGCCGTGTGTACGTGAAGAAAACAGTGCAACCTATAAGTGAAAGTGTTTTCTGAACATAAATACCTACTATAAACTAAACAATAACAACATTTTAATATCATCCCTAAACGAGCTAAAATCTGTGTTAAAATAACAATACTGTATTTTCTAACAATCTATATATATATATATATTGAAAAGAAAAACAAAAAAAAAAAAAAGAAAAAGAAAGAAAAGTGAAAGAAATGTCACTAATAATGTGATAAATCCTTTTAATTATTATCACTACACACTTTTACACTTAGTCTGTACTGTACAGCTCGGCAGTCCAAGATATATTGACCCAGAAAACATTATTCGATATACTTGACAGCTCTGTGTTCACGTTACAAAGTGGGGGAAAGCGCGCGAATTTTGAGTAAATAGATGGACTTATATATAATGGTAACTGTTTAATATGAATCATTAATGTTTTGTATATGGATTCAAGTTAATTTCTACGTATTTCATCATAATATAATATTATTTAACCACAGTATAATCTTTTATGGAACCAAATTACATTTACTAGTCAAGTTGCGTACTAATAAAATCTTAAATTCACATTAAAATATCTAATTTTGTAGTTGCTTATAAAAGAGACATTTGAAAATAAATTGTGCAAAGCATCAAAAATTGCCTCAAAATGAACAAAAATATATTTTTAAAATCGAAGTGACAGTTGCTGGAAATAAATATTTAAATGACACAGTCATCATAACGATTTACGTATTTTTATTCCGTACTAGCAACTTATTAAAAATTCCAACACTTAAATTGATACGAAATCTACCTCTGTACGACACATGACTCGGGTTCGAATTTCACCAACCAATTGTCTTTTTGGACGTTTATAAACGAGAAGATTAAAAAAAACCTACTATATAAACAATAAATTTATACATCGCACACACTTATTGTGGATGATTATGGAAAAAATATTCAAAGAAGACAAAATATCTGTAATAAAAATATGACTACTACAGTGCGGCCATTAGTGCTGTGCACTCCCAGAGGTATGCGCGCGGCGAGACGGGGGGGAGAATCGGCTGCTGCGCTCTGTCAGTGCGCCGTCAACGCTCGTGGCGCGCGTGGCGTTCTTCGCCTCCCACCTCGCCGCGCATACCTCAGGGAGTGCACAGCACTAATGGCCACACTATAGTAACAGCGAATTCGATGTGGATGTTTATACCAAAGTTTACCTAACGTAGTAGGAAATAGTGATGATATTACGATATTGAAGGAGGAGATAGCAAAACTATGACTGGAGTTGCAAACGGCCAACTCAGAAATTGATAACCTAGGCTGGAAATAACACACCAAAAAGTAATTTACTTGACCGCGGAAAAAAGATAAAACTACTAAAATCGATAGGAATACAAGAAAGTTCAAACAAAGAAAACATACCTAGGCAGTTCGTTTTGCCTCAATATCAGCGGAGAGTACGGACACTAATAATGAAAATTGGTTTACCTAGGACTTCTTCCAGAGAATACACAATACAGGAATTAAACTTGATAAGTCCTAAACCTGTTGTATTGAACAATTCGGTAGCTGAAAAACATAAGTCTCCTGGTGTCGATACGTGGCTTTCATTCGTAGCTGCCACACGTATGGCTGATCACCTACAGAATAGTGCGAACAAATAAAATAAAAACTGAAAATTTCGAAGAAAAATAAATGTTAATGTTAATAATCAGTCTTTACAGGATAATTATTATAGATTGGCTGCACGTTTTAGCAGACAAAATAGTAAAAGAGGTGAGAGAGAAACTTGTCTGGACATAATTTATAGAGAGAGTTACTAGAGGTTTCAGAACATTCATTGACTAATGTAGCAGAATGCTGTGCAATTGAACTGACAAGTTATGCAATTGTAAAAATATGCATCTATTGAGTACCAAAGACAGGAAATTTTAATGTATTTTTTAGCAAATTAGAGCAATAATTGATTATTAAAATAATATAAATGATTAATTATTGATTATTGGCAAAAATAAATTGTAGGAATATTATTACAGCAGGCGCCTTTAATAAAGACGTATTGAAAAAAAAATACTTGCTCCCCTCTAGGTTCAGTAAAGACTACTGAGACCTACCGCGGACTTCTTGAGAGAACTTGAAGTGATTTTGGACTGTTTTGATTCATTTGCCTACACTAATGCACGTACACGAACACTTAATGGTTAATAATCCGCCATTATTACACGTTAATATTCAGCTTAACACAAATTTAAGAAAATAAAAGAAAACTGCTAAACATGACGCTTCAGTTTCCCGCCAAGAAGACCGTGTTCGTATTAAAAATCTAAAGCTTAAATCTTAAACTCTAACGTAATTTAAACATTAGATGCCAAAACACTGGGCACGCCACAATTGTGGCGATAAGTCCCCTCTTTGAGGAGTGGCTAGAGAGGCGCCACGGCGTCCTCACCTTCCGCCTGACGCAGGTCCTCACCGGACACGGTTGTTTCGGGAGGTTCCTGTTCAGGATAAAGCGGGAGGAAACGCCCGGGTGTCACCACTGTGTGGATCGCCCGGAGGACACGGTGGAGCATACGGTGGAGGTCTGCCCAGCTTGGGCGGAGCACCGCCGTGTCCTCACGGAGGCGATCGGCGGCGGCGATCTCTCGCGTCCGGCCCTGGTTCAGGCCATGGTTCGGAGCGAGAGTGCATGGGAGGCCGTCACCTCCTTCTGCGAAGCAGTTATGCTAGCGAAGGAGGAGGCGGAACGCGTGAGGGTGAGACAAGGTTCGCGCCCTCGCACCCTTAGTCGCCGCAGGAGACGCCCCGGGCGTCGGGAGTCGCAAGCCGATTTCCGGCCACCGTAGGCGCGGGCCTGCGGACGGTGAGCGATGGGTAGCTCGCCGTCCGATAAGGACCAGGCCCGGGTCGACGACGCGTTGTGTTCCACGCGCGCCTCAAAGAGATATCAGCACCAATTGACGGGGTCCGTTAGGACCAATGCCTGCCGGGGTTGCGAGTTTGTCCGAAAGGGATATCGTGGCCCTGGCACACAGGCAACGGAAGGAACACGGGTGGGTTTTAGTCAGTAAAAGTCTGACACGCCCTCCCGCTCCGCCCAGAGCGGGAGAAGTTATTTGATAATTTCCCACCCAAAAAAAAAATGTTATGAAAAATGTAATGTTAAAATTGTATGGGAAGATTATAACGCGCGGTTCGATTAACTTGAGACTCGGTATGTAAATTTAAGATCGGAAATAAAGGAAAAGGCATATCAGGGTTTTCAAAAAACCTTCCTTTAACGGGGTGAAAATGGGTAGTCAATTTTAGAGGGATGATTTTATGTTTCGGGCTGTCGCCAAAAAGGCTGAACGGATTTAGATGAAGTTTGGCACACATATAGTTTATAATCTGCATTAACACATAGGGTACCTTTAATTCCTATATTTAAGCTTGTAAGTATAATTATAAAATGTTAAATCGTAGCACAAATCTAAGGTTCCGTCCATCTTAGTGGCCGGTATACAGGGGCAAATTAAATAAGCTAGCGAAACTCCGCAGACGTGACTGGTATTGATATCTAAAAATCATAAAGTAAAAAAACAAATGATTTTTGGGGTCTGTGTTTAAATTAAAAAAAAAAATGGCTTTTTTTCTGTTAGATAGGACACTCGACCTTAATTATTTGGGACGTCTATGTTCTTGGCCAAGTTATGCAATTAGCATTTCTATTTAAATAAGTAAGCTGAACGCGCCATTTTGGGTATGGGCGTAGGAAAATGTGATTATTTTTTGCTAAAACATCATTATTTAATCATCATCATAAATTTTTCTATTATGTTTTTTGCTACTTGTTAGTTTATTCTTACAGGATAGCAAGCAGAACATTAGTCATATTAAATAACTTTAACGTTTCCTAGTAGGTACTGTAGTGTGGGGGACGTGCTACACTATTAAATAATAATCCTTTTGGATATTTGGATAAATTAAATTATATTTATTATCTTTCAAAATTCAATACACATGTTTAAGCTATCTTAAGTCTTTCTCTCCATCTCTCCAATCCATCATTTCAATTCTTTGTACCAATTTAAATATTTATTTTTATTAAGCTGCCAGTGCCAACTAGCGGTCAGGATGATGCATCATTATAGAACATCTACAGTACTCTCTGTCCAGCATTGTTTATTTGTAAAGTTCTAAAACGTACTGCGGTTAAACATCTCATTAACATTCTTGAATGTTAAGTCTCGAGTTTTCATAATCAAAACTTTGCTGCTGAATTTTTGATTTAGAATTATAAGTTTGTTGATTCAGGATTGTTGGTGATTTTACAAAACAATTAATGATTAGAAAGTCATCATCTTTTGCAAATTCAATTATGGTTTATTCATCGTTACTGCTTAGAAAATATTTTTCAAGTTAGCTAAGTTCAAGACCTCACAAAAGACTTCAGATAACTTTTCGTAAAATCTGATAACGTTTTACCATATTTTTAACAATTTTAAATACTTCAAAGTGAATGTGGTACCTACAAGCGATTAAACTTGGAACGTAACGAGCGGAGTTCTTGTACATTTGGGAACTCACTCATCAGCACTTAACGGGAGTTATCACAGAGTAGGAATGAGAAGAGAACTTACTAAAATAGACAGAACTATATACTAAGCATAGACAAAGCTTAGCCATTCTGGAAATCGTAATTGCACGATTACGTAAATAAACGATTGCATATAAAAATAACTTTATCTAAATTGGACCCACCATGAGATAATTGGGAACGACTTATAAAGACAATAAAGTGATTCTGCTACTCTTCCTCTTTAACATTATTATCTACATATATAGAAGTGCTATTGCTAATTTGCTACGCATTTTTATTTCGTCTTACTTACATAGGTAGCTTTATTGTCAGCTATTGTCTGATTCATACGCTGAGACACGTTGATTCTCTCCACTTCGCGCACTCGGTACAGTTCCTCACAACACCGGTACGCGGAACATCAGTTATCGGCAAAGCGTTCCAACTCGTCTTATCGGAACAACTTGGAACCCAATCGGTGCATACATATAATGGCTTGGGCTCCGTCTAAGTTCGGTATTGTTCGGAACTATTCGATTGCATATCTGCCGCTACAAGTGGGTCGGGGAGAAATTATTAAGTGGTACTACCTACCCGCGTGCACTGTATCGACGATGTACTGAGATATTTTAGAATATAAATTACTGTATAGTTTATGAGGCTTACGACCCAAGCGTATATAATATAAGTTTTATAAACGGCGTTCATTAAAGATTGTCCACATTCCAAGTTTCTGAGCACTTTAAGGAAGCAACATGCCTTGTTCGACCTCTTATAATGCTTGCAATTTATTCATTTATTTATATTTTATAATGCGCATTAGTTTTAGTTCTTTCCTGATAGGACTAGGGCAAACTCGTATGTATTAAATGTAGAACATGTTCGCCGATGCGCACTATGCACGTATTGGCGCCTAGTTGTTACCGATATGATGTGATCAATCTTAATAACGTGGTGTCTCAGCTTCCTCTACACATTGTCTCCGCATTCCGTTTGATTCGCTCTCATAACTCATTCCTATATAGGTACCTAATTTTCCTTATATTTTCTTTCTCCTCAATTCGTCATCGGTTGATATGGCTGTCATTTTGACGTATCGGCTATACGCGCTATTTCCCCGGGGACTCGGGGACGCTTTGCAGTGAATAGTCTCGGGACTGTCAATTTGTCTTATCTTTTAGTATTTTTTATATTTTTATTTACTTTTCTATATATATAAAAATGAAACCCGTTTTCCGTTGTCACGACATAACATGAAAACGGCTTGACCGATTTGGCTTTTTTTTTTTTTTTGTAGTTTTCTAATACTCTGTACAAGGTTCTTACGGAAACAAATATTAAGAAAATCTCTCAGAAAGATTGAAAAATATACATTTAATTTTGCATATTTTTAAAAACGCGCGTAACGAATGTCAACGTCATTCAATTTAAAACAAAAAATCTGTGGTAATCTGTGACACCACATCGATAACCGCGTTAACAAATGTCAACGTCATTCAATTTAAAACAAAAGATTCTGTGGTAATCTGTGACAACACATCCATAACCGCGTTAATAATAATTTTATTATGTTTTTGATAAAGTTCGTTTTGTTTTAAAGACTAAGAAGTTTTTTGTTTGCTAATAAATGTTTGTTAATCACGGTAAGTTCACTTCACTTCATATCGATTTTTGGTAACTTTTGGTGACTACACAATATTACAATTTTACATGGTTATATAGAAAATATATGAGATCTTTTTAATTTCAGTTGGATTTTCGTTTTTAACAATGCCACCAACCAGACGTACAAACTTAGGCCGCAGAACTCGAAATACGGCAATTCAAAGAAATATAAGAGCAAATGAAACTGATGAGCAACGCGAAGCGCGAAATGAACTTCAACGGAATCGAAATCAACATAGAAATGTTGTTTTTAATCCCCACAGAGCTGCATTCAGTTATAATGTTGCAATTGATTACAGTTCAGAGCAAATTGTTGCTATTGGACTAATGAATATTGTGTGTCCACATTGCAATGCATTGAAATTCAAAAATGAAGCCCCTGGATTGTGTTGCGCCAGCGGCAACGGGCAAAGTCAAATTGACGCCATTGGTACCACCACCAGAGCCACTACATTCATTGGTTTCCGGAAATGGGCCAGATTCTAATCATTTTTTGACTCATATCCAGCAATACAATAATTGCTTTCAAATGACGTCATTTAAAGTTATTCGAGACAATTTTTTACCTACTTTCAAGGTAAGTAAGTATAATGGCAAACAATTTTATTAAGTTATACAACCATGTAGCTGGCGCAAAATAGGTTGAGCCAGTGTTGTGTAGACGTGTATATTTTGTAAACAATAAGTCAAATACATAATAATAGTCTATAACCCAATGAGTTAATCAGCAACATTTTATAACATGTTGTATTTCATAATGGCATGAGCAAGGTGTTCCAATACTTGGTAAAGCCTACTACCTAAAGCTGCCATGGAAGGCTGCTGTTCAATGTCGAGGTTTAAAGTAGTTTTAATTTGAAATGATGTAAAGTATTGTGGCAGTATTTTGCGAGCCACATGGTGGTACAAACAATTTGCTATACAATTACCTAAATACATATTTATATTCTTGCAGATTCAGGGTCAAATATATCATAGAACAGGTTCCTTATTGCCAGTGCCTGATGAAGACTATAAATTTTTGCAAATATATTTTATGGGCAATTCAGCAAGAGAAGTCGATCAGCGTTGCGCACACAACAACTCAGTGAAAAGATCCATTGTGGAACAACTTCAAACATTTTTCCATCAACACAATGAATTAGTTGCATTATTCACAACTGCATTAGACCGCATGCCATCAGATAATCATAAAATTGTCATCAAAGCCGATAAGGCGCCTGCAGGACAACATGCTGGACGTTTTAATGCGCCAACAATTGATGAAGTGGCTATTGTCGTCGTAGGAGAAAATTTAGAAAACCGAGACATTGTTTTACATCGGCGGAACGATCAACTTCAGCGTGTGTCTGAAACACATCGATCATATGATGCCTTACAATATCCTATCCTATTTTGGCAAGGTGAAGACGGCTATCATTTTTCAATTAAGATGATAAATCCAGTTACAGGTAAATTAACAATATATGTTTACTACATTAAAATATATGTTTACTAACTTAAAATTTATATTATTAACACAAAAAATTGTTTACAGGTGCTGAAACGAACAAAAAAGTTAGTTCAATGAATTATTATTCATATAGACTGATGGTTCGGCAAAATGAGGACAATCACATCTTAAAGTGTCGGCGTCTATTTCACCAATATGCTGTGGATATGTATGTGAAAGTTGAAACTGAACGATTAACATTTATCAGGTTGAACCAGGCAAAACTCCGTTCCGAGGAATACATTCATCTTCGGGATGCCATTAATGCTGATGGAAATGCACAGAATGTTGGCAGAACAACTATTCTCCCAGCAACATACGTCGGAAGTCCGCGACATATGCATGAATATGCGCAAGATGCGATGTCCTATGTACGACATTATGGCACACCAGATTTGTTTATCACGTTCACATGCAATCCAAAGTGGACAGAAATTCAACAAGAATTATTTACTAGACAATCACCTATTGATCGCCACGATATCACTGCAAGGGTGTTCAAAATGAAATTAAAATCACTCATGGATTTCATTGTTAAGCATCGCGTGTTCGGCGAAACGCGCTGTTGGATGTACTCAGTTGAGTGGCAAAAACGCGGATTGCCACATGCACATATCCTCATTTGGTTAGTTGAGAGGATAAGACCAAATGAAATTGATAATGTGATATCAGCAGAAATTCCCGATAATAATGAAGACCCACTGTTACATGAGGTTATTACAAAAAATATGATACATGGTCCATGTGGAATATTAAATCCCATTTCTCCGTGTATGGTTGAAGGAAAATGTTCAAAACGCTACCCAAAACAATTAGTAGCAGAAACTATTACTGGAAATGATGGATATCCACTTTATCGCCGCCGATCCATTGATGACAATGGAAAGACAACAATAGTCAAAGTAAATCGACAAGACATTGAAGTTGATAATCGTTGGGTTGTTCCGTTTTCGCCATTACTCTGCAAGGCATATAAAGGACACATAAACGTCGAATTTTGCCATTCCGTAAAATCTATTAAATACATTTGCAAGTATGTGAACAAAAGTGACATGGCTGTCTTCGGAGTTGCTGCAGAAAATTCAAATGATGAAGTCACTCAATATCAAATGGGCCGCTATGTTAGTAGTAACGAAGGCATGTGGCGTATATTTTCGTTTCCTATACATGAACGACACCCTACTGTTGTTCACTTGGCCGTACATTTGGAAAATGGTCAACGGGTGTATTTTACAGATGCAAACGTATTACAACGAGTTGACAGGCCACCATCGACAACATTAACCAGCTTCTTTGAAATGTGCCAGAATGATGATTTTGCCAGTACGTTACTTTACTCCGAAATGCCAAGATATTATACCTGGAATCAATCATCAAAAAAATTTGAACGACGAAAACGAGGACAGCCAGTTCCAGGTTACCCACGAGTATTTTCCACCGATGCACTAGGCCGTCTTTATGCAGTGCATCCCAGTCAAGACGAGTGTTTTTATTTGCGTTTACTGTTAGTCAATGTTCGTGGTCCAACATCATTCCAACATCTGCGAACTGTTAATGGTGTATTGTGTGGCACATACAGAGAAGCCTGTCAACATTTGGGATTGTTAGAGAATGACACTCATTGGGACCACACTCTCGAAGATGCTGTGATTTCGTCAAATGCTAAACAAATACGAACATTATTTTCTATAATTTTGTCTACATGCTTCAACACCGACTGATTTATGGCATAAATACAAAGATCATATGGCAGAAGATATATTGCATCAGATGCGTCTTAGAACATCGAATGCAGATTTGCAAATGAACGAAGAAATTCACAATGAAGCATTAATTTTAATGGAGGACATGACGTGCTTGATGCTTACCAACAAAGTATTAACACAAATAGGAATGATAGCACCCAATCGCCCAATGCACGACTCATTTGATCAAGAATTGAGACGCGAAGCCCAATACGATTTTGAAACATTACGAGAAATGGTTGATAGAACAGTTCCCCTTTTAAATCAACAACAAAAATATGCCTACGATACGCTCATGAAAGTAGTGAACGATGGATCTGGCGGATTTTATTTTTTAGATGCTCCCGGTGGAACTGGAAAAACTTTTTTGTTATCATTGATTTTGGCAACGATTCGATCGCAAAATGGAATTGTACTAGCCCTAGCTTCATCAGGTATTGCAGCTACGTTGTTGGAAGGCGGTCGAACAGCTCATTCAGCTCTCAAGCTGCCGTTGAACCTTCAAATTAATGAGACTCCAACTTGCAACCTTTCGAGGAATTCTGCGCTGGCCAAAGTGCTGCAGCAAACCAGATTGATCATTTGGGATGAATGTACGATGGCACACAAAAAATCTTTGGAGGCATTAGATCGCTCGATGCAAGATTTACGGAATAACAAAAAAAGGTTTGGTGGTGCAATGATACTATTGGCAGGTGATTTTCGACAAATATTGCCAGTTGTTCCACGCTCAACGCCTGCTGATGAACTGAATGCATGTTTGAAGTCGTCCATTTTATGGAAATACATTAAAACACTTAAATTGAGTATAAACATGAGAGTCGAAT
Source organism: Tiliacea citrago (assembly GCA_963921375.1). Classification (NCBI taxonomy): domain Eukaryota; kingdom Metazoa; phylum Arthropoda; class Insecta; order Lepidoptera; family Noctuidae; genus Tiliacea; species Tiliacea citrago. The sequence goes on from OY992800.1 coordinate 24,472,977, forward strand.
TGCAGGAAGACCAGTCTGGAAAAGTGTTTTCCAAACAACTGCTCGATATTGGTAATGGTATTATTGCTGTTGATACATCATCTGGATACATTACATTCCCTACCAATTTTTGTAACTTTTGTGAATCAAAGACAGAACTCATGGAGATGGTTTTCCCAAAAATTGCTCAAAATTACGTAAATCACGTTTGGTTAAGCGAACGTGTTATATTGGCAGCAAAAAATGTTGATGTGAATGAAATGAATTTTCAGATTCAAGAGAAAATAGCTGGCAAATTGAAGAATTACAAATCAGTTGATTCCATTACTAATGAAGATGAAGTTGTCAATTATCCAACAGAATTTTTAAATTCGCTGGATTGCCCGGCTTACCACCTCATAATCTGCAATTAAAAATCGGATCAGTAATTATTATGTTACGTAACATAAACCAGCCACGTCTGTGTAATGGCACCCGGCTTGCGGTGAAGAAATTATTGAACAACGTCATCGAAGCCACAATTTTGAAAGGGAAGTACAAAGGCGAAGATGTTTTAATCCCACGCATCCCTATGATACCGAACGACATGCCATTCAGCTTTAAACGTTTACAGTTTCCAGTGCGGCTTGCATTTGCAATGTCAATAAATAAATCGCAAGGGCAGTCGCTAAGTGTATGTGGCATCAACCTAGAAAATCCATGTTTTTCACATGGCCAATTATATGTCGCCTGTTCCCGTGTCGGAAAACCATCAACATTATTTATTTACGCGCCAGAACATAAAACTAAAAATATAGTTTATCAAAAAGCATTAGAATAGAGAGAAGCAGGTGAAGGGTATAGAGGCTATTAGTTGTTTTCTAGAGCGCGCGTGGTGTTGAGCTCATTTTTTACTTCAAAATGTAAAGTTGTTCAATAGCGATTTGTAAAAATATGAGTGAAATTGAACCCTATGGAATAAACACTATTATGAAAATATATAATATGTTGTTTTTTTATTTAATAAAAATTAGTAAAGTCCTCAGGTATGGCGAGACCAGGGAAATAAGGATTCATTTTTATATCTGTCCCTTTTGTTCACATACTTGCAAATGTATTTAATAGATTTTACGGAATGGCAAAATTCGACGTTTATGTGTCCTTTATATGCCTTGCAGAGTAATGGCGAAAACGGAACAACCCAACGATTATCAACTTCAATGTCTTGTCGATTTACTTTGACTATTGTTGTCTTTCCATTGTCATCAATGGATCGGCGGCGATAAAGTGGATATCCATCATTTCCAGTAATAGTTTCTGCTACTAATTGTTTTGGGTAGCGTTTTGAACATTTTCCTTCAACCATACACGGAGAAATGGGATTTAATATTCCACATGGACCATGTATCATATTTTTTGTAATAACCTCATGTAACAGTGGGTCTTCATTATTATCGGGAATTTCTGCTGATATCACATTATCAATTTCATTTGGTCTTATCCTCTCAACTAACCAAATGAGGATATGTGCATGTGGCAATCCGCGTTTTTGCCACTCAACTGAGTACATCCAACAGCGCGTTTCGCCGAACACGCGATGCTTAACAATGAAATCCATGAGTGATTTTAATTTCATTTTGAACACCCTTGCAGTGATATCGTGGCGATCAATAGGTGATTGTCTAGTAAATAATTCTTGTTGAATTTCTGTCCACTTTGGATTGCATGTGAACGTGATAAACAAATCTGGTGTGCCATAATGTCGTACATAGGACATCGCATCTTGCGCATATTCATGCATATGTCGCGGACTTCCGACGTATGTTGCTGGGAGAATAGTTGTTCTGCCAACATTCTGTGCATTTCCATCAGCATTAATGGCATCCCGAAGATGAATGTATTCCTCGGAACGGAGTTTTGCCTGGTTCAACCTGATAAATGTTAATCGTTCAGTTTCAACTTTCACATACATATCCACAGCATATTGGTGAAATAGACGCCGACACTTTAAGATGTGATTGTCCTCATTTTGCCGAACCATCAGTCTATATGAATAATAATTCATTGAACTAACTTTTTTGTTCGTTTCAGCACCTGTAAACAATTTTTTGTGTTAATAATATAAATTTTAAGTTAGTAAACATATATTTTAATGTAGTAAACATATATTGTTAATTTACCTGTAACTGGATTTATCATCTTAATTGAAAAATGATAGCCGTCTTCACCTTGCCAAAATAGGATAGGATATTGTAAGGCATCATATGATCGATGTGTTTCAGACACACGCTGAAGTTGATCGTTCCGCCGATGTAAAACAATGTCTCGGTTTTCTAAATTTTCTCCTACGACGACAATAGCCACTTCATCAATTGTTGGCGCATTAAAACGTCCAGCATGTTGTCCTGCAGGCGCCTTATCGGCTTTGATGACAATTTTATGATTATCTGATGGCATGCGGTCTAATGCAGTTGTGAATAATGCAACTAATTCATTGTGTTGATGGAAAAATGTTTGAAGTTGTTCCACAATGGATCTTTTCACTGAGTTGTTGTGTGCGCAACGCTGATCGACTTCTCTTGCTGAATTGCCCATAAAATATATTTGCAAAAATTTATAGTCTTCATCAGGCACTGGCAATAAGGAACCTGTTCTATGATATATTTGACCCTGAATCTGCAAGAATATAAATATGTATTTAGGTAATTGTATAGCAAATTGTTTGTACCACCATGTGGCTCGCAAAATACTGCCACAATACTTTACATCATTTCAAATTAAAACTACTTTAAACCTCGACATTGAACAGCAGCCTTCCATGGCAGCTTTAGGTAGTAGGCTTTACCAAGTATTGGAACACCTTGCTCATGTCATTATGAAATACAACATGTTATAAAATGTTGCTGATTAACTCATTGGGTTATAGACTATTATTATGTATTTGACTTATTGTTTACAAAATATACACGTCTACACAACACTGGCTCAACCTATTTTGCGCCAGCTACATGGTTGTATAACTTAATAAAATTGTTTGCCATTATACTTACTTACCTTGAAAGTAGGTAAAAAATTGTCTCGAATAACTTTAAATGACGTCATTTGAAAGCAATTATTGTATTGCTGGATATGAGTCAAAAAATGATTAGAATCTGGCCCATTTCCGGAAACCAATGAATGTAGTGGCTCTGGTGGTGGTACCAATGGCGTCAATTTGACTTTGCCCGTTGCCGCTGGCGCAACACAATCCAGGGGCTTCATTTTTGAATTTCAATGCATTGCAATGTGGACACACAATATTCATTAGTCCAATAGCAACAATTTGCTCTGAACTGTAATCAATTGCAACATTATAACTGAATGCAGCTCTGTGGGGATTAAAAACAACATTTCTATGTTGATTTCGATTCCGTTGAAGTTCATTTCGCGCTTCGCGTTGCTCATCAGTTTCATTTGCTCTTATATTTCTTTGACTTGCCGTATTTCGAGTTCTGCGGTCTAAGTTTGTACGTCTGGTTGGTGGCATTGTTAAAAACGAAAATCCAACTGAAATTAAAAAGATCTCATATATTTTCTATATAACCATGTAAAATTGTAATATTGTGTAGTCACCAAAAGTTACCAAAAATCGATATGAAGTGAAGTGAACTTACCGTGATTAACAAACATTTATTAGCAAACAAAAAACTTCTTAGTCTTTAAAACAAAACGAACTTTATCAAAAACATAATAAAATTATTATTAACGCGGTTATGGATGTGTTGTCACAGATTACCACAGAATCTTTTGTTTTAAATTGAATGACGTTGACATTTGTTAGCGCGGTTATCGATGTGGTGTCACAGATTACCACAGATTTTTTGTTTTAAATTGAATGACGTTGACATTCGTTACGCGCGTTTTTAAAAATATGCAAAATTAAATGTATATTTTTCAATCTTTCTGAGAGATTTTCTTAATATTTGTTTCCGTAAGAACCTTGTACAAAGTATTAGAAAACTACAAAAAAAAAATAAGCCAAATCGGTCAAGCCGTTTTCATGTTATGTCGTGACAACGGAAAACGGGTTTCATTTTTATATATATAGATATTATAGATTCCAGTTCAAATTGGATAGGTACTCATACATAAGATAGGTCAGCTATACAAAATAAAGTAGTGCATCAAAGCTAGGTTAAGGCGGTACGAAGTTCGCCGGGTCAACTATCTGAAATAATTTGACATGATAGACTTTTACGTAAACTTTACAGGAAAAATAAAACGATGTCTCTAGGTAGCAGCACTCTTGACAATTATATGTACTTGATTGACGAAATTTTGTTCAGAACTCTCCGACTCTCTCTTGGTCGGTTTTGTGACTATTGACGATGATTTGACATTCGACTTCTAGGCGAAACGAAGTTCGCCGGGTCCGCTAGTCTTGATATAAATATCTATTGCATTGTTCTTGGTTGTATCAGATGGTCCAGATATTAACAGAGGCTGTTATATAACAAAAATGTGTGTTGTTTTCGATTACCAAACAAAGATATTGATTTTCTAGGTGTAATGTACCTACTCGTAAGTGCTAAGCGTAAATATAATAGATTAACTAACATCCTGAACTGGAACTAATTGCTACAATAGCTAGCTAAAACGTTCCTACTGACGTATAAAAAATTAAGAAACAATTTTACCCATCCAAAAATAAAATACCTATATCTAAACAGTAACTGATCGGTTGAGGAGAAGTCAGCTCATATCTCACCTGCCTCTAACTCTGCTTGGATGACTTGAAACTCTTTGCCTTTTATTTAGGTACGTTCTGTTTATATTTTTAGTTTTAATTTTAGCTTGAGCATAGTTCATGACGTTTTTTTTGGTATCGTAGCGTGTGCTGTTTAAACAAACGGCACATAATTTTTTTTTTTGTGTTGCGGAATGTAAATTATTTTACATACTATTGTACAGAATCAAGTTTTTCTAACTGAACAGACAGCTGTGCTGCTGGGGAGTTTGTTGAGCCACTTCTTCTTCCCAGCTAAAGCACTAGGAAGTGGTGAAGTGTCGGCTTTTTTGGGGGACTGTCTTATGTAATTTTGATGTTGGAAAAGTGCTGATTGTCAGCAAATCAAAATCAAAAGTTATTTATTCAAACTGTTGAATAAATCAAAAATCATTTTTAAATGACTTTGATTTTGATTTTATATGTATATCCCTCTTTAAATAACTCGAATCGGACCTTTCGTATAGAAGTTACGACGCGATGGATATAAAAATGCAAAAAGTAAGAAAATGCCGCGGTGTGAGCGAACAGTACTTTTTCTTTTTTTTCTGTGTGGAAATCATCAAATAACTTCTTCCGGTCTGCTCAGAGCGGAAGAAGTGTGGGCGTGTTAGACTTTTGTTGACTAAACCCAACTACATTGCTTCAGTTGCCTGTGTGCCAGGGCCACGATATCCCTTTCGGGCAAGCTCGCAACCCTGGCAGGTATTGGCCCTACCGGACCCCTATAGTTTGTGTTGACATTCATAGAGGCGCGCGTGGAACACAACGCTCCGTCGACCCGGATCTGGGGGTCTACTCCAAAGCGCTAAACCGAAATATCGACCGAATGTTCGGTCGTTTCTTTACTACGGCTAACTATCGCTAACTACGGCGAAAAAAAAAAAGACAGTCGAAGAGATAAGCCAAAGTCAAAACTGTGACTTGAAGTCGGGTAAGGACTCAAAGTTAAAAAAGGAAACTGTGGAAGTTATAAAACGGCCGATACTTCGGTTTAGCGCTTCGGAGTAGACCCCCTGGTCTTTATCGGACGGCGAGCTACCCGAGCCCTACGCTTAGTCTATTCTTTACCTACTAGAAACAATTGAATAGTAGTTTGTAATAAATAATAACGTTTGTCATAAGTTATAATAAATAAAAAGATTACAACCATTCGTTTTCGGAAACTATATTTTAAACGGGACTGAGTTTGTAGGCGAAGACACGAAATCCAAGCGGGCGAAGTTCTATTAAATAATAATTTTAATGTATATAAAATAATAATAAGTACCGTATATACTTTCATATGCATTTAGTAAAAAGCTGTTATTTTGACATTACGAACGGATAGTTCAACTCTATTCATTTGTATGTATAGATAGATTGACAGAACGAATGAGCGGAGTGGGTTTCAAATTTCAAATTTATATATACGTTATATTTTTAAATTTATATTTATAAGTACGTATAATCGATCAGTTTGGACAGTGATCCCCAAACTAGGAATTCGCCTGTATCCAAGCGGTCAGAGTTTGTTTTAAAGTAAAATGGGCAGATAACACAGAATACAAAGTCTTCTCCGTAGAAAAGTAAACATTCCTTATTCCTTGTCTTTTGTAAACGTAAAGGAAAACATTTAGCTACTTTATACATCGATTCTTTTCGCAAAAGGGTTATTCTAATTCCGTACATAGGTAAGTATAATAAAATTGGGCGTAAAATCTCTTTCGCGAGTAAAGCCGGCTGATCCGCTGCCTCAGGTTTAAGTAAACACGCTTCTATCACGAACTTTGACGGAAGCCTTGCTTTTGCGGGGAATTATTACGTCACTGTTATTTCTACCCTTTCCATGGACGGGTATATTGTAAAACTTAGAATTAGGTGCCGATATGTAAATCACACTGAACATGAACTAACGGTACCTTTATACTGCACAGTTCAATCACACCTATTTATTGACTAATTGTGAAATATCGAATAATAGTTGGATAGGAAACCCATCGAGTGCGCCCGTTATCACGTCGAATAATTTGGACAGAGGGGTCAGGTTCATTAACTGGCGCACGGGGCGATCGATCAGGTTAAGCTACGCTGGGCGCGGTTGGTCCGTGGATGGGTGACCATCTTTTCATACCAAGATTCGTCCGTGCCTCGGAAAGCACGTTAAGCCGTTGGTCCCGGCTGTCATTTGTAAATGATAAATGATTTATTTCTGTAAGTAGGTTTGTACAAACACTTTTACACGTCAATCAGACTTTTCACATATATTATCCATGGCTGATCCCAACGCAGCAACAAATTCCCTAGTACAAACTCTTTCCCAAAAAATTACCATGAGCACAAAAACCAGTTACGTTCCAAAGCGTAATAGGATCCTAAAGCCCTGGATTACCATTATATTGGGCTTCTGAGGTGCATGAGAAACAGGGATGCCCTGCATAAAAAGCAAAAACTTTCTCCTGACAATGAACTGCTTAAAATTACCTATGTAAGATACAGAAATTTCTGCAACAAAATCCTCAAAAAAGTTAAGAGACAGTTCAACTCTGAAGAACTGACCAAAGCTGGACAAAACACCAAACTTTTATGGCACACAATTAAGCGTATCACGAACACCAACATCACAACTCGCAGTCCCACAGAGTTATTTTCCTCTTCCACATCCCCTCACCAATCTGTTAATGATGTTAATGCTTACTTTGCTAATATTGGTAAAAATCTTGCTGACTGTATTACAAAAACCCAACCATCATCCAGCCTTCTGGGTCCACATATTAAGTGCTCTCCGCACACTACCAGCCCTGACTCTTTCGCTTTGTTAGGAACAAGCCCTGACGAGATAATTTCCGTTATAAAGTCTCTCAAACCTAATGCTGCAATAGGACACGATGGCATCTCCACGACATTTTTGAATAGGTACTGCATGCTTCTGTCACCCATCTTATGCCACATTTTTAACCTCTGTTTCGATTCCGGTACTTTTCCTTCTTCCTTCAAATTGGCTATCATTCATCCCATATTCAAGGGGGGTGACCGTGGTGCAGTGAATAACTATCGCCCTATCGCGGTACTATCTGCCCTATCGAAGTTCATGGAGAGACTTATAAATAAAAGACTCATCAGTTACCTTGAGACTAATAATCTGCACTCAACCAACCAGTTCGGTTTTAGAAAAAATAAATCGACTTATGATGCGGCCTTGACATTGATAACCGGTATTGTTGACAAACTCAATCACCACAAAAAATGTCTAACTGTATTCATTGATCTCGCTAAGGCTTTTGATACTGTTCCTCTTTCTTGCTTATTATCCAAACTCGAACGTTTCAACTCTTTCATTCTTATCTCTCAGGCCGCTCACAGAGGGTCAAAATCGACAAATATTTAAGTGACGAACTGCCTATTACCTACGGAGTACCGCAAGGCAGTGTCTTAGGTCCCACTCTTTTTTTGGTCTTCATCAGTTGCCAACGTACATGTTATACGGTCCGTATATTTTGCAATGTGCCAGTCTGTAATCTTTTACTGCATTACAAGTTGGGGTGGTGCTGCTAAATCAATTCTCAAGCCTTTTGAGGTGGCGCAGCGAGCAGTCCTGAAGGTAGCCACTTTTCAACCAATACTTTATCCTACCTTTAACCTCTACCAGAAATGCGAGGTCCTTACTGTTCGCCAAATGTTCATACTCAGCACAATTTTACAACAGCACACTAACACTCCAGTTGCACGTCGGCCGACAATACCCAGGAGAAGAAACAGGGTATGTAATGTACCTCATCCTTACTTTATTTTTACAAAAAGATTCTTTCTTTATCAAGGACCATTTCTTTATAATAGAATAAATGCAATAATTCCTCTGCAACCATGTTGTAAGCTAACATGCAAAAAGCTGATTACTGAATTTCTTTCAACCAAAAATTATGATGATACCGAATCCCTTCTCACAACAATGAAGTAACTCATAATACACACACGCACACACCCTCACACACACACACATACACACATACACACACACACACACTCACACCCACACACACGCACATATGCACACACAAACACAGAGTTCTTGTATTGGACTTTTATTAGTCCAGTTTATCAATTTTTTCTTGTTTTTATGTAACAGTCTAAGCAATACCTTTGTCCTACTTTTGGGAAATGAGGGCTGATTGTCCTTAATACAGGCTACTAAGTAACCTAGCTAGGACATCAGATCGTAAAATTGTATTGTTACCTACTCATGTCAGATGTAAACTATTCCTAAGTTGTCATCCTACTTTGTAACAGACTGTACCTTTTTTTATGAAATAAATTACTATTACTATTACTCAATCATATTTAAAAAAACTAGATGAGGTCGGCGTTTCGTATCCGACTACTCTGAGAAGAAAGGCCGAAATAAACTTAAACTCAGAGGTCACAGTCTCTTTTAAAGTCCAGACATAATCTTGGTCAGATCATGTGAAGACCATGTAGTTTGGTGCCTGAAATTATCTTTTGACGAAAGAACCACACAGATTGAGGGGACCTGTCCAGTCAGTGCACGCATTTGTCAGTAGTCGTGCAGCTCAACTAAGAACTTAAGGAGCTCAACGATTCGACGAACAATACAAAAGAAAGGACATTTGGTTAGGCCGCATAAAGTACTCAAATTGCCAGACCTGCATTAAATTTAAATTAAATTAAAACAAAATGCACATAGTCCTCACATTCATAATAATTAAAAATAATATAATACTTTACAAAGTAAATATTCATGTCATAGTTTAGCTATTTAAAATGGTATAAATAAAAAGAAAAATATAAGTAGTTGGCAAAAAAAAAAATCAAATCAAGATCTTTGACAGTTGTTACGGGTCGTCAGAAGCCCAAAAGTCTGACAACCAGTCTTACCAAGGGATATCGTGTTACCCAGAAACTGGGTTGTGGAGGTCAGATAGGCAGACGCTCCATGTAAAATACTGGTATTCAGCTGCATCCGGTTAGACTGGAAGCCGACCCCAACATAATTAGGAAAAGGCTAGGCAGATGAAGATGTTGTCGGAGGATGCCGCGAGCGCGCGCTGTGCACGTGTGGCGAGCGAGGTGCGCCAAGAAGACTGTGAAGTCTATTTTTTGCAGTTTTCATATCTAAGATTAATGTCACCAAAAGAATAATTATGCCCAAAAATCTCAATACTATGGCGATACTCAGAAATTACACAATTAGATGTTTATCGAGCAGTTAACTGATAGCAGGTATAAACTTTTATCATCAAATGTCATATTTAGCCGTTCCTAATTACTATTAGTTCTACTGAACTGCTAAAAAGAACCTCCACTGGTGACAATCATCAAATTAAATGAAACATAACTGTCTCCAAATAAACCTACTATGACTACATAATCAATAGTCGTAATCAAACGCAATGCCTTCAACTCGGTATTCTTTGTAAGGATAAGTAACTCCGAGCACTGGCAGTCCATCTAACATGAGATGGTAGTGCCAGCGGCTGGCACTAGCGTGGCCGTTTGGCACTAGCGTGGCCGTTTGGCACTAGCGTGGCCGTTTGGCACTAGCGTGGCCGTTTGGCACTAGCGTGGCCGGTGGCCGCATGGCAATAGCTGCGGCTGGCGCTTTAATGTAGTAGCCTAGTGCAGAAAAAAAAACACATTTTCAAGTACTTTTGTTAAGTCTGAAAGTTGAGTCGCAGAATAAAATAAGACCACTTTGGTGCTGCTTTGATTCAGTTAGCCGCATATAACATTAAATAAGGACCACAGCAACTTTAAATTCCGTAAGATAGAAACATTCTTCTAACAAACTTCAAATCAAGTTTTCGAGCAACCAGCCAGCGGGAACTTTGTTATCTCATTGTGAAAAACTGCAGCGAAACCAACTGCGGTACAACTTGCTACCTTCTGATTAAACTTACTCAGATCTCTACATTTCTCATTATAAGTTTCGCTAGTTTTTGCTCATTGGCTTCATCACTGTCCGGCGGGAGTTAAATACATGATACGTGTCGGTAACTTAGTGTGTTCACTGCGGGCCGGCCGCACTTGTCCCGCGCACCCAATGTAATAGCCGCTGCAGTGTGCGGAGTGTGCACCGTGCGCCACACGCCAGTCTGTGTGTCCAGTCACGTGACACGACTGTAGTTCACTCATGCGACGTATTTGATTACTGTACACGTTACATTGCGCGATATGTCAACAGTTGTGCGTAATGATGTGAGTCCACCGAGTAATGGATGAAGAGCGTTGCTCATTGCAGTTAGTACTGTCGTACGGAAAATGTAATCGAATAGGAATGCTCGGTACAAACGCGACAGTTTGCGAGCTACACTCGAATTAAAATGATAATAGAGTGAGTGCGCGAGTGTCCGCTCGTGTATACGAGTAAAGTGTTCAAACATCAGGAACAAGTGTTTCAGTTCTCGCGGATTTTTGTGAATAGTGAAGTGAAACGTATCGCTGTTGGCAACAAACCGCACTTTTTACATAGTTTTATCAATTTCCAGGTTTCTTTTCACTTTAACGGGCAAAAGTCCAAGAACATTAACAATGTCGTTTGAAATTAAGAACAATATAACAACATAGTTGAGAAAACTTTCCTTTTGTAATGTTTGAAGGAATGAATATTAATTAAACTTTTTCCAAGTAATAAGTAGTACATATGGAATATTTTATATTTGTTTAGTTGCGCATTTCGAAAACGAAAAATAATATTTTCTATCATGCAGTTACAATATATTTCATAATTGAACAATATATTTAATTAATCGACGACCGCCGCGGCGCCCGGCATCACCCGAGCTGTCAAACTGCTGTCAATTCGACACGCACGTATGTAGGACGTCACATAAATGTTCGATACATTGACAATGTAGTTCACAGCATTGCACGAGCACGTTATGACATCAATTAAAATAATAAAGTTACAATGGTAACGTATGAATTAATTGCTAATGTAATATTTTTTCTCAAAATTGTAAAAATCAAACGTAGCTGGAGTAAAAATAGAAGGAACAATAAATCAAAATCAAAATAAAATAAACATCGTAATTTGGGAGCAGTTAATAGACATTTACATAGTTATACCGAGGTACCAGGGAAGCCACATGTGCAGAAGGAGTTATTGCCAAACTTCCTCACGCGCGGCACCTATTAGTGCCTGGCTCAAGCGCGCGAGGTTTTCTGCCTCTGTAAAAGTTCCTACCGTGTCCTGAAAGGCACGCTTGAACAGAAGCCAATCTAACGGGTTTTTTCCGTCAAAAGATGGGAGTTTTATCATGTTTATTTATTTATTTATTTGGGACAAACAAACAGTAACACATTATATCTACGCAAATAATATAAACAAAGATATTATATAAATGTGAAACTCACACCGTTATCCACAGGTTTTTTTTATTAGAACTGTTATCTTTTAATAACTGCAGGGCTTGCACCAGTTGTGTAACGCCAACGGAGCCGTCCTCTCTACAAAAGTCGGTGGCAGTGACCCCGCCACCTCCTCTTACTTTGTGCTGAGGCAACTGTGTAGGGTTCCGTACTGCGACATTCGTTCAAACGACGACGTCATTATGACGTGGAAATGCCTGAGAACATGTAAACCTGCCTGCCTGACTGTCTGCTGTAACGTTATTAATAGGCTTTGCCTTATACCCGTTGTTGGATGGTGAATAATAATTACCTGGTTCTTCCCGTTGTGGAATTGGCATCTTGACAGAACGAGGAGTGCTGTGCAACCATCGCTCAACGCTGGCGCGACTCCTGCCACAGCGAGAATCATGCTTACTTTCCGCGTCTATTGCGGCAAGCTCAGTCTGGTAAGCAAGTTCGGCAGCTTTACGATCTAACTCAGCCTGCATATCCTGAATCTGTGCTCGCATCGTCGCCTCCATCTCCTCGATTTCCAGTTGTGTGAGGTGACTAGCATGTTGCGCTTCTGCTGCTAATTTATGCACAGTGACAGTCGCAGATGAGCACCTAGTGTACGTAGCAGCAGAAAATGTGCACGTGTTGGTTATAGGTACCTGTACTACTTCCCGCCTGGTAGTCGACGTAAGTTGAAACCATCTCGTGTCTCGGTTTGGAAGATATATTTGGTGTACTTTTTGCGAGTTTCGTATTCCATCTCGTGCTAACCATATTTATATGCGAAAACAAAATTGGTTGTAAGAAGAAAAACTGTGGAACGCACTAGTTCACTTTGGTAGAACGGTAGAAGGACCACTATTACTGACTGCTTAGGCTGCAGGTTGGATTTCTTAATAATTATTTAGAAAAACACAGCCATTCGGTATAGAAATATAATATATACAGATAATATAGACAGTGTAAAAACAGCCACGTATCAAAAAATAGTAAAAAGCAAAACAAAACCAAAGATAAATATTTCTAATAAGTTCACATTATATGGTGAACACAGTTATTGAATCATTAGGGTTAAGTTAGGTTAGAACAGTGACCATTAACGCGATTACTGGCGAGGTACTATCCGTGGTTAACTGATTATGGACTTCGAAAATAAGTAGGTAGAGGTAGGTACCTGCTTATCCCATGGAACTCTTCATTGACGAACAGTATACCTACCTATTGTGTCTGGGTTATCGTACGGTATGTGGGAATACTTTCTAAGTCAATATGTAATATATTTAGGAAACAACAAAAACACAGTTCCAATAATAATAAACTAAGGAAAGAACGTGGTTTTTTTGTAAATAAATTACATGTGAGATAAGCTCAATTGCTCTTAAATTAAACTGCTGATTGACTCTTAATAATTGTATTTTATTTTCCGTCTTCACTTAGCACATCAACCTTTCCCTTACAATATCGTCTCCCTTCTAACCTATTCTACATATTAAACATTCATTCACTATCTTTTTGACTCCTTAACTATTTTGTTCATTCATCTCTGTCACTCTTTTATGCTTTACATCTGTCATCCATCTTCACGTCTCGTTTCACTGTCCTGTCATAACGTTTCATCCTACAGCTCGGCCATTCTGATATCTGACTATCCCCAGTCAGATCTAAACTAAAAGTACATCTTAAATTCTTACATAAAACAAAACTACTAATTTATAAGTAAACAATTCTCAAACTCCTCTTCTACACATACTTTACATTATCCAAGTAGGTAACAAACTTAACACAAAGACTTTAAAATCATAAATTACATAAACAGAACAACTTAACACACGAGTACAATGAGTAAGCATCAATCATAAAATATTATGACTTTTACCGTCATAATGAAATATTAGGTCAAGAACAAACCCTAAAGGTAACTTAACCTAACAGATGACAACTAACAAGGCCTACTCACCTACCTCGACAGTATTTCCGATCACTGGCCATGGCTTCAAATTATCTGCAGAGGTGGAAGTCACCCGAGAACCATCTGCCATGTGGTCCATCTTCTCAACATCATATCGATCATTTCTTTTTACTTTAGTAACTCTGCATGGTCCTAGATACTTAGGTTTGAGCTTCAATCCACTATCAAATTGTGTGCGTTTGATGGCTACAACATCTCCTACTACATATTTTCGACTTTATTTTCTCCTCCTATTAAATGTTTTACAATTTGTTTTATAGACCTATAAACAAAAAGATGATTAAAGATGAATTTCTTCTGCTTATTGTTGATGATTTAATTGATAAACTTAAAGGTGCTGGGGTTTTAGTGTGTTAGATTTGAAAAAAAAATTGTCGGTTTGCCCAAAGTATTTTATGAGATTTGTAACTATGGTGTTCCAGGAACTTATAGCAAAAGGAATATTGGTTATATTCATCGATGATTTACTGATACCGGCTATTGATGAAAGTCAGGCATTACAGTGGTTAAATGAAGTGTTAGCTGTTGCATCACAATATGGCCTGCAAATTAATTGGAAAAAAGCACAAATAATATATCGAAGAATAGAGTACCTAGGACACATTATAGAAGATGGAAAAGTTCAACCCTCTCAGGACAAAACATATGCTGTTACCAGATACCCTGAACCCAAGACAAAGCAACTTCATAGTTTTGTCGGATTAACTTCATATTTTAGAAGGTATGTCAAAGATAGCTAAACCGTTAACTGATTTATTGAAGAAGGATGTTAATTATATGTTTGAAGATGTTCAGAGAAGAGCGTTTAACATACTGAAGAATGCTTCAACTAGTAGCCCAGTGTTAAGTATTTATGATGCTCAGTTATTAACTGAATTGCATACTGATACCTCTGCAATAGCATACAGTGCTACTTACTTCAGAGAGACCATGCAGGTGAGTTACATCCTGTACACTACTACAGTAGGAAGACCAGTGATGCTGAGAAGAAGTACAGTAGCTATGAGCTGGAGGATTTGGCCATTATTGAAGGAGTAAAGAAGTTTAGGCATTACTTGTACGGTAAACGCTTTAAAATTGTTACATACTGTCAAGCCTTTCAGAAGACATTGAATAAGTCAGTAGTAGTTGTGTTCTTAGTTTAAGTAAAAACCAACAGTACATTGACATTTCACAAATACACGTACACTCACTAACATACCGTATATCATACAGACACTCCCTTACAACACCAACACAACTGAATCAAAACACACCACTATACATACACTTTTTTATTTTTTTATATCCATTTTATGTTTTAACAATGTACATTAATTTTTATTTTAAGGATAAAATTGTGAACGGAACGAATGAGCCTGGATCTCACAACACAGGGAATCCTAGTGTGAGGTTTAGGAATTCAATCCACTTGAATGTAAACAGCGAAATAAATTTATTCTTATTCTTCTTAATAAAAAGGAACAACTAGAGTAGCCAGATGGGTATTATTGCTAGAAGAGTATGATTATGTGATTGAACATCGACCAGGAGGCAAAATGAAACATACAGACGCTTTGAGCAGAAATCCATTTGTTGGAGCAGTTGAGTTAAGCCTACATGATCAAATCAAGCAAGCACAGATGTTAGATGAAGGTATAAAGGCGATTATAGAGATTCTAAAACTTCAGCCATATGAAGACTATATCTACAGCAATGGTTTATTGTACAAAGAACTAGAAAAAAAAGTTGGTAATACCAAGAAATTTAGAATTTGAGATTCTAAGAAGAATACACCAGAAGGGACATTTTGGAAAAAGAAAAATGATTGAACTAATAGAACAAGAATATTACATCAAAAATATTAACAAGAAGATTGAAGAGTTTTTGCTGTCATGCATAACATGTCTGCTAGCGACCAAAACATAAGGTAAACAGGAGGGAATTTTAAATTGCATTGACAAAGAAAGCATTCCTTTGCATATTATTCATTGCGATCATATCGGACCTCTTTCAGAGACAAGAAAGATGTATAATTATATTATTTGGTAATGAGAACTTAAGACTTTGTTTTGTTTGCATTAAGTAAGAGATTATTAGCTGCGAACCATTTTGAAAGAACAGCCAGACTATCGTTGACATGTAAGACATCTGTATCTTTTCTATCTATTTTATCAATAAGGGAAGTGTCATCAGCGAATAGAATTATATCCAATAAGTCTGCCATCATGTAAGGAAGATCACCCCGAGGACGTCGCGCCGTTAACGTTTACTTTATGCTGCCTGTTTGATAGATAGGAAAAAACAAGATCAGCAGCTTGTCCACGAATTCCGTGGTAGTAATTTACAGATCAATGTATTATGGTCAACGCAGTCAAACGCTTTTGAGAGGTCACAGAAAATGCCAATGGCATCCTGGGATTTCTCCCAGGATTCCAAAATGTGACTGATGAGCTTTACTCCTGCGTCAGTCATCGGCCTAGCTTTCGTGAAACCAAACTGGCGACTATGTAAAATCCCATTTGAATTAAAATGTGACAACAAAAAATAATAATATATATTAATTATAATATATTTTACTCAATGCTGGTAGCACAGATATAGGCTTATAATTGGAGGGATCACTCTTACTACCCTATTTAAAAATTGGTAACTACTTTACTATGTGAAACACCTGATAATAATATATTTATAATGATTAATACTATTGTAAAAAACCCGATAGATAGGAAATAATTTAATATTTAGTAACAAGGAAAATCATTAAGCGCTCTTCCTCTCTCCTACTTAATTAAAATGTTGCTGTGCCCAACAGGGTCCATAATTGTTCCTAATAAATATTATTTACCACCTGCATGTATACATTATGGATTGCAATAAAAATATTTGATTTCATTTGATTTATGTTTCAATAAATCAAGAAACGCCTGTTAGGTCAGAGGCTATTGTGTCAATTATATCTCCAAGAACCTTAACGGAAATTTCCCATAAGTCTTCAGTGTTCTTTATGTTAAGACTTTTGAATGCTTTTTTAATCGTGACAATAGAAATGGGTTTGAATTCAAACCTTGGAATATCCTTAGGGTAGTTTTCTTTGAGAAGAGATTCAGCTATAGATGATGAGGACAGAGATTTCATAACCTCTATTGGGGGGTTGGTAAAAAAAAATCATGTTCCTTTCTCATTTCTTAGATCTTATCTCTTTTGTCTGAGTGACGCCGTGTGCCTATGATTTGACGTTTGGTGAGTACAGCTCTAGTTACAATCACCAAATGTTTTGTACGTGTTTGCGCTAAATAATGCCTAAACACTTTTTCATTCTATTCATCTATGTTATTTTTTCTCTAAAGGTCTTAATTTACTTATATTTTGCCAAACTAAATTCGCAACGTGTCGCACTTTACGTGTACGGGAGGGACACTAAAAATATATTTTTTTGAAGGTTTTTTTTTACTACTTTATTGGCGTAAATTACAGCTTTCTACTACTAAGAGTCTCTGAGCTAAGTTGGGGACAGACAGACAGACGGACATGGCAAAACTATAAGGATTCCTTGTTGACTACGGAACCCTAAAAACAAACAAACTCATCAGCTATAGTATATTACTATAGATAGTATTAATAGATTATAATGGATTTTTATTCCAATACTCGTAGTTAATCATCATCGTCTGCCTAACGTTTTTCTAACTATGTTGGGGTCTGCTTCCGGCCTAACCGGATGCAGCTGAATACGTGCCGGTATATTCTGTAAAAATGTCACCGTAAAATTTTAGGTGAAGTGAGCTGTCATCCCATCCGTTGCTAGGGATTGACACTTAATTGACAGCTCACTACAAGCTGACTTCACCTTAGTTTTTACGGTGAAGTTTTAACAGAACAGTCGGTCTATTGTGTAAGTATCTCGTTGTGAAATCTTAGGTGAAGTGAGATTTAAGTTAGCTGTCATTCCACCTGATGTCACGGATCGCTAGGGATTGACACTATTGACAGCTCACTTAAGATTTAATTTAGTTGTCATTCCACCTGATGCTACAGATCGCTAGGGATTGACACTATTGACAGCTCACTTAAGATTTAAGTTAGCTGTCATTCCACCTGATGCTACGGATCGCTAGGGATTGACAGTATTGACAGCTCACTTAAGGTTTATGTTAGCTGTCATTCCACCTGATGCTACGGATCGCTAGGGATTGACAGTATTGCCAGCTCACTTAAGATTTAAGTTTGCTGTCATTCCACCTGATGCTACGAATCGCTAGGGATTGACACTATTGACAGCTCACTTGAGATTTAAGTAAGCTGTCATTCCACCTGATGCTACGAATCGCTAGGGATTGACACTATTGACAGCTCACTTAAGATTTAAGTGAGCTGTCATTCCACCTGATGCTACGGATCGCTCGTGATTGATACTATTGACAGCTCACTCAAGATTCAAGTGAGCTGTCATTCCACCTGATGCTACGGATCGCTAGGGATTGACAGTATTGACAGCTCATTTAAGGTTTATGTTAGCTGTCATTCCACCTGATGCTACGGATCGCTAGGGATTGACAGTATTGCCAGCTCACTTAAGATTTAAGTTTGCTGTCATTCCACCTGATGCTACGAATCGCTAGGGATTGACACTATTGACAGCTCACTTGAGATTTAAGTAAGCTGTCATTCCACCTGATGCTACGAATCGCTAGGGATTGACACTATTGACAGCTCAGTTAAGATTTAAGTGAGCTGTCATTCCACCTGATGCTACGGATCGCTCGTGATTGATACTATTGACAGCTCACTCAAGATTCAAGTGAGCTGTCATTCCACCTGATGCTACGGATCGCTAGGGATTGACACTATTGACAGCTCACTTAAGATCACTTCACCTAAGATTTCAGGGTGAAATTTTTACAGAATGGCACTACAGATCGGCAGTACTTTACGTGGAGTGAATGCTTATCTGATCTCTACAACCCAGTTACTGGGTAATACGAACCCATCGTTAAGACTGGCCATCTTCAAATTACAGCCGGGGCGAATGGCTTAACGTGCTTTCTGAGACACGGAGAGGTCTCGATATTTAATGGATGGTCATCCATCCGCAGACCGACCTCGGTAAGCGTAGCTCACCCTTCGCTCAACCCGTGCTAGATATAACGTGTTAGTCTTTGCATCTTCATCTTTACATGAGGCATACCTACTACAAATGAAATATGTATTGACTTTAGGTAAAATTTTTATTTCTGTAACAGAGGTCCTTGGTGGATTCAATTTGCACTCAATCAAATTGATATTAAAGGTGCAGAGGTAATTTTGTATTCACAGATTGGTGAAATGTAATACATTTTGAAACAAATTCCCCTAGTTATTGTGTTACATTTCATGTTGCGACGATGTCTAATTTGTTTTACATTTCATGTTTCGATTCACCCATCTGTGTATATTTGTAACGCTGATGCATTACATAAATTAAATTATTACCTTTGAACCTTCAACTTAATTGCAGGAGATTTTGTAGTATTCATAAAGCAAACTGCAAACACTTTACCACAAAAACTACGAGTAGCGCGGTAACAAGGTACATGCAAATAAACAATGACACCGACATGTCTAGCCCTTCTAGGATGCTGCTCCATCTATCTTGATCTCGTAGGTATTGCATTTTGTAGGGACAGCTGGTTTTTTTTCTTATATCAGGGATAATGTAGATCCAACCTCTGTTTCGCAACGTAAATGCAATCCTCCGTACAATTATCGTACTTCTTGTGCGTAGGCATGTTTTCGCTGTCATTAAAACGAGTTTTTTTTATATGTTCAGAGTCTAGCATACTGATAATGACACCATTTATTTTGACTAATACTCTGTGTGGGAGCTGCCGTCTTGATGGAGTGTCAAATTCAAGAAAGTCATGCTTATCATTTGTTGCTTCGCTTTCCTCACAAATTAATTCATGAATCACACTCACGTGCGTTTGATTTGACTTGTGTACTCGTTTTTTGTAAGTATCATCGGCTTTTGTGTGACATACTTGAGTACCGTTTGACTTTACTAAACAATTGAATAAATAAAAGGATTTGTCTGGTATGGTCTTAGATAAGAACGATAGTTTGTCCGTGTGGTTTAAATGATTAACTCTTATGGTCTTACACTGATAAGTGTTATTTTTGTTTTTTTTTGTAAAGCAGGATTTCAAGATCAAAGATGCTGTTAGTGCAGTCATAGAGGTAAATTTTAAACATACGTCGGAATTGGAACAAATAAAGAGCACGGTTTTGTTCTTGGGTATATAGGTATCGTGAGATATTCTTTTGACATTATTACTTTCGATTCCTTCTATCATTACGTAAACAGGTTCGTGGGCCTGAAATATGTATGAATTTCTTATTATTATTAAGCGCTGCCTTACCCATTCGCGTGTGGCCCATCCACAGGTGAGTGGTTTTAAAAGGTAACTAGAAAAAAGAGCTCTTGCTTGTGTAGTGTGGCGCTTCCCGCGAAATGTGCATACAGGGTGATTGGTAATTGGGTACATTCCTTGTAATAGGTAATAAATATATATTTTTTTATAATTTGCAACTTTTTTGACCCTGATAACATTGGGTCAAAAATGTGTTGTTTTGGACACATCTAACTTTATAAGTTTTTTGAAAATTTTGCACCCCTGGACCATTAACTGCTAATTGTGAGAAATTTACGCCTCTTTGGACGCTTTGGTCAAAAGTAACATATGAACTCAAACTCAAAGCATTTTTTTCAATTAAACCATTTACAGGCACTTTTGACGGTCAGTTAGAAATATGAAGCTAGCTGCCCATTCCAAAGAGTAGTAGGTTCCAATGGAGAAGAACGGGCAAGAAATTCCACGGACACTCTTTTAAATTATAATATTGTTACAAAGTATTGGTAACATCATTCATGTTGAAATTATACATATAAGAACGATGTAAAACGTCAGAAGCGTCCGTGATCAAAATATTAAAAAAAAACAATTGAAAACTAAGATAATTAAAATAAGCCGTGGCAGCTAAGATATGACCAGTCCCAACGGACAGGGCGTTCACGAACATGACGCATGGATCAGCACCATTCAGCCTCAACCATTTTGAATGGAGCTAAATGATCCAACACACGCGCCACCATCAGCGACACATGTGAGTAAGCATGACATACTCTCAGCCGCCAGGGATAATACAAGTTTTCATATGTATATTGCAAAATATTCTAAAACTTTTAAATGTGTGTGCAAAGTAGCGAGTCCTTTTAGCAATAAAATAAAATCAGCTGATGATTAAATAAAAACTACCTACTTGGCAAATAATTAATAATTAAACAGGTGTGTGTTTAGAGACTGCACATGGCCCCATCAACTCAGATGTCGAAATATATTTGAAAACTGTTTGCTAATATTTCCCTTATAAGCTTGAGTCCAGACAAAATCAAACTGACTGCTATTTAATTATATAATTTTTATGACATTTATTTTACATTCTTGTGATTACTTTAACTCACACACTGACATTATTTTTTTAGAATAACGTATTTTTTTACAATGTTTGTAAATATGTGAACACCATGTATCTATCACATAATTATTTTGTCTGTCATTGCTTCATTTTTAATTATTTTTACCTATTGTGGTAGGTATAGTAATTTTATTCTAGGTGCACCGTCTTCATCAATAATTATATAATTAATGTACCTATACAAAATATTGTAAAACATTTTAAAAGAGTAACGATGGACTGTGTTGCCCATTCTTCTCCATACGAAACTACCTTTTGGAAGGGGCGACTAGAATATATTCTATTTCTTTGTAAATATTGACATACAAAAGTGCCTTTTATGTGCCTATTTGAAATAAATAATTTGACTTTGACTTATACCTGAAATGGGGGCATGGCGCGGCTCCTCCCAAGCGGCATACTCTGCCACCGTATGCCGCACCGTGTCTTCCCGGCAGTCGACGCAGTGGTGACACCGGGCTTCCAGCTCCCTGTTTATGCGACACAGGTACTTCCCGATGCAACCATGCCATGAGCACCACATCATCATCATCATCATTTCAGCCGAAAGACGTCCACTGCTGGACATAGGCCTCCCCCAAAAGGAGGGGTTGCCATAATTACCACGGTTGGCAGGCGGGTTGGCGATCGCAGTATGGTGTTAAAACGCATAGAGAACGCTGCTGCCCAGTCCCTTAGTCGCCTTTTACGACACCCACGGGAAGAAATAGGATAGTGCTATTCTTTACGTCCGGCACCACACGGAACCGAGAGCACCTGCGTCACCCGAAACGATAGGGAGCCGTGCCTTCCCAATGGTGACGAGACGACGGCGGTAGGGCATGAAAGCCTGTCCCGCCATTTCGCCACCAGGACTGCGCGAAGCTGCTACCGACGTAACTCCATAATTATGTCGCTGCAATAGCCACTTGCCCTACGCCCTTGCTTCCTCGCGCCACCGATACCCTGACAAGAGTACTTTCGCCTTGAGGTCCCAAGACGGGGATCTGGCCAGTACACAAGCCACCTCGTAGGAGATCGTGCGATATCTCTTGTTGACTCTGATGGCCATCGCTCTTTGCAGTTTTCACAAGATAGCGATGCTACTGGCCGTCAGGTCAGCCTCCTAGATCGGGGCCCCATACAGGGCCATCGATCGCACGATCCCCACGTAGGGCCGCCTGCAAGCGGCGCTCGGGCCCCCAGATTGGCAAGCAGCGTTGATAGCGCCCCAGCCACGCCCAACAACTTTGGCGCCAGTCGGAAGTGGGGACCAAAGTCCCACCAGCTATCGAGCAACAATCCCAGGTACTTCATGGTAGATTCGACAGCGATTGGAGCCCATCCAACCATGATGTGTGATTCGGGAGGCGGTGCCCACTGGGGGCCATGAAAGATCATGGCCTCCAACTTGTTGAGGGCCAGGTCCAGGCCTAGGCGCTTTATGCACCACCTGTGAGAACGCAGCCTTCGCCAGCATTGCGGTCTCCCTGTACGAGTTCCCCCGGGCCGTGACCAGCGTGTCGTCCGCATAACACATCAAATCCACGCCTGGCTGGAGCCCGCCCCGCAGCACCCAGTCGTACCCGATGTTCCACAGGAGCGAGCCCACGATCGAGCCCTGGGGAACACCGCACGACATGCGGCGCTGATTCCGCTCGCAATGGACCATGACCTGGGTTAGGACATAGTATACGTTTATGCGGCGTAGTACCAATGGTCCTGTGGGATAATTTCCGACCTCCATACGGGTAAAGCCGCGGCCAAAGCTAGTAAGTCAATAATACTTTAAAACCTGCAATGTTACCTGAGTCGAAACACATGTCACATTCTTAGTGTTAACCTGGAAAATAACAACAACACTATAATTAAATCATCATGGAACTTATACAGGTAGGTAAATGGTGGAATCAGGGGGTCTACTCCGAAGCGTTAAACCGAGTATCTGCCGAATGTTCGGCCTTTGCTTGACTACGGCTAACTATGGCTGACTACGACGAAAGAAAAAAAAACGACAGTCAAAGAGATAAACCAAAGACAAAAATGTGACTTTAAGTCGGAAAGGAAAGGAGACGGTCACGAAATGTATGGGGCTTGGTACTAAAATAATTGAAAATTCAAACAGCCTTCTGACCTTTATAGGCTTAAAGAGGTTAATTATTTTGATGTCTGTGGGTATTTTTTGTTTTTCAGCCGCCCGTTTTTTAAAAAAAAAAAGTGTTGAAAAATTAAATTGCATCACTAACTACAAACATTACTTATATTTTAGGGATGGCAGCCCTGTAGCAAATGGCGTGACAATGACAATGTCAGTCAGACATGATAAATTATGTCATTTCAATTTGTATCAGCATTTTATGACAAAACAGTTTTATCGCTCAAACTGTGATAAAATGTGTGACCCAAGTCATGTCACAGTAGGCCGTGCTCGCCCCGCAGGACTCGGCTTGACATTTACTTTACAGCTTTGACTTTTTTTCGACACGTTTTGTTATTGCATTGTCATGATAATCAATATTTTTTGTCTTCACTTCATGGAGCTGCACCTAAAATTATAATAAAATCTTAAAGTATTTAATAGAAACGGAAACTTTAGCCACATTTAAAATAATTATGTTGCATAGAAATGAATAAATAAAGACTATGTGCGTTTTGTTCGTATTAAAACACTTTTCACTTTTTCACAAAAACGGGCGCCTAAAAAAATTAGATTTAACTATAATCGAGTAGCATAATAAAAAAGCTTTCTAATAAGGTACATCACATTAGCGTTTAAAAATCTTCGAAATATTATACCACTTTTGACCTCTCCTTTAATATAATCATTATTACAGTTAGTTCATTTCAAATAAAACTATTGTTACATAACTGTTATTATTTTTGCTAAATTAAATCTAAATTGAATTGTAAAAACTAACATCACCGGAAGTTACTCTTAGACTTCACCTTACTCTTTGACGTTGATAGTTGTTTAAACTTATAAATAAGCTCGCTCTAGTCACAGAGCGCGTAGTATTCAATTGTATTTTGAAACTGTGTGCATCTCGCTGTAAAATTAAATTGTGTTATTGATAAAAAAGTGTGTACAAGATGTCTGATCGTTATAATTTGAGATTCCCGAGCCCTCCCGCTCTTACATACATACAAACACAGGTACATACTTCTAAAATAAATATCACTAGAATTAATTAATACAAAAAATACATACGCAACTATGACGAAGTGGAAAGATAGTGTTTTTTTATCAACGGTAAATTTTCTTTTATTTTCTTAAATAAATAAAATTATTAAAAAAGAAATTAGAGGGGTTCACAGTAGGCTCTTTCATTTAATGTGTCACACGGTACAGTCTGTAAAACTTTTTTTTTTTAATTTTCTTTTACCCCAGAAGTGACCCACATATTCAAAAAACAAATGCAAACAACCAAAAAAAATTTTGTTGAAATTTTTTTTTGCTTCTTCCGATGAAAAGTATGTGAAAGTACAGTTTCAATTCCTGAATAGTTTTATCTTCAGTTATACTTTTATAGGAAGTCAGGAATCAATAATAAGGATATTCCAGTTTGAAGTTCTAGACTCTAGAGGTTATCTCTTGTCTTGCACGGTTGGCGCAATGGTTAAGCGATTGACTGCTGCGCTGCGTGTCGCAGGTTCGATTCCCGCACGGAACAAGTATTTGTATGACCTACAAGTAGTTGTTCCGGGTCTGGCTGTTGGTGTATGTGAGTTTAAATGTTTGTAAACGCACCCACAATATAGGAGAAATTCTTAGTGTAGGAAAACGTTTTTTTAAAAAACAAAAAAGACCCTAACCGAAAAATAAATATAGAAATACCTACTTACCACTTAAAATATAATTGATAGAAATGCATTTTTACATCAGAATAAACTACGGAATACATATTCAGAATTTTAACTGTAGCAGACCGCGACGTGAGGAGGTCTGCCACATGGCCCACATTCGACGTAAGTTAATAAATGTTCAGAAGAATTTATTAATCTTACCCAACTACCTTTAGGACAGATTTAAATGGTTCATTTTATATGGTAGGTGGTTAAGCCGATTCGATTAGAATTATAGTACCTATTTTCATTTCATTTATTTTTTGTGTTAGATCATATTCGGGTCGGTTGGGTCATATTATCACATTTGGTTGGGTCATAGATATTATGTAGATAAAAAAACAAAATATATTTTTTAATAGATATTTTTTTCTCGTCATCCCTAACCACACCGTCATCAAGAACAAAACCTGCGGGTGATAAAATATTTTATTGATGTCTGGCCCATCCTAGATAAATAAATAAATAAATAAAATAAAATAAAATTTATTCAAGTATATAGTAAATCAAAATTAAGATTTAGATTAATTACAATCGGGGAAAATTTAATTCTAACTGTAATGTAGACCTGCCTGAACTAGGTTAATGAAAAACCTGTGTTTCAGGCCATCAATTTACATCAAACATTTAAAAATAAGACAACAATAAGTTTATTACTAAGCTAAATTAAGAAGAAATAATACATAAGAAAGAAGACATAATATTTTCTATGACTTAAAGAGTAACTCTTTGGGTATATTATTTTTAAAACTAGATTATGTATGATAAATTATGTATACACAAATTAACAAATAATATTAAAGTGGATAAAGTGGACACTATTATTAATTAGACAAAGGAATAGACTTTTAATAGAGTAGGTCTTATAGATATTATTTTAAAATTTCTAGTAGTTTTTCCGCGTCTGCGTAATTGAGTTTTGACAAATATTCCTGTACTAGTAAGTTACACCTATTATAACTTTAACTAAAATCTTTAGCACTCTGTTAAACTGGTGCAACATCCAACAGTTCGTCTTCCAACTAAACAATTACAACTTACAGTACTCTACTATTCCAGCTCGACCGGGCACATTATTTTCTATTATAATATAAATTTCGCAGGCAGATTGTATGATACATTTCGAGAGTCTAACCAGCTGCAGGTAAAAGCAGTGACTCTCCAGTCAAGTGCCAACAGGTATCGTCGCAATTTATTGACACTTATGTTCCAGTTGACGTTAGTATAAATTGTTGATCGCAGGTTGACACATGATACGTGTAGGCCTACACGTATCATGTGTGTCAACCTGCGACGGTGAAGAAGACAGCCGTGGTCGTATGCCACTTTGCCCTAAAGATTATGATCGCTTACTACTGTTAGAATGAGTTATTTTGATAGGTTAGGTGGCATACGACCACGGCTGTCTTCTGAACATCACTATGAATATGTATTAAATACATTAAAATATATTACGTGTAAGTTGTTTATTTAATAGATGATAAATATTGAATAGTTTGTACATAATAATTTCAGATGAGAATATTTTCTTGTTTCATACTTTTTAGAGTGTGATTTTTCAGTAGTCGGGTTTTAGTTTTTGAACTTATTTTTTATTATTTTAAATATTTTTTTGGTTAGGTTCATTCGAGTGCACCTCATTAGGTTTAATGTTTTATATGTTGTATAATATACCAAACATATACCATAGGTTTATGTTTCGAAATTTGAAAGACTTCTTATTCTTAACCTTTCAGTTGTGTAGGTTTGGAGAGAAAATATGTTTGTTGTTGCTTATGATTCATAGAAATTATACCTAATTATTGGGTGCATGCAAGCAAAGCCATGAGCAACAGCTGATAATATATATATTTTTTTGAAATGTGCTAATTAAGGTCTTTCATTTGATACCAAACACGGCATGAATAAATATATATTTTTTTATTAGGCTTTGACTTTTTGTCCGCTAGAGGGCGCCATATTAAATTTAATGTGACCTCACATAGCCTTTAATCAGCGGACGATCAAGACGCTTCCAACAATACCTCATTTGTCAAATTATGACAAGCAGTTTAGAAGTAATGAGGAAACAGATGAACATACATACATACATACATACCGGTCAAAATCATAACCCTCCTTTTTGCTTCGCCGTAGTCGGGTAAAAATAAACTAGTTTGTTCATCCCCCCATCTCGGAAAGAGTATCTTTGCTCTTCGATATCTGAGTGCAAAAGCCGTTTTTATCCGCTAGAGGATAAAATAAATTGAATTTAGAACATCGTGTGCACTAAGTTTGTGGATTCAAAACATCATTAAACCTATTTACTTCTCCCTCCATGGTGCCGAATTCATCATACAGAAAATATCACCTTCAAAAATATGTGGTAAGTTACTGATATTTTATGGAACAAACCAATGAAAAAAGAGTGACTGAAGCCGGTGCGGTTCGGACAAGTGCTGTTGAAATCAGTGCTCTGAGTGGAATACCTCGTTTTTAGTCATCTAACCTTTTCTTTTAACTATATCGGAATCGGCTTCCCGTCTAACCGGATACAGCTAAATATCAGTATTTTACATGGAGAAACTGCCTATCAGACCACCACAATCCAGTTACTGGGAACCACAATACCCCTTGGTAAGAGTGGCAGCCAGTTTTTAGTACACGGTAATAAAAGGTATTTAATTCCCTAGATGAATAACTTATAACTTTTCTTTACCGTAAAGCTCTTCAAAGTTGATCAAAATACTCATTGTGTGGAACAACTTTGAAGGGGTTTTACTGTAGGACCAACCCTGAAATCGTCTACTCTGTACATTTATGTTAACTAATCAAAATTATGGAACAGCTTTATGTTTTTATGCGATTTCTGCGCTTGTAAACATTGTTCAAAATGATGAGTATTTCAGGTTTTCAGTTATTTCAATAACACCTTGCTTTTAGTGTCGACGATAGTGTAGCTGGTTTAAATCTATTGTCTGTTTAAACTATTTGGAATAGCCAACGTAGGGGTCATATTTGTAACTGACCGACTTCTTGACAATTCAAAAGTGTCTGTAAATGGTTTAATTGAAATAAATGCTTTGAGTTTGAGTTTTTTGAGTTTGAATCAAATCATACAAAAGAGCGTTGGGTGATAAGTCTTTAACTAAAAGGAAATTACATCCTTTACAATTTTCTGTACTCAGACTCACCTCTGTTGTCTGCAGGCAGTTTGATAATTGTGTGATGAAAATAATAAGCAAAAAATACATGAATCGAGGCTTGTTGATCTCTGAAGTGGAAACAACACAAATAAGGTTAATATCTACGAACAGTCCATCTATATACTAAGTTAAGTCGGCGTTCGTATATTTAGTAAGTTAACTGTGCGCCGGTCCATTACACCTTAATGGAAAAACAGATTGGAAACGTCTCGATAACAAATTTAACTATTAAAGTTTTTAACCGATTTAAAAAAAAGAGGAGGTTGTCAATTCATCGGAATCTTTTTTTACATAACTCATTATGTATCAACATTGACCCGATATCGGCACGATGTTGGCGGATAGGAAATGTTAAATAATGATTATTATTTAAACGTAGTTATTTTTACTACATATTAAAGGGCCAATACATATATTTTTATTACTTTTTAGAGGTTTTTGATTGCGTAGGGGATTTAAAAAAAAAAATATTTAACTTTTATTTCCTGTTTCTTAAACTTTAAACATGGTAACTCGACGTATTCCTTGCAGGACGTCATAGTAGGGTTAAAATGCAACAAGTTAAGCCACCAAATGTTCTACCGAAGTTCAGTAGTTTTTGAGTTAGTTACATTTTTAGTGTTTTTATGAAAAATCCCAGATTAAATCATACATACATAATTAGCCTATAATGTTCCCACTGCCTGGGACACAGGCCTCCTCTCTGTGAGAGGGAGCGGGCCGTAATCCACCACGCAGGCCCAGTGCGGGTTGGTAGATGTCACATGTCTTCGTTTTTTTTTTTGTTCTGGGACATGTCGGTTTCCTCACGATGTTTTCCTTCACCGTTTTGAGAGCAGTGGTGATGAAATAATTTACACAAAGTAAAGCGCCTGTCTGGGTTCGATGCCTACAACTCGTAATTCTCAATCTGGAAGAATACGGCGTATAACGATTATTCTCAATATGAGAATAATCGTTTTCGTGCGATTAACAATTGAGTAATCGATTACACAATTACAACCTTTGCACTAGATAATTAACTCAAAGTAATTAAATGCACTATAAATACTTATATGCAAAATAGTGCAACTAATTACAGTCATATTAATAAATAAAATATTAATTAATTACTGAAAAACCAATATAATGATTATCTCTAGGAAAATATACTTGTCTTATCAGCTATTCAGAAAGGTATGATTGTCAATACTTTTGCATGTGCGACAGGGGAGAGAAGAGTTTTATGGGGAGCAGGTAAAATTGTGAGACGGTCAACCTATTGTTTCGTATTGATTATTATTCGTAGTTTTTACCTGGGCTTGAACTCCAAAAACTCGGTAAGCTTTGTGATTGGTCACTTTTGTTCTCTCGGCAAGAGACAGGGTGCGACTTTGCAAAATCTAGTTAGTTAGTTTCAACTCTACGTCGCGCAAGCTCGTGTTTTGCTATCTAGCTATTCCCCTAACTGTTGCCGCGTATCTTGCTCTTCTGCTGTGCTGTACCTTCATAAGTGCTAACTAGATGGATATCAAATTGTACTTTGGAAGCACATACGCTCCTCAATTAATTTCGTGATTTGTGATAAATACTGTGAATTTGTGCCCCAAAACATTATAAAAGTGTAGTTGAAGTGTCTCGGAAACTGTGTTATTGTTATCTAGTGTTTTCCTATCCTAAAAACGATAAAACAAAAAACAAAAAACTTATCTGAATAATAGCAAATCCAATCTGTGAAAAAATTCTACCCACATTAGGATTTTTTTTTCCTGCCACTTGTCAAAATTATTATTATGGCATCTAAGTCACTGATAAAAGGGTTGCCATCTTCAAACCAGTGTTATCAAATAAAAATCTAATTACCCCGGAAACTACGGATCACGTGTATAGATGTGTATAGATAATATATTGACCAACACCTGTGATAGAAATATTGGCAGTACAGACATTGACCATAATCGATTAGCGGATGGGCATGCAGCCCTCTTCTGTACAGCATATTTGGAAAAAGTTACTACTACACAATGCGTTAGTTTTAAATACATAGAGAGAAGATTATATAACGAGAAGAATAATAATGCATTCAGACAGAAACTACTAGAGCATGACTGGAATTTAGGTACAAACACGTTTATACGAAAAATCAAGGAACTACATTCTATTACTTTTAAAAAAAGAAAAGTTAAAATCAACATAAAAAGAATTGGCCGATCTAAATGGCTAACGAAAGGAATAAAGACATCCAGCAAAATGAAGAGATTTCTAAATTTTATAAATAAACCTACGTGTAACAAATTGTTATTGGAATATCGTGAACAGTATCTTAGAATTTATAAAAATGTGATTAGGAACGCTAGAAAAAAGGAAGTCACCAATCAAATTAATAAAGCATCTAACTCTAGCAAAGAAATTTGGAAAATAGTCAATAAAACTCGGAAAAATATTGACAATAATTTTGAAAATGATAAAATAATACTTAAAATAATAATAAAATAATTTGTAATCCTATAGACATTGCTACCATTTTTGCGGAAAAGTTTGACAACAGTAAAGGTGTAAACACTGGTAATCCAGAACTGGCTAAGAAGCATTTAATTGAAAATACTGACAGAGTTGATAAGTTTATGGCTTTTAATCCCGTCATGCCGATAGAGATTTACAAAATGGTAAAGGGTATGGATAGTAAAAAGTCATTTGGACATGATGAAATACCGCTGACCATAATTAAAGATAATATAGATATACTGGCATATCCAATATCTGAAATAATAAATAACTGCGTCAATGAAGGCGTCTTTATGACCAATTTAAGTTAGCCAGAGTTCTACCTCTATTTAAGAAAGGTGCTAAAACAGATCCGGGCAATTACAGGCCCATTTCACTGTTACCGGTTCTATCCAAACTTTTTGAAAAAGTGATCAAATCTAGGCTTGTAAGACATT
Organism: Tiliacea citrago; assembly: GCA_963921375.1. Taxonomy (NCBI): domain Eukaryota; kingdom Metazoa; phylum Arthropoda; class Insecta; order Lepidoptera; family Noctuidae; genus Tiliacea; species Tiliacea citrago. The sequence goes on from OY992800.1 coordinate 24,504,432, forward strand.
TGAGTAGTTTAAAAATAATAAACCGTAATCAGTTTGGATACCAAAAAAGGAAAGGGACACCGGATGCAATAGACTCGTTACTTAATAACGTGGTATATAAGCTGAACAATAAACTTAAAGTTGCTGGCTTATTCCTAGACTTAAGTTCTGCATTTGATACTGTAGAACATTGCATTCTAATGGATAAGTTGGAGCATTACGGTATAAGAGAAAATGTTTTAAAACTTTTTAGTTCTTATTTGACCAATAGGAAACAGTACGTCGAAATTAAATCACTTCACGAAGGTGTGGAAGAAATCCATAAATCGAAATCATTTACTGTAACTAGAGGTGTTCCGCAGGGTTCGGTGTTGGGACCCATTTTCTTTATAATATTTCTTAACGACCTAACTGAATACATTAAAAACATTTTACCAGAAGCTGACTTGATAAAATTTGCTGACGATACGAGTGCTGTTATAGCTGCTGACAATATAGAGACCTTAAAATGTAAATTAAATGTATTAATAGCTGCTTGTGAAAGCTGGTTTTCTATGAATAATCTTAAATTAAATGTAAGTAAGACAAAATGTATGATATTTAGATCTACAGTTAGGAACATCAGATTTTTAACAAATCTTTAGTAAACGTAGAATCCTTAGGCAGTAAAATTGATATAGTAGAAAATTTAAAATTTTTGGGGGTACAAATTGATTCTTTACTTCTTGGAGCCAGAATTAGTTTTTATTACGAATTCAATAAGTAGTGCGTCTTATGCTATCCGATCTCTGAGAGATATTTTGTCTATTGATCAACTTCGTACCGTCTATTTTGCTCTAGTTGAATCTAAACTTAGATATAGCATTCAATTTTGGGGAAATAGCTATAAATATAATGTTAAGGCAGCCTTTACTATACAAAAGCAAGCATTAAGAACCATGCTTCGTTTAAACCAGACAGAATCATGTAGGGAATATTTTATTAAACTTATAATTTTAACGGTACCATGTCTTTATATTTTAGTTCTCCTTACTCACTTAAACAAAAACATAAACGAGTTTGAAACAGACGATGAAAGAAAAATTGAGTAGATACTCGCAGAAAAGATCTTGCTACTATTCTGCAGGCAAAGCTTAATGTTGTCAAACACTCGTCACGCGTGCAGTCTGTCAATCTGTTTAACAAATTACCCGCAGCATTAAAGAATATTCAGAATGTGAACATGTTTAAAAATAAACTCAGGGCTTTGTTAATCAACAAAGCCTATTACAGCATTGACGAATATTATAATGACAAAAATCTTAAAACTAGTATTTTATTAAACTTAAATAAAATATCTGTAATCTTTGACTTTATAAATGTTGTTTTTTTTTTTTTGACATTAAATGTATTTTGTAGAATTTTGCTAGGGACTTTGTATACACAAGAATATTAATGTTTGTAAAGTTAGTATTTTGTATTTGCATAGACGTTCTAACTTTGATGAACGGTGAGGAACGAGGTTAAATATTATATTATAATTCGTTATGTTGCTTCTTTTGTGTACCTACTGTGTAAATATTTCGACACAAATGTATTTTTGTTATGAAATAAATAACTTGAACTTGAACGTTACCGAAAACTGCACAGGAGTAGGTGACTAGGCTCCTGTGTTGGTGAATACTACTGGCAACAACAGTAATAGTAAAAAACTCGTGCAACAGGCTTTTCATCCAAGTTTGTTTATATCGCGACCAAGGTCCTCGTCAATAGGAAGTACCTCAGCTCAAACAGCTTCAACTAGATATGAGCCTGATAATAACAAGACAGGTAATCCAAATGGTGAACCTAATTTAGCGTGCCCTCCAACATGGCAAAGGGTGCCAATAAATGCCAACTCTAAAAAACGCAAGATATCATCCAGTCCATCCCCGGATGCTGTCAAAACATCCAACAGGTTCAGCGAATTACCAATCGACCTAACTGAAAATGAACCTGATCAAGGAGTGAAGAAACCCAGCAAGCCTCCACCTATCATCCTATACATAATAGAAGACCTGAATAAACTAACTGAACTGTTAGAATCTGTTGCTGAAAGAGACCAATTCACATATAAATGTGTAAACAGAAATCAACTACGAGTAAGTAGCGTAGATGTTGTGGTGTACAAGAAGCTGTTATCCCTTGTTCCAGAAAATGGACTCATAGGTCATACTTTCAATACAAGGGACATGAGACCCTTTAGAGTGGTAATACAAAACCTCCATCCATCCACATCCATTAGTATAATCAGGGAGGAACTAGAGGTAACGAGAAACACAGTTGTTGGGGAAATAATCAACGCCAAATTCGGACCTGAGAAAAACCGACCTCAACATTTTTCGTCAACCTAGCTGCAGGGCCAAATAACAAAGCGGTAAAAGACCTCAGGTATATATATCACCAGTCGATTGTTATTGAGGATCCAAAAAAGAAGAAATCAATTGTGCAATGCGAACGAAGCCAACAGTATGGACACTCCAAGAATTATTGCATGCGTCCTTACCGTTGTGTAAAATGTGAATTGTCTCATAAAACCTAAGAGTACCAAAAGCGTGATCGTCTTACCCCCGCAATGTGTGCTCTTTGCAATGGACCTCATCCAGCAAATTACAAAGGATGTGAAGTTTATAAAGAAATACTAGCCCGAAAAAACAAAATGCCCTCACACAAAGTAGACATGACCCGCAAAGTTCTTAACAGTGATAATGGAACTTTTACCAATATTCTTGGTAACACTAACAAGGAGAGAACACAAAGCGTTAAAAATACCTTCGCTGAAGTTCTGCAACAGAACATGCAGCTGAGATAAAGATCGGGCCTAGAACAGCTACTCTTTAAATAAACTGAAAAGTTTGAGTGACTCTTCCAACAAATGAGTACCCTTATAAGTATCATCACCAAGCTCGTCGATCGACTTACAAAATGAATGCACTAAAAATAGCTACCTGGAACCTTAACGGACTAGCCCCCAACAAACAACAGGTTGAGCTTCTAATCTCTGAGCACAAGATTGATATTCTTGTCGTAGCTGAAGCTCATGAATATCAAATTCAAAGATTATCAATGCTATATGACAAACCACCCAGATGGCACTGGACATGGTGGAACAGCGGTCATAGTTAACAAGAAGGTGAAACATCATTTAATACCAGAATACAGAACTGAACACCTTCAGGCAACAACAATTGCCGTGGAGGACAGCACGGGCTACATTAACGTATCGGCGGTATACTGCCCTCCTAAACATAAAATAGACGAAAATATGTTCACCATACTATCACCAGCTCGGAAATCGTTTCATTACGGGTGGTGACTACCGGAACGCTAAACATATTAGCTGGGGCTTTAGACTCACTACAACGCGTGGAAGACAACTTAAAGTAAGCATAGACAAAAGCCACGTATTGGTATCCTCCACCGGTGAACCAACGTACTGGCCAACAGACTTTAACAAAATCGCAGACCTCCTTGACTTTTTTGTTCTGAAAGGACTACCGAGGCACTACCTCAAGCCTGAATCCTGTTACGACAGGTCCTCGGACCACACTCCAGTTATTTTAACAATAAGCACTATGTTGATAGAATCGGAAACCGTAAAAATGCTCACGTCCAAACACACTGACTGGGAATCTCTTAGAGATTACATTGACATCAACATACAAATGAATCTACCATTGAAAACTCCGGATGACATAGAAGAGGCAACAAAATACGCTTATTCAGGAAGCGTGCTGGATAAATACCGCGGGGAAAGGTAAAAGATCGGCATAGTAACTATCCACTAGACATTAAAAATCCTCTACTCAGTAAACGCCGACTTCGAAGAATCTGACATCAAAGTAGACTACCAGCGGATAAAACTGTATTTAATAATGCCTCCGAAAACCTGAAAAAAATTCTACACAATTGGAATAATAAGACATTGGAAGACCAACTGGAATCTTTAACAGCCACTGCATCAACGAACTATTCATTGTGGAAATTCACTAAAAACTATAACAAGCCTCAAAATGCAAGGCCTCCTCTTAAAACCGCATCAGGATGGGCGCGGACATCCCAGGAAAAGGTAGACGCATTTGCACGGCACCTCGAAAAAGTCATCACACCAAATCCAGCCATAGACTTGGAAAATGAGGAGCTAGTTGATAGCGTCCTACGACAAGATTTCCAAATGACGCCACCCCCGCGGCCCATTACAGTACGCAAAGTCCGGCCGGCGGGTTATCACAAAGCTTCAAGATAAGAAAGCCCCTGGGTACGATCTTCTCACCAAAGATATACTTAAACAGCTACCCAGAAAAGCTATTGTGTTTCTTAGATCACTTTTAAATGCAATTTTAAGAATCCAGTACATTCCGCTGGAGTGAAAGGTGTCCCAAATTAAAATGATACACAAGATGGGAAAACCTCCTAACGAAGTATCTTTATACAGACCCATAAAGCCTTCTGCCAATCCTCTCCAAAGTCTGTGAGAAGCTACTGATGTACAGAATATTACCAATTCTAAATAATGAGAAAATTATTCCCGACCACCAATTTGGCTTCAGACAGGAGCATTCTACTACTGAACAAGCCCATCGAGTCTACGAAAAGATAAGGAAAACCCTAGAAGAAAAGCTTTACTGCTCCTCAGTGTTTATGGACATCCATCAGGCTTTTGATAGAGTTTGGCATAAAGGACTATTATACAAGCTGAAAAACCTTCCCCACCAATACTACTCACTAATGAAATCCTATTTGTCGGAAAGAATATTTCAAGTAAAAGAAGCAGATGTGACGTTGGGATTCTGTAATATAACTGCTGGGGTACCGCAAGGGTCGGTACTGGGTCGACCCTGCAGATCTCCCGCAGACTCATGAGGTTACTACAGCAACATTTGCTGATGACACCGCAATACTTGCAAGCCACACAGATCCTGCTATGACTTCACACATGCTGCAAGAGAGTCTCGACAAAATAACCACATGGCTACAAAGGTGGCGGATAAAGACGAGCGCAAGCAAATTGGTCCACGTCACATTTACGCTGCGAAAAGGTGACTGTCCGCCTGTACACCTCGAGAATGTCACACTATCCCACCACGACAGCGTAAGATACCTTGGGTTACATCTTGTCCGACGCCTAACGTGGAAGAAATACCTTAAGACCAAGCGAGACCAACTTAATATCCGTTACAAGAACATACACTGGATCATGGGACAAAACAGTAAACTGAGTACCGACAACAAACTTTTAATATATAAGGTAATCTTGAAGCCAGTGTGGCTTTATGGTATTCAACTCTGGGGCAGCGCCTGTAACTCAAGCATTAGCATCATACAGAGAATGCAAAATTCTATTTTCAGGTCAATTAGTGGCGTTTCTTGGCTTGTCACGAACGCAGAAATACACAAGGAGTTATCAATGAATACCGTCATAGACGAGATCAAACACATCACAACAAAATACCAGGAAAGACTGGAAAGACACCCCAACGATTTGGGTACCGCACTGAAAACAAGAAGTTATAGTTAAACAGAAAAGGGGATAAAATGAAAATGGGTGCTCAACCTGCCCTGACTGCGGTCCGTAGCTCCATTCCAAGAACGAGACAGGTGGATGAGGAGGGTTTCACTAAAGTGGAAAGGAAGAAGAAGAAGCCCTGTTCTCGTAACCTGTGCAGTACCGCACCGAGTGGACCCAACATGCTGCTGCGCCCTGCTGTGCCTACGACGCAGCTGTACATTTCACGTCTGCACCACTCCACGACGATTGAAGAAGTCGTGCAGTATGTGAAAGTGAGGACCAACTGGATTCTGAGGGTCGAAAGGTTGGAATCGCGCCACAACATCAACTTTAAGTCATTTGTGGTACGAATCCCAACCAACCATCTGCAGACCTGCTTGAAAGAGGACTTTTGGCCGGAAGGTGTCGTATATCGACGTTTCCGAGGACGGTTACGCGACACCACGCAGCGAAACACGACGCCGACAACGCGTGTTTAGTTATAGTTTAACTTGGTTAATGTTACTATACTAAAATATGTATGTTTAGGTTAAGGTATTTATCTATGGGCCTGCGTAGCCTGAAATAAATGGATTATTATTATTATAGTTCCTTTATTAATTTAGATACATACAAATTATATTTTTAAATATCAGAATATAAAAAATATATAAAAACATTTAAAAATATAAAAAATAGTTGTCCACCAGTATCGGGAGCAGGGTCCAAGCTACCGGTGGCTAGGGCTGCAGAGATAGGAACCTCCTCACGATGCGAGCCGTATCGAGGAGTACTGCCTTCTGAATCAGGCCCTTGATCCAACTACCTAACGAGAGCCTCGAAAGATGTTGCTCGAGACTTTCGGCCATCAGGCCATTGGCCGATACGACAATCGGCACAATGATAGCCGAGCTCACATTCCACATGTCAACAACCTCGTGTGCTAAGTCAAGATATTTTATTTGTTTCTCTTTCTCAGCTTTCACGAGGTTCTCGTCATGCGGAATGGTAACATCGATAATCATTGCGCGGCGCGCTAATCGATCTATCACTACTATGTCGGGCTTATTGGTGACAATAGTCCTGTCAGTAATGATAGACCGATCCCAGTACAACGTGACATGGTCATTTTCGAGAACTGGGTCGGGCACATACTTGTAATACGGTACCTCAGAATCAACAAGTTTATATTTCAAAGCAAGTTGCTGGTGAATAATCCTGGCTACTTGGTTATGCCTGTGCAAGTACTCGCCATTAGCAAGACGAGAACAGCCAGAGATAATATGTCTGATGGACTCACCCGGACGGTGGCATGCCCGACACACGTCAACCGTCCCGTCCTTCATAATATGTCTTCGGTAGTTATTCGTCAAGATAACTTCGTCCATAATTGCACAGACAAAACCTTCGGTTTTCCCGAAAAGGTCACCAAAACGTAGCCAGGATACGGACGCTAAGAAATCTACACCGGGTTCATGAAGAGCCCGATAGAAGCGTCCGTGAAGCTCCTTGCTTTGCCATACCTCCTTGCGGTCATCGGTAGTAAGTATTACAGGTTTGCGCCAGTTCTCTTTAGCCATGGAGAGCGGGGTGAGTCCCTTGTCCACTGCGACCACATCACGGTGCATACCCAGTTCGGCTTTTAAAAAATATTCTCTGAGACTGCAGACCTCGCGGTTATGGAGGGTCTTTGCATTTAAAAAGCCTCGACCCCCGCACTTCCGCGGGATGTACGGTCTCATCACCGATGATCGTGGGTGATGCATCCGGTTTGCGGTCAGCAGTGTACAGACCCTCCTATCCAGGGCATCTAGTTCGGTCTGAGTCCATTTGAGTATGCCAAAAGAGTACATCAAAACCGGCATGACCCAACCGTTGAAGGCGTGCACCTTGTTTCCGCCTGAAAGAAGACTAATAAATACCTTCTTCAGGCGACCAAAGAAGCGCTCCTTCAACGATTGCTTCATGTCAGCAACGTTGATCCCTAACGCTTCTGACATACCCAAATACTTATAGCTTTCGGATGAGGAAAGGGATCTAAGGTGTATGGAATCCGAGAGTTGGGTTCCTTCGGATTCCATAATCTCTCCTCGTTTTACATGCATGACTACACATTTGTCCACACCAAATTCCATCCTGATGGCGCTACTGAATGTTTCAGTTACCTTCAGTAGCTCGATCAGTCGCAATTTGTTGGGGGCAAAGAGTTTCAAGTCATCCATGTAGAGAGGTGAGATTTGACCTGACCTCCTCTCCTCAACCGATAGCCTAGACCTGAATCCTCCAACAGTGTACTTAGAGGATTTAGGGCTAAGCAGAACCAAAGTGGACTCAAACTGTCGCCCTGAAATATTCCCCGTTTAATCCATACAGGCTCATCATTCCCCTGGATCTGCCGACATCCTGGATAGCGAAGGACCGTTTTCCATTGCCCCATACATGACATCAAGAAGTTGCGCAGAGTTGCATCTATCTTGTACAACTCCAGCACCCTCATGAGCCATGTATGTGGCACCGAGTCGTAGGCCTTCTTATAGTCTATCCAGCATGTCGACAGATCCTTGCGGGATCGACGAACCTGTTGGCTTATGGCCATGTCGATGAGGAGTAGCTACTTAGTACCGCGGGACCCATTCCTACATCCATTCTGAGAGGCAGACATAATGGAGTTATTGTCAATGTGCGTATTAATTTTCACTCTCAAAATGGATGTAAGAAGTTTATAGACCGTTGACAAACATGGGATCGGTCTATAATTCCTGGGTTCCGCGGGACTACCTGACTTATGGAGCAGGTGGGTAACGTCTGTTGTTAGAAACTGTGGTAGCGACCCAGACTCTAAGGATGACTGGAACTGAGATGCCAGGCAAGTGTGTGAACTAATTAAACATTTCAACCAGAAGTTGTGCAGTCCGTCCGGCCCCGGTGATTTCCAATTTGGTAACAGACGGACTGCTCTGGCTACGTCTAATGGGGTGATTATTACTGTTTCCATTTCTGGTATAGTTTCACACACTCGCTCAACTTCCCGCATCCAGTCAGCCTCAGCGTGACAGACGGGCTCCGACCAGATGCTGCGCCAAAATGCACTCGTGGCTGCATCATCCGGGTGGCACACGTCTGTCACATTTTGTTCAGGTCGCTCCCAAGCTCTATATAGCCACCTTTCATTGCTCTGGAACATGCGATTCTGCGTGTATCGATCCACCCGCCGCTTATACCGCCGAATACGGCTCACCCATGCACAAACTTTCTGCTTCAGGAAGTCGATGCGCTCTGTGACACGGGACATGTATTCTCGAGGGCTGATTCCAGTCCCCGAGAAAGCCCGTCTTACAAAGCGCATCACTCGTGGTCGTGTATTGCCCTCCCTGAAGCAGTATAGTTTGCCGATGAGTACCCTGGCCCCATAAATACGGCGCTCGATCCTGCACTGCCAGGCTGGTACGGCTGGTTTTGGTTGAGTAGCTCCGTCACAGTTTGGAAATTTGACGTTAGCTAAACGACATGCCGCAACAGCCGCGCAATACAGAATCGAGTGTGTATCAATGAGATCCTCGCTGCTTTGGAAGAAATGCTTAAGCTGCGAGTCCAAGGCACACACCAGCGCTCTATTTTTCTTGTGCATAGGTAGGCGTGGTAATCGGGGTCTAAGTTCGGTCGGAGTGGACCTATACTCGCCAAATGCATCCTCCAGTGCGCTCCTCAATCGGGCGTTGCATTGGCTACTTACTGTGGCAACCTTATCATCCTCTTCTTCAACATCATGATTGGACCGCGGCGGGATTCCATCAATAATTGACATTCGTACCGCGGTTTGTGCCGGAGTCGAGACGATATGGTTGCTAAGTACCTCTGAGCGCAGCCTATCAAGTGCAACATCGTCCAACCTATGATCGCGTTGGATGACCCGCACCTGATCCGATAGTCGTTGGGCCGAGATGTTGATGGTTGGTTCTAGTTCCTGAAACAGAGACAGCATCCTAGCACGGTACGCAGTGAGGTTAGTTCCTCCCTCTGTAGACTCGTAATATGCGCGCATGACGTTCTCGTTCATAGATTGAGTCCATCTCATGCGCTGCACACAACCACCGGCAGCGGGGACCCGGCTCGGGGCCGGATGGCCCCTAAGTCCCAAACTCCTCGGTGGCCGGCCTCTCCCCTGCCGACGTACAGGTGTTGGCGACGTCGGCGGGGAAAAATACTCGTCGCTCGAGCTCGACGCAACTACCACGGCCGGTGTCGTCACAGCGCTCACAGTGAGGCTGGATACCGGAGGCGGCGAGGCGGAGCTGAGCGAAGAGTCCGGAGGTGGTGGGCTTGCTCGTGTCGTAGCTGATCTCGTCAACATCTTTTCTTTATTTTAAAATCGGTGGATTTTATCGGAGGTGACATGACAGATGTCACCTTCGATTCGGCAGTTTTTGATAAAATTCTTGGTTTTTATTATGATTCATTTTGATTTTTTTTGCTTGATTATTTGGTTTTCAGACTTATTTTATACTAATAGAATAAAGGAAACTGCGTCTAAAATGAATATATAACTGAAGATAAAGAAAACGTATTCCGTGACGTGTTGGTGTAGCCAGCTATTATTATTATTATTATTATAGTAAAAGACTTAAAAGGAAAGACATCGTGTAGCCCACCCACACCTGTGTGGACCTAAGCACGAATACAGAGTAGATGGCTCGCTGGAGTCACGCTCTTCCCGCCAATGTTTACCCCCAACTCATCGGCTAAAAGTAAAAACTGATCGCGGATTGACACAGAAAAAAAAAAAAAAGTGCTGACTATGGCTGCATATTCTAATCCTGCATACGCTGACATAATGTACTGTTACGGTCTTTGTGACGGTAACGCTGCTGAGGCGCGAAGTGAAAATCATATTCGCCTTCCTACCCGCCGACTCCCACATATTACTGTCTTCGGATCGACTTATCGGCGATTATCTGAAACTGGCAGCGTCCAAAGAAACAGGCAAATTGACACTGATCGTTCCCGGAGATACACGGCTGAGAACGAGGAGCTGATTCTTCAACATTTTATTGACGACCCCAATATATCGACAAACATCGTAGCGCGTGAGCTTGGTATGTCACAGTGGAAAGTCTGGTCTGCAGTTAACTTGTCAGGCTGACATCCATACCACTACCAACCCGTCCAATCATTAGAAGAGTGAGATCCGTCGAGACGGCTTGAATTTTGTCGTTTTATGCGAAGTGCCGACGCCGAAGGCGAAAACTTAAATAAAAAATATCCTGTGGACCGATGAGTCATGCTTTGACCGTGATGGTATCACAAATTACCACAATTTACATTAACAAACCGCATCTCAGCGTTGATTCTCGCTTAACGTTTGGATGGGTATTATCGACGACAAGTTAATTGGCCCACATTTTTACCCCCAACACTAAATGGGAACCCCCCAACACTAAATTTATCAAGATTTCCTAAGAAATCATTTTACAGAACACACAGACCAGCTCAGAAGACACAGAACTGCTCACGGATGTACTGGAAGAAAGAAGAGCAAACATGATTTATCAACATGACGGATGTCCAGACCACTTCCAAATCACAATTCGACAATTGCTGGATGAATTTTCATTTTGGGGAGGGTCTGAATTTATGCTTTCGCGGTTGCATAACGACATGCTTTGCTTGGTAGTATGGATGCAGGCCTACCCTGCCGCCTCCTTCAGAGGCAGTAGGGTGGCGAGGTCTTGAGGGGGAGTGCTACAGTCATGTAGATCCTCAAGGCAAGTCTGGCGGATGCACCTTCCTGAGGTTGCCACCCCGTTTCTTGGTCTAATTCCATAAGAAATAGACGTAACAAAAACCACCAAGCGACATCACATCCCTTCCCCAATTCCCTGTAACCCCATTCTCTTCCGTCTTCTGCCTTCCTGTCCCAAATCGCACAATCCCTCCCCACTCTATCCTAACCACATCCTTACTCCCACCCCTCTACTTTTCCAATTTCCACTCCGAACCGCAACGCGTTTGTGATTAGGTGGTAGCGGGCTCGACTTTCACTAAAATCAGCTGATGGCAAGTAGGAGTAAGCAATCACCTGTGCTAGGACTTGCACAGTTGAGCACCGTGAGCGAAGATGGAGGAGTCCTGGGGAGTTGAGCCGAGCGGCTCTGGTTGTAATGTGCCTGTAAGGCAACACGCCCCCATTGGTCCTAATTTCAAGTGAAACGGTGGCCCTACCGTCAGAGGACTAGTGTCCCGTCAGAGGGCCACAGGCGAGGTGCGTGAGGTCCACTGAGGTCGTTCTCGGACGACTGAAGCGGTAGGTAAAGGTCATGCTGACGGTGTAAGTGAGGGTTGATCAGTTCGTTGGGAGTGGCCTTTCGACTCCCTGCGCCAACCCGATCGAGCACCCAATGTCGCACTGTAAACCAGCCTTGCGCTCCTATATCTCTCTGGTAGTCCTAACGTTCGAGCTTTTTTTATAATGAGAGCCGGTGAAACTCCCAAGGGGGGTGCTTGCACTTCCCTCGCCCCTGGTGGCCTTGCGGCTAACGCTGCCAGTACCAACGCGGGCGCCGGTCTGGCTGTGGCGAGAACTACAGCTAAGACCAAAGCCAAAAAGTCCCAGAACATACAAAGGACGTCGGCGCTGACTGGGACCAGTACCGACCCTTCTGAAACTACGGTGAAGACGGCGAAGACTAATTCCACTGTCGGTCCAACCCTCCCTACACAGACACCGGCGCCGGGTAACACTGGCACCGGGATCCTACCCAAACTGAACAGATACAGATCCTACCCAAAATGGGTATTTCTCTTGCCGCTTCGGCGATCATGGCCAGGAAAGTTAAGGATCACTCAATACGTATACTCTCAGACAGCATGGCTGTTTTGCAAGCGCTAAACAGTCACACAGTTGACTCTGGGCTGATATACGAGTGCCACCAGCGCCTCAACCAGGTGGGTTGCCTCAATAATATAACCATCCAATGGATCAAAAGACACAGCGGCATTTATCTAGAGAAAGTGTATGATAGAGTACCTCGGGATATGTTGTGATGGGCCTTGAAAGAGAAAGGTTAGCCCGGGATGTATGTGGAGTTAATTCGTGCTATGTACGGTCAATCTTGTACGTACGCCCGGTCTGCTGCTGTAGGCTTACCCCAAGGGTCGGCTTTAAGTCCTTACCTCTTCCTGGTGATTATGGAGAAATAGCAATAAAAGCTGGAGAATGTTGGCTTGAAAATCAGCATAACCAAAACCGAATACCTATAATTATTTTCTGTGATTTCGCCGGTTTCTCTAGTTCTGGGGCCATGGTGATTAATGAAGTGCTTCTCCTAGTTTGCTTCGACTTTCAGTATCTCGGTCCCATCGTGCAAAGCAATGGCGAAGTAGATCGGACGGTTAAGCACAGATGCAGAAGCACGATTAACACTGGATGGATGAAACGGCTGCAGGTCACGGGAACAATCTGCGACTCCCGCATTTCCCTTAAACTTAAAGGGACCTCTTAGATTAAAAAGTATTCCACAGAACAGTCCCCCGACAGCAATGATAATTTTATTTATCTGTTTAGTCAGAGCATCTATTCTCAACCTTATTTCGGTTCTTTTTAGTGCATTACTTTTAAATTGTCTTTTTTGCAGTCGGGTTTTTGATTTTTTTAATTATTTATTTTAGGCTTTTTAATGTCCAGGCACACTTATGAACAAAAACTGTGTTACTTATATAAGTCGGGCAAAACCAACTACACACATTGGAAGGCTTATAGGCCTATTAGCCTCACATCTTTTCTACTGAAAACCCTGGAGACACTCTGTGGTAGACACATTCGAGACGGACCTCTTCGGGTAAAATCACTTCATAAACAACAGCGTACGTACTCCACAAATAAATCAACAGAATCCGCGCTACACAGCGTGGTCTCCAAGATGGAACGCGCAGTCGACCACAAATGGTCATCACTGGCCGCCTTCATTGATATTTAGGGCGCTTTGACAAAACCATGTTCAACAGTATTAACATGGCCCTAGACAGACACAACATAGACTCGGCTGTGATTAGCTGGACCACCAATACGCACAAACTGAGAGCTGTACAAATACCGGTAAATGACACTACAAGGGCCATCGTAGCGAAGGGCTGCCCGGAAGGGGGCGTCCTCTCGCCGCTTCTATGGAACCCGATTGTAGACAACCTCATCAAAACACTCAATGACAAAGCTTATTTAACCGTAGGCTACGCCAACGACATAACCATAATAATAAATGACACCCACGTAAACACCTTATGCAACCTAAGCGCCAAGTTTTGAAAATAATTGAGGACTTGTGTAATAAACACCAAGTATTGGTGAACCCTACAAAACAGAACTGATTCTTTTCACAAAAAAGAGGAAGTTGGCGACGCTACAACTACCACGATTCTTTGGAACTACCCTAAACCTATCAACTGAAACCAAATACCCCCAGGTATATTTTTTTGGACAAACAGCTGAATTGGGCAAACCACCAACTATATCACCACAAAAGCCACCATATCCCTATGGCAGTGCAAGCAACTGCTTGGAAGAAACTGGGGTACCAGCCCCAAGGTCACCTACTGGCTAAACAACACAGTCATTTGACTAATTATCACTTATGCCTCACTGGTCTGGTGGCCCAGGACGGACCTGAGCACAGCCCAAAAAACCTCGAAAAAATGCAGCGGTTCGCTTGTGTAGCAATCACTAGCAGTATGAGGACTGCACCCACTGTCGCACTACAAATAATGCTTGTAGTGCGGGAGGAGGCAGCCCTGGCCGCCTTCGGGCTCTTTATATCGGGAACCCTGAGCAAAGACTAGAGTCAAGCATACACGCATAAAGGAAGATGCAATCAAACGACAACCGATTAGCGTACCGACTGACAGGTTATATGAATTCATATAATTGTTTATTTTTATTTGACTAAGTCAATTTATTTTTATTTACTAGTGACATAATATACTCATGAAAATGTTTTTTTGTATGAGTTGTATTGCTATAAGTGGTTAGCTAGCGACCTAGACAATTGATTATATTATTCTTGCCTGAGCAACCGGCAGCAAGTTCGTCATGCTCCCTTAGATGTCACTGCTTGCGGTAGCGTCGGGGGTCGGGTTGCCTCCTTCCCTCAAATATGGCGAGGGGGGTGATGGTTGATCTTTGCGTTATGCTCGTGAACGGGTGCTGCTTGTGGTGACTGGTCGTTTTGCTGACCATGGTTTTATTATTGTTATTAATGATTAACTGTTTTTTATTTTACTACGATGGTGCTAGTTTATCATTTTTGACTTCGAGTTGCAGCTATAGCTTTGTGTGGGCGGGCACGCCCATTATGCCTGGAGGCTTTTATTTGGGTACGTTCTGTTTACGTTATTTCTGCTTGAGTATAGTTTTAGACGATTTTTATGTTTTTTTTTTGGTATAGTGGCGTGTGCTAGCTAACATAAGGCAAATAATTTAATGTTGTGTTGCGTAATGCAAATTCTTTTACATTTTATTGTATAGATTCAAGTTTTATATCTGAACAGACAGCTGTGCTGCTGGGGAGTTTGTTGCGCCACTTCTTCTTCCCAGCTAAAGCACTAGGAAGTGGTGAAGGGTGGGCGTTTTTGGGGGACTGTCTTATGTAATTTTTGACGTTCGAAAAGTGCTGATTCTCAGCCTAGTTTGATTAAATGACTTTTGACTTTGACTTTGACTTTTGATGATGGCATCACCCTGCGACAAAGCCCTGAAACTACACATTATACTCACAGAAGAACAGTGTGACTACTCAGGCCCGAAAAAGATGAGAGTATACACCGACGGATCATAGACCAACTCCGGAACCAGAGTTGGAGTTTTCTCACACGATTTCAACTCAATGGTCCACGTGAAGAATTAAGTGCGGAAACCAAACCCTCTAACATATATGTAGAACATAGATATAAGTCGGGTAAAATGTAGAGATGATTGATGGCATGCCAAACAAAACAGACAAATGAAAATTACAATTTAGGTGAGTGGTTCAATTCTTCAAGAGAATTTTCATCAACACACCCACATTTCAATGATAAATAAACAAAACAATTTATTTGTTTCGTTTTAAATATGATTTATACGGATATTTATAACTATTCAAAATTTCACATGATAGCACGAGGTCCGTCACAAACGGCCCATTTTTACGCTATCAAAAACTTTTAAAACCAATTTATTATTCCTATTTAATTTAATTTCCTTTATTTTGATACCCTATTCGATAAGTTTAGTTAAACTATTTTTATTACTATTTTGCGTTAAAAGTATAGTATCGTCGGCGGAGCGGTTTAAGTAACTACACGTCATCGCACACCGCTTCGCCGGATCAAATCCCAATATATTACAGAAAAACTTATTTTAGCTTGTTTAAATTTAATTATTAATTATTTTATTAGTATCAGACAAAACCCGCTAAAAATTAATTCTTCCTACAACAAATTCTCTCATTCTGATTCCGACTTCAGTAAAGCGCCTGAATTAGAGGCGAACAAATTGTGTCTATACGCAGCAAGTGTAAACAACCGGAATGCGAATTTACGCAGGCGCTTAATATGCCACCACTAGACTTTAAAAACACTCTGACAGAGTGGCGCAAGGAGCTTGATGCACGAATCAGTATAATTTCTGATAACATTCTGAATATTAAAGGCGAGGTTGCTGCTATTACCGTGGTGACATCGGAAATTAGAAACGTATATTCGCTCGGAGCAATCTCGGCTTACGAATCAACTATCAGGACCTTGAGGGAAAATACGACCGCTTATCTAATGAATTAGCTGCTGTACAGAGCAATGTTCAATTCTAGTCTGATAAACATATTTAAAAATGCGCATCGAAAGGAAGGAGGATGAAACAAAGAGCTTAATCAATGATCTCATGTTGAAAATTGACTACTAATACCAAAATGCTAGACAGTGCAACTTGGAGCTGTGTGATGTGCCTGAAAGACGCCATGACAATCTGCTGTCGATAATCGAAAAAAATGGCTCTAAAATCAATTTTAATGTAAATGTCAGGGATAATAACTCGATACATCGGGTTCCTCATGCACACCAGAATAATAACAAACCAGGATATACCTACTTTGTATTTCGTATTATACGTTGGTTGTAAACTAAAAATAATTTGTCAATGGTGTTTTGGTGAAACATTCGTGAACCTATTTGAATACTTTTAATCTTTAATGAAACCTATACCTTTCGAATGTGCAATGACTTCTATAAAAAAAAAAAAAACGAAACTTTAAAGAATACCTTGTTCGTTATTCCAGGCAGGTACAAATAAGGTTAAAACTCAATATTTTTTAGGGGTCATTCTGTGTTCGCAATTTTGTTCGAAATAATCCTAAAGACACAGCTGTGTTCGGACGTGCTCATATCAACTACAAACCAAACCTTAGGGGACATCTATTAGACGTCACGTCTCGTAGCACGTAGCGCGTAGCGGACACGTAGCACCGTAGCTGCGCCAGACAGCGTAGCAAGCTACGCACAATAAGCGGTTACGTTATTTACTGCATATTGTATGCGCTTCGCTCACATGTTCTGAGTGTGCAACAGTTTAAAATCATATTATTTTTTATAAGATTTTGCTTTCGTTTCCGTGTTCCGGTCTATCTTAAGAGCACAGACTTTTTTCTTACGATAAAATCCGCGGGTTAAAATTAAAGTTTACTCCAGTTACTGAAGCGTATTCTTTTCTTTATTACCATCGCAACCACAATGAAATAAACATAACAAATGTTTCTTTTATTATGTGCCATTGATTTTTTTAAATAAACCTGTCTACGATAGATACAGAAATCGTGGTTTTGACAACTTTATTAGTATTCGTACAAATTACGTTCTTTAGTTGCCTATTTTGGTTATAACCTGTGTTGACCGCATAATTTCGTCTCAATTTCATTTTGCAACTAGTCACCTGTTATCTAACCTTTAAAAATGAAAAAAGGAGTAATCATTGGTTAAGAGCTAACTTATAATTTAGCGAATCAATGGCTATTCAGTGGTGGGAGAGATTGTTGTAAATAAGACTCTTTTAGTTAATTAGGCGCTATATTATGTTACAGACATCTGACGTGGTAGCGGCTGATGATTTAGGATTTCTTTTTACATTATTGTTTGAATATTATCTGTATCCTCCACACCGCAGCTGCAGCCCCCACGCCCTGCAACATATCCCTTTTTTATAATTTTTTTTTTCACGCTAAGAAATGCATTACGCATCGCGCTCGTGGGCGACGAGTCGGGGTATGTGGGAGTCCTGTCACAGTATACCCACTAAAACTCAGTGGTGTTCCCAAATCGCCGTGGTGGGAGGGCCATGGGATAACGGCTCAGCCTTTTCTTTTCACAACCCTCCCGGCGCATGCCCGCCTAGCTGGCGGGCCCCTCATGCCCCCCCGGTACTGGGGGGCTACGGGGATGGCCGGGAGCACCTGGCCATTCCCGTCCGACACTGGTGGAGGCCTGTGCAATACAAGTTAGGGTGCCCCCGCACCCGTTGCCTGCTGGCCTCCACCTGGGAGGAGTCGGAGGTGACGTTCAAACTGACGTCTTCTTCGACCCCTCCTGCGCCTTCGGAGCGGCACCGCGGCAGGATCGTCCTCCCGCGTGCACTCTGCCGCCTCCTTCTGGGACATGACGTGTTCGCAGAAGGAGGCGACTGCCGCCCAGGACCCCTCATCCCTCAGTATGGCTTTAACCAAGCCGGGGAGTAAGAGGTCTGGTCCGATCACCGCGTTTAGACTGTGGCGCGGCTCGGACCACGATGGGCACACTTCGAGGGTATGCTGCGCCGTGTCCTCCGCCGCGCCACAGTGGTGGCACGACGGCGTCTCCTCCCGTCCGATTCGATGCAGGTACGATCCGAAACAGCCGTGTCCGGACAGCACTTGCACCAGACGGAACGAGAGGAACCCGTGTGACCGCTCGAGCCAGTCTTGCAGGACTGGCCCAATCGCGTCGAGGGTTCGGCAGCCGAAGGCTGCAGTGGCGAGGTCCCCCGTCCAATGGACGACGATGGCGTCTTTCGCCTCCCGCCGGACTGCAGTCCGCTCTTCCAGGGCTGGGGGTTCTCCTCTCGCCCTCCACCCGACGTCCATTCATACACTCTGGCGAGCACCCACGCCTCGAGTTCCCAAGGAGGGATGCTGGCCAGAGCGCATGCTGCCGCAAAGCCCACCGTGCGATGGGCCCGCACCACAAGCTGGGCTATGGCCCGTTGGGGTGCCCGCAAGGCCGTGGAGTTCTCCCTCCTGTGGAGGGAGTCCTCCCAGATGGGAGCTTCGTAGAGGGCCATACTCCTCAAGATGCCGGCGTAGAGTTGCCGGCATCGCGCGCTGGGCCCCCCCAAGTTAGGAAGCAGCCACGACAGGGCACCCGCGGCCTTCAGCAGGCGCGACGACAGCCCGCTAAATTGCGGACCGAAGCGCCACCTGCTGTCGAGTACAGGGCCCAGATATTTCATCTGGGCCATCACCTCAATTCTGACGCCCTCCACAAATATGTGGGCGTCAGGTGGGGGGCGCTGCCAAGGGCCGTAGAAGTACACGGCCTCGGTCTTGTGCAGCGCCACCGTTAAGCCTAGGCAGCGGATCTTCCCTGCAACCAAGGATCCGCCCGCCGATGCCAAGTTGGCCGCCTCTCTGAAACTCCCCCCCGGGCGGTGAGGAGAGTCATCCGCATAGCAGACGACACTCGTGCCTCGGAGGAGAGTTCCCCTGCAAGAGCCAGTCATAGCCGACGTTCCAGAGGAGAGGTCCTATGACTGACCCCTGTGGAACGCCGGCTTCAACGGCATACCGCCGGATTTGGCCAGTCCTATCCACCAGGAGGATCGCCCGATCCTCCAGGTAGCTGGCCAGCAGACTGCGCATGTATCGAGGCACTCCGTGGAATCGGAGCGCCTCTAGGATAGTGGAGTGGGGAACAGAGTTGAAGGCGTTGGCTATGTCGAATGACACAGCCAACAGTCCGTCCCCCGCTTCCATCGCCTCCTTGACCTGGCCCATAAGGCAGGCCAGCGCGTCCACCGTGGAACGCTCAGCCCGAAAACCGAACTGAGCGTCCGACAAGTCCGGCCCAATACTCCGCAGATGGCTCTTAGGCGGGCAGCGATAATCCCCTCGAACATTTTGCCGACCTCATCGAGCAGAACGATGGGCCGGTATGCCGAGGGGGAGTCTGCTGGGCGGCCCTCCTTGCGAAGGAGGCACAACTGTCCCTCCTTCCACGGTTTCGGGAACCTTCCAGATGCAAGGCATGCGCTGAAGAGGTCCCGAAACCTCTCCTCCATTTGAAGGGCAGCGATCGCCACCAATCTCGCCGGAACACCGTCGGGGCCCGGAGCTGTCTTCTTGGCGTGGATATGGAGAATTGCCGCGCCAAGTTCCGACTCCGTGACAGGAGGGGCCTCCTCGTCTTCCTCAGCTGGCGGAGCTATCCCCCGCGGTGGGCCCATCACTGGTGGGGTGAAGTTGTCGTCCCTACACGGGAACAGGGACTGAACTACCCCATCCAGAAAGGAGGGCTCCAGGGTCTCGGCAACCGGGGGACCAAGGTCAACCAAGGTCAAGGGGGAAAAAGGTCACCGACTTGGCGTTCAGGTCTCCCAGTACGGAGACCTGACGCGGCACCACCCTACCGACCACGGCCACCAGGACTCCGAGATAGTTCTCGAAGTCCTGAAGAGGGCGGTTTGGGGAGAAATAGACCCCCACAAGGGCCAAGTCTCCCCACGCGGATGCCACGTATCCCGGTCCCCTCTTTAATAGCAAGAGGGGAGGGGAGTCTGTGGAAGACCGCGCCGCTAGTGCCACCAAGCCGTCCTCGTCACCCAGCCAGCTGCCGGGGATTGAGTAGGGCTCGACGACCACCGCCACGTTCACCAACCATTCGGCCATGACCTGCACTAACAGGTCCTAGGCCGCTCTGCAGTGGTTGGTGCTCGCCTGGAGGCGCATCCTCCATATACCACTCATAGTCGGAAACCATTATTCCGACATCGCACCAGTCTCCTCAGCTGCCGCCGCTGGAGCTACAACGGCGACGACGGCGGCAGTGGTAGCAACAGGGCGAACCTGCGCCGGCACCATGCCCTTCCTCACGGGGGGCTTGCAGCTCCTGCCTACCATCTTGTAGTCCGCGGGGCGACCACTAGCAGCACACGCCGCGCAGTGTGGCGCAGCGGCGGAGCGGCAAGCGGCACTCCTGTGTTCCTCCTGCCCGCATTGGAAACAGGCGGCTCCCCAGTCGAATTTGGAGGGACACGTGACTCGGGTGTGACCGAATGCGAAGCACTTGAAGCAGCGCACAGTCTGTTCTTCAAGTGGCCGGACCACAACCGAGCTGAAGCCAACAAGCAGCCGCCCTTTGGTCGCAGCAAGGCCGTCCCCAGCCGCGGCAACTGGGCACTCGACGCGGATGATGCCCATGCCACGACGGCCAAGCCTGATCCCACTTGGCTCCACCCTTCACCGCGCTCACGTCGCAGCCTCCAGCCGCCGCAACCACCACATCCTCTTTAGTGACCGAATCGTCCAGATCGGCCACCTCCAAGGCTGCGGTCTTAACAGGCCTGACGACCGTTGCCGCATCCGCGATTACCTCTTGCAACTTTGTTGCAAAGAGGTCCGCATTTGTGCCGCGCTTTTCCCCCGAGAACTCGAAAATTCGAGCCCCGGTTAGGGTTCGGCGGCACGTGATATTGCTGATCCGCAGCCGGGAGGGATCAGCACTGGGACGAGCCCGTTTAAGGACGGACTCGTAAGTCTCGCCCCGCTCCACGGCCTCCGAGGTGATGGTGACCACGACGGCCGCGGTTTTGGGAGGAACCAGCTTCCTCCCGCCGCGCGCCGGCTGGAGCCCTTTTGGCTGCAGGAGCAGTCGCAGCGGGCTTGGGGGCCGACTATTTCTCCTTTTTCTTCCCTTTCTTGACCACTTCCGTCCACGACTGGTTGGACGGGGTGGTGGAGGGAAGAAGGGCGTCTTCCTCCTGCGAGTTCTGGGAGGCTGCTGGAGTGGCAGACGACCCAGATGCTCCCTCCGCGGTTGTGGTGGGGGCATGAGGAGCCGCCTTGGTCCTTTTGCCCTTACCCTTGCCCTTGGAGGGCTTCGCACCCGATACCGGGCCTGCTAGAGGCGCAGGTTCCGGCTCCCGCGGCGGTGGCCTCCCTCCCATTCCGCTTTTCAGGCAAGAGCCGGTCCTCGATGCCTGCGAAGCAGGCCATGGTGAAGGCCCTCTCCTCCATGACAACCCTGCGGAACATTTCTTCAAGGCTGGCAGGGGAGGAGGAGAAGCCTGTCGCCACCGGACCCGGGGCAGAGTGGGCAGGCCTCGCCGTGACCTCAGCCAGCTTCTGGTGGTCAGCTGGCTGACCTCCGCTTGCAGGCGATCCACTTTTGCCTGCAGCTGCCACGTCTCGTCCGTGGCCGTCCTCTTCACCAACTCCAACACAATGCCGCGCATGCTGGCAGCCCGGCATTTGAGGCCCTTCTGGAAGGTCCCCTTAAAATTTGAAGACTTGGAGGCGACCTCCAGGACCTCCTCCTTATCCTCAAGCGCCATGCGCTCCAATTCTGCTAGGGAGTGGTCGGCATACAGCACATTGGATGCACCATAGCCAGCCCTCCACCTGGCGACTTGCGCCTGCCGCTCCTTGGCGGCTACCCTCTCCTCCAGGTCTAACTGGAGTTGCGCCCTTTTCGCCAGATTTAGCTGGCGCTCGGCGTCCACCAAGCCCACATCGTGGGTATGAGCCGCAGCAGAAGTCGAAGCCTTTTTCGACTTCGACTTCTTCTTCGCCTTACCCACGGCCGACTCCGAGGAGCCCTCGGACCTCTTCCGCTTGAAGACTTGACGTGTCCATGTTGGACTCGTCGGAATCCGACAGCTCGTCCGACCTACAGAACAAGCTGGCCGCAGATGGTGCGCGGTCAGCTTCCGACGCAAATGCACCACCGGCGTGGCCCTGAAAAGGGCCGTTGGGTTGGCCCAGAGAAGGGCCATTGGGTTGGCCCTGAGAAGGGCCGTTGGGTTGGCCCTGATAAGGGCCGTTGGATTGGCCCTGAGAAGGGCCATTGGATTGGCCCTGAGAATAGCCATTGGGTTGGCCCTGAGAAGGGCCGTTTGAATGACCCTGGGAGGGGCGATTCGTAATAAATCGGCCAGACGCATCCCGCATTGGCTTACCCATCTTTTTAAAATTAAAACTCTCAATATTCGCAGACGACCGTATTAATATCTACGAATCACAGCGCACTTTAGCCGCCGGTCTGCCACTCCGTTACGGTGGTCAGACACGGCGTTGCCCGGGGGAAACTACGTGGAAGTATGCGCTGTGGGGGATCCCCCCTGCAACATATCCCTGCATGTAGTTATACAACTGTGACCGCAACCTACGACCACCCCTCAATATTTTCACTCCAATAATGACACAACGCTAATTAGCACTCTTTGTTCGGAACCAACTTTATAACTTCATTTACGACGTGAGTGTAAAATTTAAACGAATGTTTCATTCTTTTATTTGATTTTGATTAATAATTTTTGGTCCTTCCACCCGCGCGCTGCCCTTCCATCTGCAAACAGCTCGACGAGCGCCAACACAACGCTTGATGCAACTATGTGTCGCAGCCCACAGATAATTACGACGGCTTTTGACTTGTGATATACCTACATTTATTATTTATTGTGTTGTGCAGTTTGTGGGATTCCGCTTTAATTACGTAACTGTGCGCTGATTAATGTTTCATTGAAAAGTATGGAATTTGTTCCATTACGTCGGATCGCTGAATTATTAATCTGTCACAATTTAATGAGATTAAGAAGTAACTCGCTTCAGTTACAAAACTCTTGCTTTTCAAACAGTTCCACCGACTGCTCCGTTTGAAGCCAGCGACGGCTTCTGCACTTTTATCAGTTTGTTACAATGAGACGACTTTGAGGAAATACTCCAACAATTGGCCGCACTTTATCTACTGGTTTACTGGCTTTAACTAAGTCAGTAAATATTGATGATTGTTTAATCTTCGCATACACACGACTACTGAGTAATCAGAAGCTGCGGCTCCAAAAACATAAATGTGAGCTGAGGCGAGTGGGGCAATGCCGCAATGAGTCGAAACAGAAAGTTTGTATGGGACCAATCTGCCGGCGAGCCCATATTAACGAGGTTTACTCAAATAAAAACTGGGTCTGACCGGAATATTACTTTTGACCAGTTTTGAAACCGGACGCCTCATATTTTCCAGACCATTCGGATTGCGCCGTAAGCGGCACTTTAACATTATTGTGGCTGCCTTTTGTGTGAATAACACTACGATTCCCAAAAAGGATAGATATCACGTATCTATGTTAGCGGGTTTGGTTTCCGCACTTAGATCACGTATCATAAATTAAGTTAATTATTACGGTCCTAATATAATAAAGGCCGCCATTATCGGAAATATCTCAGTTCCGTGCCATTTCTGGTTTTTATTACTGAAATTGTTCATTACATTTGTTGAGCTGGGACTTCGAACCAGGACGCCAGAAGAATGAGGAAATTCTTTATAAATATTTTTATTCTGTGTCCTGCCTTTATGTCATGTAGGAGAAAAAATATTTGTTTTATCTGGCAGTTCATGTATCTCGTACGGACTAGATTCAAGAGCTTGTTTGGACGCTGGGGATATTTGGACAATCGTTTTCCGACAGTATAAATTAATTCATCAAAACAATACACTATTCATCATCAAAACAATACATTATTTTGCCCTAAATAGAAAACCGAAATACTCTAAATTAATACTAATATAAACTATTCCACTAAAAATCTGTTCAGAATATTCTCAAATCTATATTTAATCTATTATATACATTTAATGAATCTGTAGACGAGGCGTTTCAGTACATTGAAAATATAAAAAAAAAAAATTGTTGCGACTGCCTCGTTTTTGCAATGCCTCAGAAATGTTCGAAGTAACACTAAACGGATTTCATGCCATTATCTGCAAAAAACGCCTCACTCCTGGGCAGAATAAGGGGTCATCACAATAGCATTCTGAAGGCTGTAGCGGTAGATAATTCGAAGAAAATTTGTGCGAAGACTTATACCATACTTTCTATTTCTCGTTGTGTCTAGTTAGTGGGTGAACTTCTCATTAATTTGTCTTTAGTTTAAGTTACTAACAATTGTATTTTAAGTGAAAACCTATTAATAACATTTTACGGATCTTTTAGCTGTTCGAATTAAAATGATTTTACTAGTCTTTTTTTTTTGTCTGTTTTGTATGTAAGAGATTAAGTTGTTAAATCATCACGTAAGAAGTACAAAACCAATTTAGTTAACTTTTATACTAAAATATTGTGTGTAACTCGGAGTTATATTTAATTTTTGATTCATCGCAATGGCTTCAATCTATTAAAAGATATAGGAATTTAAAGTGTTCAAGAAGAATTACGTAATGTGACGACATCTATGAGATGCACACACACACACACATCATCACGCTACCATCACCATCGTCATCATTGCTACATTGTGTAAATGTGTTATTACAACATTTGGCGCCAATATGCCAAATGGTACTAACGAATCTGAGTGATAAACCATAATAAGTAGTAATTATATTACTAGTTACTTTACAGTAATGATACAGTTACCTTTATGACGAGTTGTTATACGTCATAAAGGTAACTGTGTCTGTGTTATTTAAAAAAGTAATGATAATAATTATAATTTTGATGTAGAACGCGCTCGCCGCAGGAACCGCATGCGAATAGTGGAAGCCCCTATTACAGTTATTATTTAATAAAAATTGTAAACATTCAAATTCACAGTATAAACTGACTCCAATCCATAGTAAAATGAGCAAGTGACAATTTATCATATTAAAATAAACAAATAACCAACAGTGCGTGATAAATAATCAAAAATTGGCCAATTGCGTGTCGGACCACGCTTCCGAAGTTGGGATGAATTTATCCCAAGAACAAACTTAAGATTGTGGTTGAAAAACATTACCTCATACAGTCCAACTGCAAATGTAAGTTTGTATGCACAATATTGAAAGATTTACCATGTTATTTTAAGACAATAGACATTAAGGTTTTCTCAATACATTTGCTCAAAAAATGCATTTACGAAGCCTGTATACATTGTTCGAAAGTTAAAAATTACGCACCATACAACGGAACGGGCGGTAAAATAGGTACTCTCACCTAAGTACATGTTTTACCGCCCTCTGCCTGGTATAGCGCCGTGCGTATCCGTTACGGTTATTTTTTAATTACCATATTAAATATATAAGAATTACATCCAGGGAGTTTGAAATTACGAGGATAAATAAGCTGAATGATCGAACCTCCTTGGAAGCGCTTTTGCTCAATACGTTTATCTCACTTTATTATTAAAGAGAAAATGAGACGAAAGATGTAGTACTAATTTTCACCATGTGCACGTGGTGCCATTTGCAAATTCGCGCCATTTTCTTATTAGAAATGTCAAAGATTGTTGCGACTTTCCGACTGATATTTACAAAATAATAATATGAGTTCAAGCGAGGAATCCGATATTAATATGGAATCTACTGCACCTACTGATATCTTGAATGAGCCACCAAAACCGTGAGTGCTATTTCATGATTTACAATAATTTTATATCATGGAAGACTCGAAGAAATACGCAATCATTCTCTTAAAATGTTTTGATGGCTTTATTTGGATTATTTTATTACTTATTGTACTGTTTTCTCGCAAATGTGTTGAAAAACGTTGTATGACACACGCGCGGAAATTGGTATTTACAAACTCGTGACTATGGTAAGCCCTCGACTTCGTCTCGGGCTTACATTCATCTACTCGTTTGTAAAAACCAACTTACCGCCCTAATATCATAAATAACTATTCTGTAATCTATAAGTAAAGAACTACACTCGCTAAAGCCTTTGACACCGTTGCAATACCTATACTTCTAAAGAAGCTGGAGGTCATTGGAATCAGAGGACTGTCATTGGATTAGTTTAAATCCTATTTAACCAACAGACGTCAGTGTGTGAAGGTGGGTGAGAACATCAGTTGTCAAAAAATATGATATTTGGAGTTCCACAGGGTAGTGTTCTCGGCCCAACCTTATTCATCATCTACATAAATGATATTCACCGTATTTTAAATCAAAATGCAGATACCATATGCTATGCTGACGACACGGTCATTCTCTTTCATGGCAAATCCTGGGATGCAGTACATGAGGAGGCACAAAAGAGTTTGACTAGTGTCATACGATGGCTTGACTACAATCTTCTTTCGTTGAATACTGACAAAACCAACTACTTGTGTTTCTACAAAACCCAGGCATCGGCGCCCAAACTACCACTAGACATCAAAATCCATTGTTCATCCTGTGACCCTCTTCTGTGCACCTGCAGGAAAATAAAAAGGTAGAATCGATTAAATATCTGGGGGTTTTAATAGACCAGCGGCTCTCTTTCAAGCCCCATATTGACCTGGTGGCCAAACGCACCAGAAAATTGATTCACATAATGAAACTCTTGCGTAACTCTGCCAACAAGAAAACTCTCAACATGGTTTATGTAGCATTATGTGAGTCAATTCTGTATTACTGTATAACAATATGGGGTGGAGTTGGAATCACCACCATGATCCAATGCAAACGAGCCCAACGGTCGGTTTTGAAAGTCATGCTCAAAAAACCTTTCAGGTCCCCGACAGTTCTGTTGTACCAAGAGCCGCATTACTCAATGTCCGACAGTTGTACATCTTAAAAATGGTACTGAAACAACATAAAATTGTAACACACACCCCGGGATACTCGCAACTTCTCAAACGTCGGGTTTTTAAGTGTGCTTCGATAAGAACACATACAACCTTCGCACAACATATGCAAGAGTTCATGCTCAGTCACATATACAACAAAGTGGTGAAGATGTGTGACATCAGTAACTGTAGAACTGGCCTAGTCAAAAAGATTGTTTGCAACTGGTTGCTAACCCAATCCTACAGTGAAACCGAAGCTCTCTTAAAGGTAATTTCGTAACACACCAACAAATACACACACGCACGCACCTTCACACGCACACACACGCACCCCCCACACATACACACTCTCTCTCGCCACATACACACCACACACACACACACTCTCTCTCGCACACATACACACCACACACTTATACATAGTGCACATTGCTCTCAAAACATTATTTTATCTGTCTTTAATTTATTTTATTTTTTAATATGTAAACTGTTCATAGTCTAGACATTGTTTTAATTGTTGTATAATAATAACACTTTTTCATGTGCTACTCGATTGTAACAGTAACAATTAATGTAATGCGCATTTGCATATGGCAATACCACCCAAGGACTCTACGAGACAGGCTCGACCTAGTGTGGAGTTCTTAGGTAAAGTTATTGCTTTGCGTCTTATCCAATAATGTAAACCTAGCTTTTAATGTAGGTAGACTATAAGGAAAATACTTTAAAAAAAACTTTTTTGGAAAATAAACAAACAAATATTTTCTGTATTTTTTTTTGTAAATTTCAAATTAATCTGTCCAAATAGATTCGGAAGAAATCGGCTGTGACAGACGGACACACGAGTGATTCAATGTTTTCCTTTTGATGTATAGAACTCTAAAAACTACAAATTAAGTTAGCAAATTGTATATAAAAAAACGTGTTGTGAATGTGAACCACGGTGACTCATCGACTCATGATTGCGCGGAACAATTCGCTACCATATAATTATGGTCGCAAACCCAAAACACTAATTAACTCATTACTCGGCTGTACAAATAAGCTGTTAATTTTTACCATTTCCTTGTTGAAATGGTAAAAATTAATAGCTTATTTGTGCTGCGTGGCGTAAAAGCTTAGACGTCAACACCTAAAGCATCGTGGTTCAAACCACGGTTAAACTAAGGGTTTTTTTGTGATAGATATTTTATAATGTTTGTTGTCTGATTACATCACAATATTTTTCGAACATCTATATATATATATATAAACATACAAAATATATTTTGGGGATTTTTAAATACCTTTTTTATGCATCATACTGATCATACTAGGCACTATGAGATCCTGTAATGATAATGATAAATGATTTTTTTCTGTAAGTAGGTTTGTACAAACACTTATACACGTCAATCATATGTAAAAAAAACTAGATGAGGTCGGCGTTACGCATCTGACTACTCTGAGAAGAAAGGCCGAAACAAACTCAGAGGTCACAGTCTTGTGGTCAATATCATTCAAATTCAAATTCAAAATCTTTATTGCGAACTAAGTGTACAGGATTTTATAGATGTTAACAATAGGTAGGTTCTAGAACTTAGTTGCCTGTTAAGGCATTGCAATTTAAATGGTTAAAAACATAAGAAGAAAAAAAATATATATACTTGCTCAATATTACAGTTATACAAACTTAACATTATATTATATTAATAATTATCATTATTCATATATTTTATATTATCATTATTCATTCATATATTATCACA
The DNA here is from genome assembly GCA_963921375.1 of Tiliacea citrago. Taxonomy (NCBI): domain Eukaryota; kingdom Metazoa; phylum Arthropoda; class Insecta; order Lepidoptera; family Noctuidae; genus Tiliacea; species Tiliacea citrago. The sequence goes on from OY992800.1 coordinate 24,533,452, forward strand.
TACTATTCATAGAATTTCATCATGTGAAGGCCATGTAGATTAGTGTCTAAAATTGTATTTTGAGGAAAGAACCACATAGATTGAGTGGACCTGTCCAGTCAGTACACGCATTTGTCAGTAATCGTGCAGCTCAACTCAACTTAAGGAGCTCAACGATGTGACGAACAATATCAAATGAAGATTCACAGTAAATTTATTGGAGAAGCTCAATTCCAAGCCTTTGTGTCCTCAGTATAGTCTCAAACTCAAACTCCAAGCATTTATTTCCATTAAACCATTTACAGGCACTTTTGAATTGTCAACAAGTCGGTCAGTTACAAATATGAAGCTAGTTGCCCATTCCAAATAGTAGATTCCTATGGAGAAGAACGGGCAAGAAACTTCACGGAAACTCTTTTAAATAAAATATTTGATACAAAGTATTGGTTATATCATTCTTATTGAAAATATACATGTGAGAACGATGCAAAACGTCAGAAGCGTCCGTGATTAAAAAATACAATTCAAAACTAAAATTATTAAAAATAAGCAGTGGCAGCTATAAGATGACCAGTCCCAATTGACAGCGCTCGTTCACGGACATGACGCGTGGATCAGCACCAGTCAGCTCAACCATTTTGAAGGGAGCTAAATGATCCAACATACACGCCACCATCAGCGAGACATCTGAGTGAGCATGACATACTCTCAGCCGCCAGGGCATATTCAAGTCAATGAAAGACATTTTACCCGGTAAATGGTAGCTCTATTGTACGTAGTGCTCTCACACCTGTGCTATGCAATTATATTATATAATACAAAGGAGATTGAGTTTATACAATGAAAAGATAGTCTTACAATCTTCGGCAGCTCCAACAGTATTTTCAAATGTTAATCAATTAGTTGAGGTTGTGGAGCAGGACCAGCATTGAGCCAAGCATTTCTATCAGCGATGTAATCCCCCAACCTATAATATGCCTGCTTGAATAGTGTGTGTTTTATACAAGATTTGAATTTCGTCTCATTCAGTTGAAGTATGTGGGGAGGAATTTTATTATAACATTTTAAACAGTACCCCATGAAAGATGAGTCTACTTTAGCCAGTCTGAAACCTGGTTGAGCTACTAGATCCCTAAAGTCAAAGTCAAAGTCAAATTATTTATTTCACATAGGCACATATATGGCACTTTTGAACGTCAAAATTTACAAATAAAATAGAATTGATTCTAGTCGCCCCTTGCAAAAGGTAGCTTCGTATGGAGAAGAATGGGCAAGAAACTCCACCGTTACTCTTTTAAAATGTTTTACAATATTTGGTATTGGTACATCAATTATATAATTATATGTGAAGACGATGCACCTAGAATAAAATTACTATACCACAATAGGTAAAAAGAATTAATAATGAAGCAATGAGATAATTATTAATTATGTGATAGATACATGGTGCTCACATATTTACAAACATTGTAAAAAAAAAAAAAAACGTTTTCCTAAAATAATCAGTGTGTGACTTAAGGTAATCACAGAGTGTAAAATAAATGTCATAAAAATAATAAAATATACAATTAAAATAGCAATCAGTTAGATTTTGTCTAGACTCTAGATTGTCCTATGGAGCTGGACCAGCATGTTTCCAAGCGTTCTTATCCTGGATATAATCCTCTAATTTGTAATAAGCTTGTTTACAAAGTGTACTTTTTATATGAGTTTTAAATTTTCTTTCATTTAATTGCAATATATCACAAGGTATTTTGTTGTAACATTTAACACAGTACCCCATAAAAGATGTATGTACTTTAGATAATCTGAAACATGGCTGATCTATTTTATCTTTATTTCTAGTATTGAAATTATGTCTATCACTTATTTTTTTGAAAAGATGTAGGTTTTTTCTTACATACATAATATTTTCATAAATGAATTGGCAAGGTACCGTCATAATATTAATCCTTTTAAAGAGTTCCCTAAGAGATTCTCGGCGACGTAGATTATAAATGGCTCTGACAGCTCTCTTTTGCAAAATAAAGATGGATTCAATGTCAGCAGCCCGACCCCACAATAAAATACCGTACGACATAATGCTGTGGAAGTAGCTAAAATAGACCAAACGCGCGGTTTCTACATCTGTTAACTGTCTTATCTTCCTAACAGCATAAGCGGCCGAGCTTAACCGCCCCGCAAGAGCTGTTACGAGTATATGTGGTCCTCATTGTAGTTTCTCGTCTAGAGTGATTCCTAGGAAAACCGTTTGATTAATACATTCCAGTTTTTCTCCATTCAATATGATATCACATTCGCTACTTCTAACATTAGGTAGTTTAAATCTAATGCATTTGGTTTTTTTTTCATTTGGAACCAAATTATTTACCGTAAACCAATCTTGGACCTGAAGAATAGAATTATTCACGTCGTCAAGGTTTTGAGACCGTCGGTCTATTTTAAAGATCAATGACGTGTCATCTGCAAATAAAACCATCTTTGGTTGATTTTGAAGTAATTGGGGTAAATCGTTAATGTAAACTAAAAAGAGGAATGGACCCAATATCGAACCTTGAGGAACGCCCATTGCCATTTCAGACCCCAATGAGTCCCCCCCCCCCATCGGAGAGACCTCTACTTCTAGTACTACGAGTATAATTATGTCTGTCGCCTCTTTTACTAAAAATATGTAAATTTTTTTCTTACGTACATGATGTTTTCATAGATATATTATATTGACAAGACACCGTCATGATGTTAATATCCTTAAACAGTTCCCTGAGAGAATCGCGCCTGCGGAGATTATATATGGCTCTGATGGCTCTTTTCTGCAGAATAAAAATAGACTCGATGTCTGCAGCCCGTCCCGAAAGTAAAATGCCGTAAGACATGATACTATGAAAGTAACTAAAATAGACTAGCCTCGCGGTATCTACATCCGTAAATTGACGGATTTTTCTGACAGCATATGCTGCTGAACTTAGCCGTCCTGCAAGAGATGTTAAATGAGGACCCCATTGAAGCCTAGAGTCGAGCGTGATCCCCAGGAAAACAGTTTTATCGACGAATTCAAGTTTCTCTTGATTCAACTACTTTTTACATTTGGTAAAGAAAATCGTATGCACTTAGTTTTTTTTTTCATTTAATACTAAATTATTGGTAGTGAACCAATTTTGGACCTGCAGTAGGGCGTTATTTACGTCGCCAAAATTCGCCAAAACCTTAAAAATCAAGGAAGTATCGTCAGCAAATAACAATTTTTCAATAAATGGAGAAGATCATTAATATACACTAAAAAGAGGGAAAGGACCCAATATCGAGAGTGGGATACTGGTAAAGAAATTTACAAATTCTTGAGCAACTTCTTTGCTATCGTAAATGAGTCCACATGACGTCTCCAGTGCGTAATCAGAATCATGCTTTTTGTTGGTATTCGTTTCATTATTGATATTTTTCCAAACCATCTTTATTTTATTGTCTGCTGATTTAACCTTGTTGCTAATGTAAAAGGCTTTAGTGGCCCTGCAAGTGTTCTTAAAAGTTTTAGAGTAAGTAGCAACAAACTTATTAAAAGTTTCCGTGTATATACGGCTTAAGGTCATACAGCTCAAAAAGTATTTCCCTACTTTTCCTGAGTCCTTTAGTTGCCCAGTCACTAAATAAAAACCTAGGGCTGATAGTTTTAGTGTTCTTCTTAAAATAATTATTGAACTCGGTTTGGACTACCGAAAAGAATTCTTTATACAAAATGTCAACATTGTTCATTGTAAGGTCCATAACACTTAACTTACAAATTAAAGTGCTGTTAAATTTATTTAAATTAACAGATGTTATTGGTCTGAATTGTATCTGCACCTTCTGTATTGGTATGTTGGACTCAAAAGTTACGGTTTGACCGCTGTGATCAGAAGGGAGATAATTAAATACATATACCTAGCTTTATCTAAATAGTCGCAGCAACAAAAAACATTATCAATACATGTAGCAGTAGTCATAGTTATTCGGGTTGGTTCTACAAACACATTTGACAAATTAAATGATTGAATTTAACAATCTACTGGTATTTGAATTATTTTCTAAAATATTACTGTTAAAGTCACCGCAGATAATTACTGATTTATTCCCAGTTTTGCCAAAACATCTTCCATAACAGACTCAAATATAGAGTAGTTTTGATAGTTTGGGGGTCTGTAAACGCACACTATAACATTCCTATCTAGCTCAACAAAAGACAGTTCAATGCTATGTTCAACCGACAAAGCAACTATGTCTTTACGAGTTTTTGATTTAATACAACTTCTAATTAAGATTAGTGAACCACCACGCAGCATTGATTTCCGGTTAAAACAACTGGCCACACTATAATTCTCATAATTAATTAACATTTCATAATCTTTTAACCAATGTTCAGTTAAACAAATAATGTCAAACATTGTTTTTTCTAAAAACAATTCGATTTCCAATTGTTTGGAAGAAAAACCTTGAATATTTTGATGAAATAATTTCAAGGATTTCTGCTTAGCCTCTTTTCTACAGTTAACCATGTTATTGCTAGAAAATACCTTTTTGTTATTAAGTGTAACTAAACTGTTAGTGGTACCTTCTGTTGTCTTACAAACTAGTTTAAATTATTTGAACGAACCACCTTAACATTAGTACTATTACTAATTGTGGTGCTAATTATAGACTTCGACATACTAGTTATGTCTGGGTTATTATTAAAATCTGCCTATTAGTCGACCTTAGCTTATCAACAAAAATGTTGGTGTCAAAAAATATAAACTTGTCACTATGGTGACTAACTAAGAAATGCATGTAATTATTTAACATATGATTGTAGCTGTTTTGCCTGTTTGACAAGTGCTCAAAGTACGGAAAAGCACACAAAATTATTTTCTTAGAATTTACCTTCAAAAGTTTGGTCACACTATCAGTGATATCATCTTTTTTAACATTAAAACTATTACCTATTAGTACAATAATAATGGCGTTAGGATCATAGGTCTTTAAAAGTATAAAAGGCTTTCTGGCACAGTTTCAGCTTTAAAACATTTGTATTTATTGAGGCTTAATTCTTGAATATGGCTAGAAAGTTTATTATAAAAACGGGCTGGCATCTAAACGAGCCACCTTTTTTTTAAAGCCTGGTTTTAGGAACAACAAATTTGTGCTTGTTCCTAGTATTTACATTATTGATATCACTATTTTTTAAATAGATTAATATTTTTATGTGCATATAAAAGATTTTCATAAATATACTAAGAAGCTACAGCTATATTAATCGCTTTAAATTTATCTCTGAGGGAGTGTCTGGGACTTAATTTATAAATTCAACGAATTGCCTTTTTTTGTAAAACCAAATTGTCTGAATATCGGCTGCATTTCCCCGCAACAGAATACCGTACGACATTACACTATGAAAATAACTAAAGTTTACTAAGCGGGCTGTCTCTAAATCAGTTAAATCAAAAAAAAATCTAACAACGACGTATACTCTAGAACTAAGCTTTTTTGACAATTTATCTGTATATAGGGGCCCCATTGAAGCTTCGCATCCAAAGTTATGCCTAAGAACACTGTGGTATCTTTGTATTTCAACTCTTCACCCAGTATGAGCACACTAGTTTTTACTTGTTTAATATGAGGTGTTGTAAACTTAATATATTTAGTTTTTTCTTGTTAAGAAGTATGCTATTAACATTAAACCAGTTAACTACTTTTTCAAGGGCACTAATTACATTGTCAGTAATCAACTGCTGACGTTTGAGTTTAAATAAAAGTGAAGCGCCGTCTGCAAACAACACTATGATCATGTTTATCCTTCATGAGGCAAGGCAAGTCATTTATATAAATAAGAAACAAAAATGGGCCAAGAATTGAGCTCTGGGGGACCCTACTTCTTACTATAGATCCGAGTGATCTTTATCCGTTAACATTAACTCTCTGAATCCTATCATGCCCGGTTTCTGAAGTTCCCAACTATAGTCTCACTAACTATTGATTCAATAAAGATAAACGTCGGTTATCTATCACTGCGTTTCTGAATACGAAACAAACCATTCAATTGAATGGTTGGTTTCGATAACTATGAAACCGATAACTAGTTCCTTAGTTGCCGCTAGATGGGTCTGTATAAGAGATCGCGTCTAAAATTGATTTTATTATTTAAATTCGTCTTTAATTAATAGTTTTATTTATAATAATATTTTTTTCGGGGTAAATAAGTGACTTAACACTATTTTAGTTAATAAAACTGATAAGTCGTTATTTATGGATGGATGTATAAACGACATCATAGCCAACTTAAAAAAAAAATCGCACCATTGTTTTTGTTTCGGGTGGTATTATTTTTGGTTTATCGTTTGATTGTAAGTTGTATGTCTACAGGTTAAATGGTCTTTCCAATCGTTTGTACTATAACCATTCTTTAAAATATCATAATGGAATCTGGAAAACGCAGTAAAATATTATTCTGAAAGAGAGAAGATGCTTGTTATAGAAGTGGCTAAAGAATTTGTGCATATAATCGACAATAAAAGAATGGATGGGACTTCCGTAGAGGCCAAAAAACAAGCTTTGATGGCGCTGACGAATAAATATAATGCTGTTTCGGAAACTGGATTTAGGAGTGAAAAGCAGTTACATGCCCTATAAGATAACATTAAGAAAAAGCGAGAAAACATATGAGAGAGATAAGGTAAGTCGTATCCCTGCTAATTTACTTTTTACCTATTTGATTAACGTCCTTAATGTATATTTTAAGTGCACAGAGTGCAAAGCAAACCCCAATGTTCAAGCTGTAATATCACACGGTACCAATTATACATAATTTAATATGAGCTATTATTGTAATAGAAGTTTGGGCATGAGGAATGGCTTAAAAATCTAGGGCTCTACTTTTACAATTATAAATGTTGGAGGCCACTTAGATTTGATACTGGCATATTAATCTGCTCCATATGTTTTTGAAATAGACCTATGTCTATTATGATTGATTTTGTTGTGTCACTGTAAAAATATATTATGTTCTTACATTGCACTGGTGGACTGTTATGTAGTTGAAAAAGATGTCGTCATTGACACAGAAAAAGACAGTGATCGTAAGGCAAGAACTACGATATGTTTGTTACTCGAACCAGAGTGTTTTACACACGTATACGATGCAAAGACTGAGAATCAGGTGTGGGCAAATTTACAAAATGCCTGCGAGGACAAGGGTTGGGGTAGAAGGATTTCTATTCAACGAGAACTTTGGTGTTGTAAATTGGAGAATTTTGAATCTATTCAAAAGTATATTGCGAAGGTTACCTTCCTCGCACAGCAGTTGGCAGATATAGATGCCAAAATGTCTGATGACTGGGTCATTTTGATTTTGCTGGGTGGATTGACTACTGAGTACGGCCCCCTTATAATGGCTGTTGATAATAGTAGTCAAGCGATTACGTTAGAGCAAATAAAGACCAAGTTGCTTGAGGAAGGAACGAGACAGAGGAATGTAAATACAAGTAATACAACCCAGGAACAAGCTTGGGCTATAAGACAAGTATGGAACAATGCCAGATCCCCTATGAAACTCGGTGATCATAAGCAGAAGTTTGCTTATACCGCGACTGTCTGCCTGAATGCAAAGAAGGCGATTGATAAAAACAAGTGGTATCTCGACAGTGGATGTTCTAATCATATGACCCACGATAAATCCAAGTTGTTAGCCTATAAACCTGAAAAAGGCAACATGAAGATCTCGGTAGCAAATGGTCAAAAGATATGTGTTAAAGGACGAGGAAACGTTGAACCCCAAGTTGACGGATATGAAAAATTCATTTTGAAAAACGTTTTACATGTACGAGTACTCAATTTATCCATGAATCTTATTTCGGTGAGCAATTTAATGAAGAAGAAATATAGTGAGAATTTTGACAATGGAGAATGCATAATTAAAAATAAAAATGGAGTTATTGCAACCTGTCAAGAAATTGACGGAATTTTCGAGTTGAAGGAAAAGAAAAATAACGTCGTCAATTTGACATTGACAAAACAAAGTGAAAATATTTCAAACATTTGGCATAAAAGATTAGCTCATTTAAGCAGAAATTATATGAATAAATTGAAAGTCCTAGTTACCGGAATGGAATTTAAAAGTTGTAATTAGTACGAACCGTGTGTCCCATGTATAGAAGGGAAGACATGTCAGAGTCCATTTAAAAACAAAGGTACGAGAGGGAAAGATATTTTAGAGATCGTTCACTCTGATTTATGTGGTCCGATGGAGGAACCGTCGGCGTCGTTCGGTGGTTCGAGGTATGTGCTACTTTTTATTGACGACTATACTCGAATAACACATGCTTATTTTTTGAAGAATAAAAGTCAGACTTTTGATAAATTTCGTGAGTATAAAGCGGAAGTTGAGAATGAGATGAGTAAATCAATAAAATGTTTGAGATCTGACAACGGTGGAGAATTCTGTAGTGGATAATTTAATACATTTTTGAAGTCTGTAGGTATAACTGTACCCTACACGCCGGAACAAAACGGTGTGGCGAAAAGGCGATCCGAACCATTATATCGTGCCATTATGTCGCGAAAAATCATGGCACAGCGGACAGAGCTCCGGCGGGATCTCATGGCAGCATGGAGAGTGCGATTGTTGCAGCCCAGCGCTGGGCACACCACAATTGTGGCGATAAGCCCCTCTTTGAGGAGTAGCTAAAGAGGCGTCACGGCGTCCTCACGTTCTGCCTGACGCAGGTCCTCACCGGACACAGATGTTTCGGGAGGTTCCTGTTTAGGATAAAGCGAGAGGAAACGCCCGGGTGTCACCTCTGTGTGGATCGCCTGGAAGACACGGTGAAGGCCTGCCCGGCTTGGGCGGAGCACCGCCGTGTCCTCACGGAGGCGATCGGCGGCGGCGATCTCTCGCGTCTGGCCCTGGTTCAGGCCATGGTTCGGAGCGAGAGTGCATGGGAGGCCGTCACCTCCTTCTGCGAAGCAGTAATGCTCACGAAGGAGGAGGCGGAACGCGTAAGGGTGAGGCAAGGTTCGCGCTCTCGCACCCCTAGTCATCGCAGGAGACGCCCCGGGCGCCGGGAGTCGCAAGCCGATTTCTGGCCACTGCCACTGTAGGCGCGGGCCTGCGGACGGTGAGCGATGGGTAGCTCTCCGTCCGATAAGAACTAGGCCCGGGTTGACAGCGCGTTGTGTTCCACGTGCGCCTCAAAAAGATGTCAGCACCAACTGACGGGGTCCATTTGGACCAATGCGTACCAGGGTTGCGAGTTGGTCCGAAAAGGATATCGTGGCCCTGGCACACAGGCAACGGAAGGAACAGAGGTGGGTTTTAGTCAGTAAAAGTCTGACACGTCCTCCCGCTCCGCCCAGAGCGGGAGAAGTTATTTGATAATTTCCCACACAAAAAAAAAGGGTACAGCTAGTATTTAATAAATCTGTGACATTTTCGTCACTTGACGAATGGCTTCTATCATGCGCAACGAGTGGCAACAGTTACTTCAATGTAAATAATTTGGCCGCACTTGACTGCTGCGCGCCGATTTATCATATTTTTATTGGATTCATGTTTCAATATTCCAACGTTGATGTGTCACCGGCGATACGAGATACAATGTCATCAATATATGGGCAGTGACACCGCGCTATTCGCGCGTCACGTCGCGTCTTGACGAAGAGCGATCGTGATCGGTGCCTGCTCAGCGTAGAGCTGTGCCCGCGCGGCGCACACCGATACAGAGTCAAACAACACACAGCTCTTCGTACACTGGTTAATATCCGAGTGGACTTTTTGGACGGGCTGCACTTAAATATTGATCACAATAACATTTATGTAGTGTTATCGCCCGTTGTATGTTTATATGGAACGTAGTTCTGCCGTTATGAGCAACGATAGACAATATATACGATACGCTGCAGTAAAATGTGAACAAAAATAGTAAGCAAAAATGTTTTTTTTTTTTGCCGGTTTGGTGCAGAGATATCAAAATTTATAGCGAGAATAAAGAGATGGCAAATTATACCGAGTTTTAAAAGATAAAAGACATCAGGGTCCAGCTCATTTTATTTAGGCCAATCTCGTTAATTCAAAACACAACAAACGTACAAAGAAATTTCAGTATTTTGTATTTTTGTTCAGTTAATAAGAAACGCTTTTTGTATAATAAAATGGGTGTAAAGTCGTCACACGTCAAGTCATTCACATTCCCTGTCATTGTTATCATACCTGAAAACCTTCTGGTTACGGAGATATTGAAGGTCGAACTTCCATAATATTTTTCAATTCCATCTACTGGGGAGTTTGTTGCGCCACTTCTTCTTCCCAGCTAAAGGACTAGGAAGTGGTGAAGGGTGGGCGTTTTTGAGGGACTGTCTTATGTAATTTTTGACGTTCGAAAGGTGCTGATTCGCAGCCTAGTTTGAATAAATGACTTTTGATTTTGATGATTTTGAATTATTTTTTTTTCACGAAAACGGTGATATAGAGGGTTTCTTTAAGGTTTAGTAATTTAAGGCTATGGAGAAGGTGATTCGGGATGACGCCTATTGTAGAGAGGACTATAGGGATCACATAAACTTTTTGTTGGCGCCATATTCTAGTTACTTCATCTTTGAGTTCCATGTATTTACTAATTTTTTCAGATATTGTCTTCTGAATGTTATGTGTATTGGGAACGGCAATATCTATTAGGTAAGTAACTTTATTTACTTTATCCTGTAGGGTTATATCCGGTCTATTGTAGTGAATTGTTCTGTCGGTGAGAATGGCGCGGTCATAGTAAAGTTTGTGTGTGTCATTTTCTAGGATAGTTTGTGGTGTGTAATTGTAGTAAGGGGTGTTTGTGTCCCGTATGAGTGTGTATTTGAGTGCTAATTTTTGATGAATTACATTTGCCACCTGATTGTGCCTGTGTGTGTAGTCTGTCTGAGTGAGAGTAGTGCAAGCTCCTGTTATGTGATGAATTGTTTCTGGTTGGATGTGACACTTGCGACATTTATCATTTGTTACTGAAGGATCTTTGATAATAAATTTTCTATAGTTTTTAGTATTAATAATCTGGTCCTGTATCGCAATTATAAATCCTTCAGTTTCTGGGAATAAACTACCTATTTTAAGAAATTTATTTGAGGCTATTTTATTCACATGAGATTTATTTTTTCTGTATGTAGGTTTGTAGAAACACTTTTACACGTCAATCATATTAAAAAAAACTAGATGAGGTCGGCGTTTCGTATCCGACTACTCTGAGAAGAAAGGCCGAAACAAACTCAGAGGTCACAGTCTCTTTTAAAGTCCAGACATAATCTTGGTCAGATCATGTGAAGACCATGTAGATTGGTGCCTGAAATGATCTTTTGACGAAATAACCACACAGGTTGAGGGGACCTGTCCAGTCAGTGAACACATTTGTCAGTAGTCGTGCAGCTCAACTTAAGGAGCTCAACGATTCAACGAACAATACCAAAGAAAGGACATTTGGGTAGGCCGCATAAAATTACTAAAACTGCCAGACTATGATAAAAACTAACTGAGAAAAAAAGAAAAATGAACAATAACCCACATAGTCTTCACATATACAATACTTAAAACAATATAATACTTAACAAAGTAAATATTCATGTGATTGAATATATAAAATTAATCAATGTCAATGTGTATATAAAATACGGATACTCGTATAATCTTGGTCAGATCATTTGAGAACCATGTAGATTGGTGTCTGACATGGTCTTTTAACGAAAGAACCACACAGATTTGAGTGGACCTGTCCAGTCAGTGCACGCATTTGTCAGTTATCGTGCAGCTCAACTCAAAACTTAAGGAGCTCAGCGATTCGACGAACAATACCAAAGAAAGGACAATTGGTTCATAACTTAACGTTACAACTTGCCACTCTTGTACCGTTGCATGCACACAAAAGCACAATGTTTTGCCTGCGCATTGCGCACTGCCGCAAACAGCTATTTTTCAAACCAAAAATATAGTTGTTTACCAGGAAGAATTTTTGCTTAGTGTTACTAAGTGTTAAAGAATGTGTAGATATCGGCATGTGATGGGTCTTTTTACACCCTGTATTTCAACTTCAGTACATTTCATTGCCTAGAAATATGCGACTTGACAAGTCTTCAGGAGCTAGCTTGACAGGAATTTTAATTATTTCCTACAACAACAAAATTAAACAGAATCAAAATTAAATGTAAACTTAATAAAAAAAAGAAATTTCCGTCCGCCGCCATTCAGATGGTGACGTTTTTCTGTTTTCGCAGTAGGAATATTAATATTTCAGCGGTCCGGCCGGCGGGAGCAAATATTTTTCTTTTATCGCCGGCTGTAATGAGGGCAGATAAGCGCTGAGCGGGTGATAACCGCTGTTTGCGAACCGCCAAGATTTGCGAGCGCTGCGGGGAATGATATCTGATAGGCGCCTGAATGTCAGACTTAGTACACACGCAATCAATATCAGACGACGATAAAAGATATTTCCAAATTAAACTCTAAGAAAAGAAAATAGTTAATTACAATAAATTTACTTTTTCTGCTCTTAATTATCACTTTTTTCAAACTGAAATGTAACGTGAATTTAACTTCGAAACCGTGTTCGGAACACACAAAGTACAATCGTGGCGAGCTGAAGTTACGTCCGTGACGAATGTGAGTCGTCGTCGTCGTCCACTTTTATGTGCGTCTAGTAATATTACGCGGTGAAACTGTACGCACACTCATTAAACAATTGCAAATGCTAACATAATGTTAAATAATGTTGAGGAGATGATTTTTGTGCGCGGCTGTACTAATTGCGAGATTGGCGCTAAGAAGCCAGCAAATAATTTATCTTTGGAATGTTTACATGAATAAGCTAACTTACAGCCGCGCGGCCAGGAAGCCATTAAAATGAAAAAGAAAAAAATACATGTAATGAAATCGTAGCGAATTCAAAACTGTGCATTACATTAACAAAAAAAAGTAATTGCTACGAGGTGTGGTTCCTACAACTCGTAGCAATTACTTTTTTTTTGTTGCTGATGCCAAAAATATGGTTTTTTGATTTTTTATCTGTTTGTTCCTATGTATGTATATTCCGGATTGCCGCTAAAACTACAACATAGATTCTGTTCAAATTTTGCACAAATATTCCTTATAGATCTATCACTATATATAATAGATTATGAACGATATATTGGACCTCACTCTCTCAAACGCGGAACTAATTTTCTACGCAGACGCGCACGGTCATCACGTTTCATGCCCGCACCTGGGATCAGGTCTACAGTCTTGCTGAAGAAGGTTTAGAATCAGTAGCGCAAACACTCAACCACAAACTACTTACTCTCTTTTTAAATAAAACCAAATTAATCACATTTTGCAAGACACATTCATCTAGCCCTCCTCGCAATCTAACGTTAAAATTCCACACATGTCAGAACCAACTGAAACCCTCACGTGAAGACTGCTCATGCAAATGTATTAACTGAAACCCTCACGTGAAGACTGCTCATGCGAATGTATTAACTGAAACCCTCACGTGAAGACTGCTCATGCGAATGTATTAACTGAAACCCTCACGTGAAGACTGCTCATGCGAATGTATTAACTGAAACCCTCACGTGAAGACTGCTCATGCGAATGTATTAACCAGACATCTTCAATTCGTTATTTAGGCCTACTCATTGATGAAAACCTATCTTTTAAAGCGCACATTCAACTTCTTTCTGGCCGAGTAAGAAAACTATTAGTAGTAGTAGTCCAAAAGATATCCTGCGAACGGTTTATTTCGCAATATGTCGGTCCATCACCCAATATGGCATATCAATGATGGAGCTCGAAAGAGCCCAGAGAGCTAAAAAAAAAATACATTTATTTGACACTTAAAATACATATAATATATTACAAACAAGTACGTCGAAAAAAAATATAGCACACAAATGTATTGCCAAGAATCTGATCCTAACCTCAAAACTAGACCTGTATTTTGAGGGCCAGCGTTCAGCCATGGGCTCTATTACTACTCTTACAACATCGTGGAGAAGTGTCGCTACATAGTTGACAGTCAAGTGTCATGTGATAAAATATAGTATACCTATAAGTAGTTAAAATCAGTATCAGCAGACAATTAAAACATAGGTAAAACTTAAACTAAAATATAAAAAACACGGTAAAAATACAACAGAGTTATGTGTGTCTGTGCGTGTGTGTGTGTCTTTGTGTTTGTGTGGGTGCGTGAGTGAATGAGAGAGAGGGGGTGGGGGTTTGTATGAGTGTCTGGTTATGTTCACACCTTTGAATGTGTGTAAGAAGGGGAAACATAAGTATGGATCACAGTACGTATTAAATTTTGGATCATGATATGAATAAAATGAACTGTTTTAAAAGTAATTTTAAAAAAGCCATTTTTCTACCCCACTGACTCTCTGTACAAAGAGTTTCAAGTTCTCCGCGTCTGCCAACTATTTACCCTCAATGCATGCCTACACACACAAAAAAAATTAAATCAGACCAGACTTCCACTCATTAACTTCCAAACGCGTCTTCCACATTCCGCTACAAAGAACCACCTCTCTCCTAGCCAGACGATGTCCCGCCAACCTACACACTTTTGTATAAATAAATAAATACAAATTTATTTGACGTAAAAGTACACATACAGGGTGACACTTAATCTAAGCATGGAAATAGCCTGGTTCAAAATAAATGATCAATGATCTGTATAGGAAGGAACCTGTGTAGGAAAAACCTGTGTCTGTGATATATTCGTTACTTACAAATTAGCAACATGCACTTTTGAAAAAAAAAACACTAGCCTAATACAATAATAATTGTGAGGATAAGATACGCGGGGAAGAAAGTAAAAGGGGTTGAAATAATAACAAGGAAAAGGGAGTATGTATTAATGTGCCGGACATGTGTTTTTAGTGTGAGTATAACTGTGTATGCGTGAGTGTAGATACGTGTGAGTGAGTGTAGATGTGTGTGTGTGAGTGGGTGCCTTATTTGTTTATGTTATGGTTTGAGTAATTCTTTGGTGTCGCCATAATTTAGAGTGAGCAGATATTCCTTTATTTTTCGTTTGCATTGGAATTTGTTCAAACAATGGATGTTTAATGACTTGTGCAGTTTATTGTAAAGAAATGTTCTTAAATAACTGTTATGCCCTCGTGCAAAGGTGGTATTTGTACAAACTTTGGGACAAACGGGTTTGGGTCTTCTTCTGAGCGTAGGGTTTTTACATCTATTGGGGGGGTAATTTTATGTGTACGTGTGATAGCACGAAGAATATAGATTTATCAGACTGTTGGTACTTTAAAGTCTAAATAAACTTGCTGAGTGAGATACAAAAAGGTCATCAGTATTTTGCTCTATGACTCAAAAGATTTCTCCCTCTCTATATGTAAAAAAGTGGTAAAAAATGGCTTTTAGGAGTTTCATACGATGAATCGGAAAGCCTTCTCTTATCATAACTCACACTCGGAATCTCACTAACACGACAGACACACCTAAATTCCTACACACTACACTCCATACGAACATACACTCACACAGTCACACATTATTTTAATTGTCAATTATTCTTTCATTTTAGTTATAAGCCTTGACTAATCCTATTTTGTTTTATTGAAAAGTTTTATTTTGTTGAAAAAAATGTAAGTTTTATTCTTTATCTTTGATGTCATTTTAATTTAGAATTTTTATAATTGTCTGCAATTTATTACCCATTTTCTTATAAACCAGCAATAACCGAATGTATCAAAAATCAGGTCCCCAAGATAGAGGCACCGCCTAGTTTGGGGACCACCGCTTATAAGAAAATAAATGTCACAAACAGTTACAGACAGAATTATTGTGTAAAAATTGTTTTAAGGTAATAATTGTAACAATGTTTAAATTAATTTTATTATTATTATCTCCTTTATTTCACTAAATACACACATAAATTATATTTTTAAATATTAGAATATAATTTTTTTTTTATAAAAACATTTAAAAATATAAAAAATAGTAGCCCACCGGTATCGGGAACAAGGCCTAAGCTACCGGCGGTCAGGGCTCCAGAGAGAGGAATCTCCTAACAATGCGAGCCGTGTCCAGAATTATCGCTCTCTGAATCAGGCCCTTAATCCAGCTGCCCAACGAGAGCCTCCTTAGGTGTTGGTCGAGGCTCTTGGCAATTAAGCCATTGGCTGATACAACTATCGGCACAATGATTGCTGAGTCCACATCCCACATGTCGATAACCTCGCGAGCTAAGTCAAGATACTTGATTTGTTTATCTTTCTCAGCTTTCACGAGGTTCCCGTCATGAGAGACTGTTATGTCAACAATCATTGTGCGCCACTCTATTCGATCCACTACCACCATGTCAGGCTTATTGGCAACAATAGTCGTGGATCGGTCCCAGTTCAATGTGATATTTCCATTCTCGAGAATTGGGTCGGGCACATACCTGTAGTACGGCACCTCCGATTCCACAAGGTTGTATTTCAGAGCAGGTTACTGATGGATAATCCTGGCTACAAGGTTGTGTCTATGCAAGTACTCTTCGTTAGCTAGACGAGAACACCCAGAGATAATATGTCAGATTGATTCTCTGGGACACACATCATTCATTTCCGTGCGTCGGCATGCCCGTCACACGTCAAAAGTGCCGTCCTTCACAATAAATCTCCCGAAATTCTTCGTCATGATAATTTCGTCCATACTTGCACAGATAAAACCTTCGGTTTCCCCAAAAAGGTCACCGAAACGCAGCCAGGCTACGGACGCTAAAAAAGTCTACATCGGGTTCAGGTAGGGCCCGGAAAAAGCGTCCGTGAAGCTCCTTACTTTGCCATACCTCCCTGCGATCGTTAGTGTCAAGCACAACAGGTTTGCGCCAGTTCTCTGTAGCCAAGGAGGGCGGGGTGAGGCCCTTGTCCACCACGACCACATCTCGATGCATCCTCACGAAATCTTGGAAATATTCCCTGATACTGCATAGCTTGCGATTGTGGAGGGTCTTAGAGTTTGAAAAGCTCGACCTCCACACTTTCGCGGATATACAGTCTCATTACTGGTGATGCATTCGATATACAGTCAGCAGCTTACGAACCCCCCTATCCAGGGGAGTTCGGTCTGAGTCCATTTGAGTATGCCGAAAGAGTACATCAAAACCGGCATGACCCAACCGTTGAAGGCGCGCACCTAGTTTCCGCCTGATAGAAGACTATTAAATACTTTCTTCAGGCGGCCAAAGAAGCGCTTCCTCAACGATTGCTTCATGTCAGTAACATTGATGCCCAACGCTTCCGACATACCCAAATACTTATAGGTTTCGGATACGGAGAGGGCTCTAAGGTTTATGAAATCCGAGTGTTGGGTTCCAACGGATTCCACAATCTTCCCTCGTTGTACATATGTTATTGGCGTTAGGGTTGTTGTGTGCTCAGCAGGAATTTGGTTATTTAAAATGCGTGTTTGCTTCAAGACTGTTTAATTGCGACTAAGTGTGGTGGGGGCGTACAGACTTTAATAAACACTTCAAAGACACATAATATAGATATAACATACCGCCCACCAAAAGGACATATTTAGTACTTTTATTAATTTAGCTTTAACACCTTAACTCTAACATATTTACTTAACTTTAACATTTTAATCAGTACCAATGGGTAAAGGGCATAACTTTGAACAACATCTCTTTACTATATTGTTGCCACTTTTTATGCTGTAGACTCTGGTAATATCATCTCCTCCAGGATGTTTGTCTACAACACGACTCAGAGAAAATTTGCCAGGCGGCAATCCATCGGTTTTTATTAGAACAACATCGTCAACCTTGAATTCTTCTCCCTTCTTTAACCAAATGTTGCAATCGTGTTAGGTATTCTTGTTGCCAACGTCTCCAGAAATTTCCAAGCAATTTTTGGGTGTATTGCCACCGGGACAAGGAATGAATCGTTGTATCTTTAAAATCAGGTGACGGTACAACGATAGGAGCTTCTCCAATTAGAAAGTGTCCAGGTGTTAGTACTTCTATACAATCTGGGTCCTTGTCATCGATAGGACACAATGACCTAGAATTGAGATAAGCCTCAATTTGGCACAGCACCGTAGTCATTTCTTCATAGGGGAGGTTGGTGGTGAGCACGCGTTTCAAATGGTGTTTTACAGACTTTACACCCGCCTCCCACAAGCCTCCAAATTTCGGTGAGTATGCTGGTATGTAATGCCATTGTGTTCCTTCCAGAGCCAGTGTGTTTGATATATCACCTTCAAAGATGAGATTTGCTTCTTTCCATAAGGCCATCAGTTCCTTGTTGGCACCAACAAAATTTCGGCCCTGGTCACTCCATATATCGCTACATTTCCTCTTCTGGAAACAAACCGCTTAAATGCAGCGATAAAGGCTTCGGACGTTAAATCGCTAACAAGCTCAGTGGATAGCCTTGGTTGACATACATATGAATACACAGATGTATGCTTTCTGAGTTCTGATGCCTCTTCCTTTGGACATGCTTATTTGAAATGGGCCTGCAAAATCAACTCCGGTATGTATGAAAGCTCGAGCAGGAGTTACTCTCGCTTTGGGCAGTTCACCCATTATCTGTATCCTTGATCTCGCTCTGAGTCTAGCACATACTAGACACTTGTGTATGCAGGATTTTATAAGTGCCTTACCTCGCACAACCCAATACTTTGAGCTTATGTAACTTAACATAAGTTGAACACCGCCATGCAATGTACGGGCATGTGCATCAGCGATAATCCAAGGCACCAAATCGTTCTTGTTTCTTAGTATAATAGGATGTTTAACCTGCTCATCCCCAAGTTCGCGTTGTGAAGTCGACCGCCCACCCTGAGGATACCGTCTCCGTCAAGGTAAGGATTCAAGGTTTTAATTTTACTTTCTCCTTTTACAGCTTTATTTAGTTTTAGTCTTTCTATATCATATTTAAATTCTTCTTGTTGTACTAATTCTATGCATTTCGTTAGTGACTTTTCTAATTCCTTTGTACTAAAACCTTTTTCCTTGTGTAAACTTCTTTTAAAATGCAAAAATCTTCGACAATAGGTTATCACTTTCATCAATTCTCTTAGATTATCGAATTCTTTAAATTGTAACTTTATACTTTCTTCATGTTCTATTTTTAAATTTGCTTGTATTTTATCCAATTTCTTTTCTAATTCTGTATATGTATTTTCTTGTTTTAATCTTATTTCTGTTTCAGAGAGCCAGGCTGGACCCTTCCATCATAAATCTGACTTTTTCAGATCAACTAGTAACATGCCCCGGGAACCAATGTCTTCAGGATTATCTTCAGATGAGACATGAAACCACCGATTGCTGTTTACATTTTCAGCTATCTCTACAACCCGGCTCGCTACAAATGTTTTTCATTTGTGGGGATCGCCAGATAACTATGCAACCTCGACAATAACAGCGCTCCACACAGCTCCAACCGTGGTAAGGAAACAGTTCGTAGCGGTGCCACTCTAGTCTTTGCCACTTGCAGTTTTGTTGACACCGAACCATCTCGCATCTTTATTCGGACATAAGCCACTGCTGCATATGCTCGCGTGGACGCGTCGCTGAAACCATGGACTTCAATATTTTCTACATCAATACTTAATGTGCCTAGACATCGATCAATATATATTCCTTTTACTTCTTCAAAGTCTTCACGAAGAGTCAACCACTCGTCCACCAGGTGTTGGCTTATTTTGTCATCCCAGCCAACTTTTTCTAGCCATAGCTATTGTATAAGCATTTTAGCCAAGATTAAACTCGGAGCATCGAACAGTTTTTGCATGTTCCATAAAATTGTTCTTTTTGTGACATTATCTGACATCAGCGGTAAGTTTATTTTATATAGAAACTGATCTGTTCCTGGATTCCAGATCAATCCTAGGGCTTGCACAGTTCCATCTAATTTTAAATCTAAGTGTACTCGAATTGTTCTCTAATTGACATCTATAGATTGCATGAACTCAGTAGAGTTGGAAGACCATTTTGATAAAATGAAGCCACCCTTTTGTAGTATATAAGAAACTTCTTGTGCTGTCTGTATGGCTTTCTCTGCAGTGTCATCACCAGATATCAAGTCGTCTATATAAAAGTTAGCTTTGATAATGCGTACAGCCTTTGAGTGATTTTGACCTTCATCTTCAGCCACTTAATGAAGAGTTCTTACTGCTAGATGGGGTGCTGACGCTGTACCAAACGTGACACGCAGCATACGGTATTATTTAATCGGACCTGACTCTTCCTCTCTCCACACTTTTGTGGAGAGAGGAAGAGTCAGGTCGATACATTTCAACGCCTTTGCGTTGAAATGTATCGGCGTCTTGTTCCTGTAGTAAAACTTGCAGATACATTTTTTGTATATCACTTGCATAGCAGTCGCGATATAATCTCAATCTCATAACAATATTTCTAAGATCATCTTGCAGTGGAGGACCTACAAGCAGTTAATCGTTGAGAGAGACGTGATTTGAGCATTTAGCTGTAGCATCGAACACAACACGTGTCTTCGAGGTTTCCTTTTCGACGCCGACAACGGCGTGATGAGGTAAGTACACCGCTTTGTTTTTCTTAGTTTCATTTTCAGGTATTTCTTTCAGGTAATTTGATTTTATGTATTCTTGCAGGGCCTTTTGGTAGTCTTATTTTAGTGTAGGTGCTTTTCTTGCTATTTCTGTTGTTTTGTGTTTCCGTTAGGCGATAAGGGATTATCGGTTTTAAAAGGTAGCTTTACTATGTACCTTCCTTTCTTTTGTTCTTGCATGAGTGTCTTTATATATTGATTCACATAGCTTTTCCTCTCTTGTTAAGTTTCTTTTCTTTTCAGTGTCAATTTCCCAAAGGGATTTCAACAGATTCTCTACTGCTATTTGCTGATGAAGGACCAGAAAAGATTCATCTTGTAAATTGGTGTTGATTTCTCCAAACAAGATCCATCCCAGGTTTGTTTCTTGGGCACACGGAGAACCGGGAGGACCCTTGATTAATTGTTGTTGCACGATTTGTGCATACTCTTTAACACCTAGAAGCAAGTCAATAGGACCCGGTTTGTGATAGTCCAGGTCAGCCAGGTTGAGTCCTTCTAGGTGTGGCCAATGTGTGACAGTAACAGCTTTGGAGGGTATCTTCGTGGTCAACTGTTTGCTCATGACGTATGCTTGTATGTTGATCTCGAAGCTTGGATTGAAATGAAATGAAATTAAATGAAATGAAATCGTTTATTCTGTAAATAGGATATTGGAATCACTTTTACACGTCATATTAAAAAGTGAAAAATAAGCTAGATGTAGTTGACATTTCCTATCTGACTACCCCTGAGAAGAAATGGCGAAACAAACTCAGGGGTCAAAGTCTCTTTTAAAGCCCAGACATAATCTTGGTCAGATCATGTGAGGACCATCATGTATATCTGTGTCTGAAATGGTATTTTAAGGAAAGAACCACACAATTTTGAGTGGACCTGTCCAATCAGTGCAACCATTTGTCGTAATCGTGCAGCTCGACTCAAGACTTAATGACTCGACGAACAATACCAAAGAAAGTACATTTGGGTAGGCCTCATAAAGTGCTCAAAATGCCAGACCACCATTAAAACTGAGAAAAAGCATAAAATAATAGGAAAATATTTAAAGAAAAAAAAAATGACCCACATAGCCCTCACATTCACAATAAATTAAAGCAGTAAATATAACACTTTTCAAAGTAATCATTAATGTAATATTGTATATAATATTCTGCAATGTCAATATTTATATAAAATCATGCATAATAACATTAAATGTCAAGTTTTCCAGTTTGATCACAAGGCTTGCAGAGCGAGCAGCTCAATCCCAAGCTTTTTTGTCTTCTAAATAATCAGAATTTTTATAGTACCCTTTTTTACTAAGTTTGGTTTTAATACAGCTTTTAAATCGTTTAATGGGTAAGTTTCGAATGTCAGTAGGAAGTTTGTTGTAAAAGCGTATACATTGACCCATGAACGAGTTGCATACTCTGTGGAGGCGAGTGCGATGTACAGCAAGATTGTGTTTATTCCTGGTATTTAAACAATGAATATCGGACATTTTCTTAAAATTTGATATATTTTTGTGTACATACAATAGATTTTCAAATATATATTGAGAGGCTACAGTTAGAATATCTATTTCTTTGAATTTTTCACGAAGTGAATCTCTTGGACCTAGATTGTAAATGGCTCGAACAGCCCTTTTCTGTAAAACAAAGATAGTATTAATGTCCGCACAGGTTCCCCAGAGAAGAATCCCATCGATTACATCGAGAACCAATTCTTAGTTGCACCACGTGATCGACATTGGTTCTTGTAGACCCCACCCCAATGATATTCCTCTTGCTGTATGCCTGGTTAGTTTGAGCAATTGTGTCGCCTTCTCGCTGATGAATGACGCTTGCGAACCTTGGGACAATATAACTTTACGTATATTGGCTGTAACTTCAATAACGTAGTTACAGGTCAACGCATGCTTCTTCCCAGATTTGTGGCTTAGCTTAACCAAGCTCAAAAAGGACTCCATAGGCATTTCTGGAAACTGTCGGCTACGTTCTGTTTGTAAATGCACTTGAAGACTTCAGTTTCAGCTAAAATAGTCGGCACACCTACAACCACGATCCGAGGTTTGCACTTGTTGGGTTCGTCAGCGGTAAGTCCGGATGTAGACAGCTGGACTGCGTGCTTCAGTTTATCAGCGTCATGTTTTGTCTCTGTACTAATAATAACGCCTCCATTTTTTGTCTTACGGACACCACGTACATGCAGCTTCATTAATTGAAGAGATAATTATAATAATAAGGCAACACTGGGAAGTTAACAAACGTCAAATTTCTCACATCCCATATTTTATTTATTTATTTATTTCCACAGCCACATTTTACTCCCAGAAAGTTAAAGAAATACATTTAAAACCTTTAGAAACACATAAACAACAAGAAAATGAAAAACCAAATAAAAAAATACGAAAAAGCAAGATTGACTGTTAAATTTGACCAATAAAATGTAAAATGTGAAGAAAACCAAGAAACAGAATGTTAACAAGATCAGCAGCTCCCCGCGCACGCCTACCACTTCCGAACTCATCGCTCAGCTCTACCACCGCCGCCGGTACCCAGCCCCATTGTGAGCGCTGTGACAACACCGGCCGCGGTAGTTGCGTCAAGCACGAGCGACGAGTATTTCTCTCCGCCCACGACGCCACCACCTGCTCGTCGACAGGAAGGACGCCGGCCGCAGGATGGCTTAGGACCTTGAGGCCCACCGGCCTGCGATAGGGTCCCAGCTCCCGGCGGAAGGGTGCAGCGCATGAGATGGACACCATCCATCAATGAGAATGTCATGCGCTCATTCTATGGGGCTACAGAGGGGGGAAAAATCTGACTGCGTACCGTGTTCGGATGTTCTCTCTTTTTCAGGAACTTGAGCCAGCTGTCAACTTATCGGCACAACGACTATCGGATCAGGGGGTCTACTCCCTAAGTCCGTTAACGAAGCAACGGGCCCGTCCGACAGTAGTCCGATACGTCGCAGTGAATCCTACTCCCTAATGATTTCGGATTCATCAGTTTCCAACGGAATCATAGACAATCTTCGTGACGAATGACGCATGACTATAGAGTTGCGCAATTTTACCGGTGGATTACCGGTTTACTTATTTTGTGGTTTTCAGGTTTAAATAATCAAAAAATAATATTTTTTATGCGGGTCATCCAGCGTAATCATATGTTGGATAACACTGTACTTGATCGCTTGCGAAATAAAATGAAGAGTAGCCATGTCATCACCCCCTACCGCAGACTGCTGTAGTACTACCACAGTCCTACACAAGCCAAACTGACGAAGGGAGTCATGACAGGGCTACAAACGTAAGTATCCAGTGCAATGAAAAATTGAGGAGTGCTTTGGATGGTTTGATTCGGGAAACTGAGGACTCTAAACAACCGAAAGCATCACAACATAGTGTAGAAGAGAAGGACGAAAAAGTCAACACTACGATCGCGTCGCATCACAATGCCAAACAAAGCACAAGTATAGCACTACTGGCCACGGCAACAGTTTTAGCAAGAAACGAGCATAATCACGCTGTTGTTCTACGTGCGCTAGTAGTAGACCAAGGTTCGCAAGCGTCATTCATCAGCGAGAAGGCACAATTGCTCAAACAAGGGGGTCTACAAGAACCAATGTCGATCACGTGGTGCAACTAAGAATTGGTTCTCGATGTAATCGATGGGATTCTTCTCTGGGGAACCTGTGCGGACATTAATACTATCTTTGTTTTACAGAAAAGGGCTGTTCGAGCCATTTACAATCTAGGTCCAAGAGATTCACTTCGTGAAAAATTCAAAGAAATAGATATTCTAACTGTAGCCTCTCAATATATATTTGAAAATCTATTGTATGTACACAAAAATATATCAAATTTTAAGAAAATGTCCGATATTCATTGTTTAAATACCAGGAATAAACACAATCTTGCTGTACATCGCACTCGCCTCCACAGAGTATGCAACTCGTTCATGGGTCAATGTATACGCTTTTACAACAAACTTCCTACTGACATTCGAAACTTACCCATTAAACGATTTAAAAGCTGTATTAAAACCAAACTTAGTAAAAAAGGGTACTATAAAAATTCTGATTATTTAGAAGACAAAAAAGCTTGGGATTGAGCTGCTCGCTCTGCAAGCCTTGTGATCAAACTGGAAAACTTGACATTTAATGTTATTATGCATGATTTTATATAAATATTGACATTGCAGAATATTATATACAATATTACATTAATGATTACTTTGAAAAGTGTTATATTTACTGCTTTAATTTATTGTGAATGTGAGGGCTATGTGGGTCATTTTTTTTTTCTTTAAATATTTTCCTATTATTTTATGCTTTTTCTCAGTTTTAATGGTGGTCTGGCATTTTGAGCACTTTATGAGGCCTACCCAAATGTACTTTCTTTGGTATTGTTCGTCGAGTCATTAAGTCTTGAGTCGAGCTGCACGATTACGACAAATGGTTGCACTGATTGGACAGGTCCACTCAAAATTGTGTGGTTCTTTCCTTAAAATACCATTTCAGACACAGATATACATGATGGTCCTCACATGATCTGACCAAGATTATGTCTGGGCTTTAAAAGAGACTTTGACCCCTGAGTTTGTTTCGCCATTTCTTCTCAGGGGTAGTCAGATAGGAAATGTCAACTACATCTAGCTTATTTTTCACTTTTTAATATGACGTGTAAAAGTGATTCCAATATCCTATTTACAGAATAAACGATTTCATTTCATTTAATTTCATTTCATTTCAATCCAAGCTTCGAGATCAACATACAAGCATACGTCATGAGCAAACAGTTGACCACGAAGATACCCTCCAAAGCTGTTACTGTCACACATTGGCCACACCTAGAAGGACTCAACCTGGCTGACCTGGACTATCACAAACCGGGTCCTATTGACTTGCTTCTAGGTGTTAAAGAGTATGCACAAATCGTGCAACAACAATTAATCAAGGGTCCTCCCGGTTCTCCGTGTGCCCAAGAAACAAACCTGGGATGGATCTTGTTTGGAGAAATCAACACCAATTTACAAGATGAATCTTTTCTGGTCCTTCATCAGCAAATAGCAGTAGAGAATCTGTTGAAATCCCTTTGGGAAATTGACACTGAAAAGAAAAGAAACTTAACAAGAGAGGAAAAGCTATGTGAATCAATATATAAAGACACTCATGCAAGAACAAAAGAAAGGAAGGTACATAGTAAAGCTACCTTTTAAAACCGATAATCCCTTATCGCCTAACGGAAACACAAAACAACAGAAATAGCAAGAAAAGCACCTACACTAAAATAAGACTACCAAAAGGCCCTGCAAGAATACATAAAATCAAATTACCTGAAAGAAATACCTGAAAATGAAACTAAGAAAAACAAAGCGGTGTACTTACCTCATCACGCCGTTGTCGGCGTCGAAAAGGAAACCTCGAAGACACGTGTTGTGTTCGATGCTACAGCTAAATGCTCAAATCACGTCTCTCTCAACGATTAACTGCTTGTAGGTCCTCCACTGCAAGATGATCTTAGAAATATTGTTATGAGATTGAGATTATATCGCGACTGCTATGCAAGTGATATACAAAAAATGTATCTGCAAGTTTTACTACAGGAACAAGACGCCGATACATTTCAACGCAAAGGCGTTGAAATGTATCGACCTGACTCTTCCTCTCTCCACAAAAGTGTGGAGAGAGGAAGAGTCAGGTCCGATTAAATAATACCGTATGCTGCGTGTCACGTTTGGTACAGCGTCAGCACCCCATCTAGCAGTAAGAACTCTTCATTAAGTGGCTGAAGATGAAGGTCAAAATCACTCAAAGGCTGTACGCATTATCAAAGCTAACTTTTATATAGACGACTTGATATCTGGTGATGACACTGCAGAGAAAGCCATACAGACAGCACAAGAAGTTTCTTATATACTACAAAAGGGTGGCTTCATTTTATCAAAATGGTCTTCCAACTCTACTGAGTTCATGCAATCTATAGATGTCAATTAGAGAACAATTCGAGTACACTTAGATTTAAAATTAGATGGAACTGTGCAAGCCCTAGGATTGATCTGGAATCCAGGAACAGATCAGTTTCTATATAAAATAAACTTACCGCTGATGTCAGATAATGTCACAAAAAGAACAATTTTATGGAACATGCAAAAACTGTTCGATGCTCCGAGTTTAATCTTGGCTAAAATGCTTATACAATAGCTATGGCTAGAAAAAGTTGGCTGGGATGACAAAATAAGCCAACACCTGGTGGACGAGTGGTTGACTCTTCGTGAAGACTTTGAAGAAGTAAAAGGAATATATATTGATCGATGTCTAGGCACATTAAGTATTGATGTAGAAAATATTGAAGTCCATGGTTTCAGCGACGCGTCCACGCGAGCATATGCAGCAGTGGCTTATGTCCGAATAAAGATGCGAGATGGTTCGGTGTCAACAAAACTGCAAGTGGCAAAGACTAGAGTGGCACCGCTACGAACTGTTTCCTTACCACGGTTGGAGCTGTGTGGAGCGCTGTTATTGTCGAGGTTGCATAGTTATCTGGCGATCCCCACAAATGAAAAACATTTGTAGCGAGCCGGGTTGTAGAGATAGCTGAAAATGTAAACAGCAATCGGTGGTTTCATGTCTCATCTGAAGATAATCCTGAAGACATTGGTTCCCGGGGCATGTTACTAGTTGATCTGAAAAAGTCAGATTTATGATGGAAGGGTCCAGCCTGGCTCTCTGAAACAGAAATAAGATTAAAACAAGAAAATACATATACAGAATTAGAAAAGAAATTGGATAAAATACAAGCAAATTTAAAAATAGAACATGAAGAAAGTATAAAGTTACAATTTAAAGAATTCGATAATCTAAGAGAATTGATGAAAGTGATAACCTATTGTCGAAGATTTTTGCATTTTAAAAGAAGTTTACACAAGGAAAAAGGTTTTAGTACAAAGGAATTAGAAAAGTCACTAACGAAATGCATAGAATTAGTACAACAAGAAGAATTTAAATATGATATAGAAAGACTAAAACTAAATAAAGCTGTAAAAGGAGAAAGTAAAATTAAAACCTTGAATCCTTACCTTGACGGAGACGGTATCCTCAGGGTGGGCGGTCGACTTCACAACGCGAACTTGGGGATGAGCAGGTTAAACATCCTATTATACTAAGAAACAAGAACGATTTGGTGCCTTGGATTATCGCTGATGCACATGCCCGTACATTGCATGGCGGTGTTCAACTTATGTTAAGTTACATAAGCTCAAAGTATTGGGTTGTGCGAGGTAAGGCACTTATAAAATCCTGCATACACAAGTGTCTAGTATGTGCTAGACTCAGAGCGAGATCAAGGATACAGATAATGGGTGAACTGCCCAAAGCGAGAGTAACTCCTGCTCGAGCTTTCATACATACCGGAGTTGATTTTGCAGGCCCATTTCAAATAAGCATGTCCAAAGGAAGAGGCATCAGAACTCAGAAAGCATACATCTGTGTATTCATATGTATGTCAACCAAGGCTATCCACTGAGCTTGTTAGCGATTTAACGTCCGAAGCCTTTATCGCTGCATTTAAGCGGTTTGTTTCCAGAAGAGGAAATGTAGCGATATATGGAGTGACCAGGGCCGAAATTTTGTTGGTGCCAACAAGGAACTGATGGCCTTATGGAAAGAAGCAAATCTCATCTTTGAAGGTGATATATCAAACACACTGGCTCTGGAAGGAACACAATGGCATTACATACCAGCATACTCACCGAAATTTGGAGGCTTGTGGGAGGCGGGTGTAAAGTCTGTAAAACACCATTTGAAACGCGTGCTCACCACCAACCTCCCCTATGAAGAAATGACTACGGTGCTGTGCCAAATTGAGGCTTATCTCAATTCTAGGTCATTGTGTCCTATCGATGACAAGGACCCAGATTGTATAGAAGTACTAACACCTGGACACTTTCTAATTGGAGAAGCTCCTATCGTTGTACCGTCACCTGATTTTAAAGATACAACGATTCATTCCTTGTCCCGGTGGCAATACACCCAAAAATTGCTTGGAAATTTCTGGAGACGTTGGCAACAAGAATACCTAACACTCGGCGACTCCCGACGCCCGGGGCGTCTCCTGCGGCGACTAAGGGCGCGAGAGCGCGAACCTTGTCTCACCCTCACGCGTTCCGCTTCCTCCTTCGCTAGCATAACTGCTTCGCAGAAGGAGGTGACGGCCTCCCATGCACTCTCGCTCCGAACCATGGCCTGAACCAGGCCCGGACGCGAGAGATCGCCGCCGCCGATCGCCTCCGTGAGGACACGGCGGTGCTCCGCCCAAGCTGGGCAGACCTCCACCGTATGCTCCACCGTGTCCTCCGGGCGATCCACACAGTGGTGACACCCGGGCGTTTCCTCCCGCTTTATCCTGAACAGGAACCTCCCGAAACAACCGTGTCCGGTGAGGACCTGCGTCAGGCGGAAGGTGAGGACGCCGTGGCGCCTCTCTAGCCACTCCTCAAAGAGGGGACTTATAGCCACAATTGTGGCGTGCCCAGCGCTGGGTTGCGACAATCGCACTCTCCACGTGGCCATGAGATCCCGCCGGAGCTCTGTCCGCCGTGCCGTGATTTCTCGCGGCAGCGGAGTTTCACCCCGGCGTTTTGCCTCCTCGCGCCACTCCCAGATGTGCGCGAAGACTTTTGCCTCCAGATCCCATGGCGGCAGTCCGGCAAGGAGGCTCGCCGCCTCACGGGAGACCGTGCGGTAACCCCGTACCAGCCTGATGGCCATGACCCTTTGGGACGCGTTCAACCGCTGGGCTGGTCGCAGCCTTAAAGAACGCGCCCACACCGGTGCCCCGTAAAGGGCCATGGACCGCACGATCCCCGCGTAGAGCCTCCGGCAGGAGGCGTTTGGACCCCCTAGATTGGGTAGGAGCCGCTTCAAAGCAGCCCCAGTGTATTGCCACGCTGGTTTGATATTCTGTTTTGGTCTTGTATTTCCTGTTTGTTGCGTGATTTTAAAGTTAAGTTCTTCAGATACGACTACCGCTGTGCAATATATGAGTGTGTGTATATCTATAAGTTGTGTGTCATCGGAAATAAATTGATTAAGTATGTTTTCATTAAATAAGTTAACTAAACGGAAAGGAGTAGGGCTATATCGAAGTTTAGGTAGTTTTGGTCGAACTGTTGGGTCTATCCCAGAGTATTGTGTTAGAGTTGTTCTGAATTTGTCATGAATTTCTTGGATATTCATATCTGTTGTCAGATTTTGCTCTGCAATGGTTAAGGTCTCAATATCATTTTCTAGAGTTAGGGTTACCGAATCGGTTTGTGTAGATGTGTGTGATATTTGCGTGTAAGCTTGCGATTGATTGTATGGTTGAGATTGAGTATAAGGTTCTACTTGGGTGTGCGGTTGTTCAGAAATTTCGGTTATGGTTTGTGATAGTGGGATAGTGTTAGCGCCTATATTATTTTCTACTTCTTGTAATTTTATTCGTGTTTCTTCTATTATTTCTTGAGATAAAAGTTTATTTCTAGCTATAGCTCTTCGCTGATCTGAGATTCTTTGTTCTGAAACAGATATCTCAGGATATTGTCGAGTAAAAAGTTCATGCAATTGTTGTCTGTAGGTGGTCATGTCGGTCTTTAATTTAGTGATATTAAAGTAAGTTCGCATGATAAATAGGTTAACTTCTTTGCTCCATCTCATGCGAACTCTTGCTTTTCCAGCCTTGGTGGACGCGGGTAAAAAGGCGCAATATTCAAGGTCGGAGTGGGTGGAATTGAATTTAGACTAGTAATGTGAGGTGATGATGGTATGGGTGACGATGGTATGAATGGTGATGATGGTCTAGAAGGTGTGTAGGATACTGTGCTTGGACTATACGGTTCTACAGGGGTGTTTGTCCTGTCCGTCAGTCTATCACCATCGTCAATGATTTCGGCTATAGCATCTTTGTCGGTGGGAGCCCGCCTGTTCAACTCCTCACCGCTGACGGTTCGCATGCTGAGACACCCAGCGTCAGCTCCAGGTGCGCCCCGGCGATCGCCCCCGGGCAGCGGCCCTATACGTTTTCTTTTCGATCGTGTCTCCATTTTTAATGGGTTTCCAGAGCCACGTTAGCCACGCCAGTAATTTCACATTCGTGTGTCCACCCCCACGTGATTAGATGGTCAATCAGGACGTGTGGTTGTTTAGGGGGCTATTATTAATATTATTATATTAGTAATATATAATATTATAATATTATTAAAATAATTGTAGGTATATAATAATAATATTTTTATTCGGTATTACAATTGGTAAAATATGAACATAAAATCAAATAAATTACCAAGGTATTATTATGTTAGATGCCTGTACTAGGTTAAACCTGTATCACAAGCGGCATGAGCTCATACTTTATGGTAATTGTAGGAAGATAAAATTCTTAACTTAAACAAGTATTGAAATAATGACAAAATTTAATTAATTCAATATCTTATACCTAGTTAACTTAAATACTATTTCCCTTAATTATAAAAATAACAAAAAATCTTATTTTTATAAACGTAATTTCTTATTTAGTTTGCGTAAAATAGTTTCTTGCACTTTATAACCTATTAAAAAAAATTAAAAAAATAATATAATATAAAATGAAATGTCAAATAAAAAAGGAAGTAGTCAAGGAAGTATGTAAAAACAATTAAATTAAAATAAACATCGTAATTTGGGAGCAGTTAATAGACATTTACATATTTTTGCCGTTATGCCAAACTTCCCTGTCTTCAAAGTAGTCTTTAATCTTATAATATTATTTTTTGATAAGGACACGTTTGATGTGGGTTTTGAATTTTCCATCGCTGAGTTCTGTAACAGACTTTGGCAATTTGTTATATAAAAGCGGATTCTGCTTACAAGAAATGACTTGCCTGTTTTAGTTAATCTAAATTTGGGTATCTTAATTTCATGTTTACTACGTGTATTTATATTAAGGAAATGGCTTCTTATTTTGAAAAGTCCTATGTTTTTGCAAACATAATGTATAAAATACTTTGTAAGATATAAAGAGAAGGCCGAGTTAGTACATCAATTTCTTTAAATTTGTTTTGAAGGGATTCACGAGGACCCATTCTATAGACCGCTATTTAATATAAGATTGTTTGCCCAGGTTGCAAACCACTACATATTTTAAAGGGAGAGTGTTTCTTTGAATCCAGAGCGGAGCGAAGTATTCTAAAGTAGAATCCTGAGCGCAGCGAGAGATTCAAAGTACGTCATTTGAGCTTAATATAGTATTGCTTCCGAGGTTGACACTACTTTTTATCACCCTGTATGAGAAAATAAGTAAGTGCAACTGACGAATAAGATTAGTACGTTTATTCATTTACTTACAATTAGGAACAATAAGACATGACATAGAAATAATAAGATTTTTTAGGGGTTCGTTGTCAACAAGGAAGGTTTATAGTTTCGCTATGTTGAAAGTCAAAGTCAAATGATTTATTTCAAATAGGCACATATGAGGCACTTTTCAACGTCAAAATTTACAAAAAAATAGATATTAATTTTTCCCCTTCCAAAAGGTATGGAAAAGAATAGGCAAGAAACTCTACCGTTACGCTTATAAAAAAGTTATACAATATTTTGTTTTAGTTATTTGAAGTGAAGACGATGCATCTAGAATAAAATTACTATACCACAATAGGTAAATAAAAAAATTAAGCAATGACAGATAATTTAATTATGAGATAAGTAAATGGTGCTCACATATTTACAAACATCGTAAAAGTTTTCCTAAAAAATAAATAAATAATTAGTCTGTGCATGTGGGAAGGTAATCACAAAATGTAAAATCAATGTCATACAAATAATATATTATACAATATCAACCAGTTTGATTTTATCTAGATTCTAGATTGTCCTAAGGAGCTTGGATCAGCATGTTTCCAAGCATTCTTGTCCTGGATGTAATCCTCTAATTTGTAATTTGCTTGTTTACAAAGTGTACTTTTAATATGTGTTTTAAATTTTCTTTCATTTAATTGCAATTTAATACAAGGTATTTTGTTGTACCCCATAAAATATGTGTGTACTTTAAATAATCTGAGAAATGGTTGATCTATTTTATGTTTATTTCTAGTATTAAAATGATGTCCATACTTATCTTATTAAAAAGATGTAGATTTTTCCTTACATACATAATATTTTCATAAATGAATTGGCAAGGCACTGTCATAATATTAATCTTTTTAAATAGTTCCCTAAGAGATTCGTGGTGACGTAGATTATAAATGGATCTGACAGCTCTCTTTTGCAAAATAAGGATGGATTCAATGTCATGTGGTATTTTGCTATTCAAAACCACATCTTTATTACCTATATTTACCTTATAAAGGGCTACTATGTCTATCAAATCTTGTTAAATTTATTCTTTGTTTTCAAACATGAATTCTTACACATAGAATTTATCATCTTTGTTTTTGCATACAAATACTGTTTTTTATAGTAATAATTTTCATAATGTAAACAATCGTAGAATATCGGTGACTTTGACATATTTCATTAAAATTTGTCACGTCTGTGTTTTAATTTTCTAAACTAGATTAAATTAAATTAAAACTAAAAAAAATTAGATTAAAACTAAATAGATTGATTAGGCCAAATCTACACAAAACTAGTGTTATAATGCAGAGTTCACATGTAAGCCGTTTTTATTGATTCTGGCTGACAATCAAACGAAGTAATTTTTAAATTTCGGGGTCATTTGGTACCTTCTAGAACGACGGCCCAGAATCTATAAAAGCGGTCATCAGACCTGACAAAGGTTTAGTCAGTCAGTTTAGTCGACCTCCGTTCTAGTCCATCTTTGGTTGTGAATACATGAACTATCCTGCCTTAAACTAATGATTTTGATTCTTAGTACTATTTGACTTCAGTTTTTAAGTCTAAATACAGTGCTTTATACGTTAGTGGAATCTGAATTGTGTGAATAGTTAAATAAATAACTTTTCAAACCATTGTGCATGTGTATTCAAAGACTTTACCTCGTCCAATACCTGCCTCCTATCGCCTGTATATCTGGGAGGCCTCTGATATCAGCAGCATACTAGCTGTGTGAAGAAAGCCACAGCAGCTGATCTCTCCCGGCTGCTGATCACTCCCTCACTCGTAGGGAGGCTAACACTCTCCTCCTGTTGAGAGTGAGGCAGTGCCTCCGCTCTCATACAACGGCGTGACTCGAGATCATCTCTCTACTCTGCTCACTCCCGGACATCACCTAGCTTCCATAGACTTTATCTCACATCAGAACATTTCCTCTCCTTATCAGAATAACCTCGTCCTGTTACTGATTCATCCCAAGACGCTGAAGCCCTATCCTGTTCCTGTCCTGAAGCCGGCTGAAGATCCTGTTCCCGGACCTGCTTTCCTGAGCCGAGCCACTGACGACTATATTCCTTTTTTTATAATTTTGTATTACTTTTTAACTTGTGACCTGGCCCTCCGGCCAATCGTAACGTTACAGTCAGAAGCCCGACCCCACAGTAAGATGCCATACGACATAATACTGTGTAAGTAGCTAAATTAAACCAAACGCGAGGTTTCTATATCTGTTAGCTGTCTTATCTTTCTAACAGCATAAGCGGCCGAGCTTAGCCACCCCGCAAGAGATGTTATGTGTGGCAACCATTGTAGTTTCTCGTCTATTCCTAGGAAAACTGTTTGATTAATAAATTTCCAGTTTTTCTTCGCTCAATATGGTATCACATTCGCCACTTCTAACATTAGGTAATTTTAATATAATGCTTTTGGTTTTTTTTTTCATTTAGTACCAAATTATTTACCATAAACCAATCTTGGCCCTGAAGAATAGAGTTATTCACGTCGTCATGATTTTGTAACCGTCGGTCTATTTTAAAGATCAATGATGTGTCATCTGCAAATAACACCATCTTCGGTTCAGTTTGAAGTAATCGGAGAATAAAAAGAGGAATGGACCCAATATCGAACCTTGAGGGACGCCCATTGTCATTTCAGACCCTCTGCCTGTCTGTGTCTGTCTGTCCCCAACTTAGCTCCGAGACTCTTAGTACTAAAAAGCTGTGATTTGACATGGGTCTACATATAAATCACGTCGATAGTGGTAAAATAAAATCTTGAAAAAAAAAATATTTAGGTTACCTCGCATGTAAAGTAGGATGATATTTTTTTTTTAAGTAAAATTTCTTTACGCACGCTGGACTTGGGGAGAAAGCTGGTGAATGCGTGACGAGCGCGTTACGGAAGCGAGCGAACGGAAGTTGAGAGGGTGATATAAGTTAGTGAAGATAGAAAGAGAGAGAGTTACGTTTCGTATATTACTGATTAGTATTACTATTTGTAAGTTTTACTTCAGTCGTGTGGTCTAAAGCACACTCATTTTTTTCTCGTCTACCACTTGCGGTAGCGTTGGATAGGCCGTTCAAAAAATTGAGGGTTTGTGAAAACTATTTTTCGATTCAGGGGTCGTTTGCGTAAATATTAAGCTTTAAAGTGCAATTTTTTGTGATCTGCCAGCCAAATGGTTGATTTTGGACATGTGAAAAAATTAATAGCAGTAGTTTATATTACGAAATTAAAAGGAAACCTATCACAGCTAAGTAGGCTTTACAAGTTATCGAGTAATAGTCGACCAAGGTACATTTGCAGCTGGAGAATTAACCGTGACGTATATCTATGTATGGGAGAACATGTTTTTCAACTACAACGTTAAGTTTGTTTTTATAAAAAATTTGTCATTGTACTCGTCATTATGAACAACTTTGACTATGGGAACAAATATGAAATCGAGAAAAAAAAATTGCTGTTCCCTACATTTTGTCGAGTTATGCAAACATAAATGTAGGGAACAGCTGATTTTTTTTTCGCGATTTCAGGTATGGTCTCATAGTTGAAGTTGTTCATAATGATGAGTACAATGACCCCTTAAAAGGATGCCCATGAATTCAATTTCAGCCTGTATTATTTTAATGAATAAAAGGTAATATTACAATTACCTACTGTTAAAAGTATTAAACCAAATACAAGGAACAACTGCAAAACATTTGAGATAATCCTAAGGTAATAAAAAAACGTATGGCCCTTGTATTAAGCCGTCCTCTATTGTTTAACCGAATTTCCAGACATTCCCACTAAATAACAATGGGTCTTAGATAATGAACTTATTTTTATTTCAGTTGCAAGAGTTGTGCGGCTTGCGGCCTTGCGTTAGCTACAAACAAAAAGCTCTGATAACATTGTATGAACTGCGCAGAGTATTGGTTCAAATATTACTGTAATTTTCAAGTATTCCCAAATTGCCCAAGTATAAACAAACACATAGAAATTTAGATAGTTATTTACTTTTAATAAAGTCGATTAAACACAAAAAATTTCAATATAAACATTTGATACCTTCATGCAGTGCCGGTCAACGCACCTATACCTAACGTATTCAGGGAGCCGTGAGATAAAAGGTAAACAAACCATAAATGTCCGTTCAATCGATTTTGTATGCTATTGTGTTGGTGGCATGACAAATGGCAGCTGCAGTAAACAGTTGGTATTGTAACCACTTTTTTGCCTTTAATGCCATCCATAAGCCTACGGAATAGAAGTCAAAATCGGTGGAACGGACTGTAATAAAACGGTTCGTTTCAATGTCTCATCTTGTTGTGAAGGGAATATGGTGCGGTTGCTGCGGCATGCGGCATCACATAGGATATGGTGAAAATTGGAGAGGCAGTGAAAGTGTTCATAAATAACCTATATCTATAGACCCGATAGAGAGAGGAAAATATTAAAGTGGATTAATACATATAAATTGTAGTTTATTAGTTATTACAAATTATTTTTGTAAATACTGCAATATCAATAATACATTTTCTAAACCAAACAAACAGAAGATATGAGAACCTACTAAAATTAATTCTTGTCAATAATAAAATAACAATTCAATTCAATAACAAAGAGCTCACGCCGCCGCCGCGCCGCGCTGGCCGTGCCCATTAAAAACTCGTCTCTTAGCAGAAACAAGTGAGCATAGTACGCTCCTAGTGTGAGTGTCACACATTCTATACATGATTATACTAATACGAACACCACTAAAATACGCTTTGTGCATCCTATTGGTCAAAACTCGTGCATTGTGCGATCGAGTCGTGAGTCGTGCTATGCGATTATCGCCTTTAAGGTGAGCATGCGGAACTTTGGCCGATAGTACAATGGAAGATAATAAAAAAACTTTTTTTTTTTTTAATGTTTCCAATTAGGCTTCGATCAGCGATTTTAAGGTGCCCATAATGGTCGCCAATTCAGATATGTGGATGGACTGGTACTTATAAATAGTTGTATTATAAGCACAATCCATCCACATATCATAATGTTGATTCTAACCCCATCGCGGATTACAGCAGATGATCTTGTTATGAATGCTTTCTCTCTGATGAGGGTAACGCGATCTGAACCCCTCACCTACGACGTGCTCAGATCTAACGTTTTAATAGCCACCTCCATCAAAGTTAATCCCGCTCTAGCCGTCAAACTACATTGTGCTCAACATCAAACGAATTCACATAAAAATACGTGAACATTTACACAACGCGTCTAATCCTACCGGTCCGTCTGCCAAACGCCTATAAGCTGTTATGACAACGATCCTCACTAGCTCACTAACGAAACTAGTCAGGGCACATTCAACCTTGTGTCTA
This sequence comes from Tiliacea citrago, assembly GCA_963921375.1. Taxonomy (NCBI): domain Eukaryota; kingdom Metazoa; phylum Arthropoda; class Insecta; order Lepidoptera; family Noctuidae; genus Tiliacea; species Tiliacea citrago. Next base: position 24,570,672 of record OY992800.1, read on the forward strand.
TTGCTGTTAGGTTGGTCGTGTTGTCTGTTAATTTGCGATTGGCTCTGCCTAGGGATGGGATTAGCCGGGATTACTCGGGCAACAGTGCACGCTACATTGCATTCGATATTGAATGAGTCAAATAGGAACGAGTTTAATCTGAACTGTGTGTCTGATCTGTCTGTATAACCTATACAATACAAATATTTGATTTTATTTTATTTGAATATATAATTAAAATATGTGTTTTCTGTATTGTGCCAGTATTTAATTTTATGGTCTCAGCATTATTATTTTTTATTTAAAAGTTGCGTTCAAGTGGTTTTTTGTCCGTTATGGATTAAAATAGGAATGATATATATTTTTAAAACCTGTTCGCTGCAGCAGCGGAGATAAAGTTTAGTTTTTAGGGTTCGTTCCTCAAAAGGAAATAAAACGGAGTCCTTATAGGATCACTCGTGTGTCTTATCTATCCGTCTGTCACAGCCGTTTTGCTCCGAATCTACTGGACCGTTATGTCAAAATTTGGTACACATAACATGAATTTCTGTGACCCAAACACGAACGTGTAACGTAAATAAATGAATTTTGGATATGGAGTTTACGTTTGGAGAAAAATTAGAAAATTAAAAAAAATAGTTTTGTGAACTGTAGTAGTAGTGTATTTACCAGCTGGGTGCCAGAGTTTCTCTAAGAGATTTTTTTAAAGATATTGGTATTCTCACGGTGGCATCACAATTCATCTTCGCCAATATCTTATATGTTAGCCAAAATATACACTAAAAACAGTGATATTCACAATATTAACACCAGAAATAAGGACAAATTACGTGCTCCATTTTACCGGCTTCATAAGGTTCATAACTCATTTGTTGGACTTGGTATAACTTTTTATAACAAGCTACCCTCTTCTTTGCTAGATTTGCCTTTTAATGCGTTTAAAGTTAAAGTTAAATCCAATCTTTGTTCAAAGGCATACTATTCTACCAATGACTACTTAAACGATAAGAATAGTTGGTTGCTGTGATTAACTCAAGACAATGTTCATGTTCTTTCTCCAGAATTAGCGTACCTACTGACAGGTTATATGAGTTCATATAATTGTTTACTTTATTTGACTGTCTCAGTCTTTTATTTATATTTATTAGTGACATAATATACTCATGAAAATGTTTTTTTATGAGTTATATTGCAATAAGTCGTTAGCTAGCGACTTCGACAATTGATTATATTATTTTGGCCTGAGCAACCGGCAGCAAGTTCGTCGTGGACCGTTAGATGTCACTGCTTGCGGTAGCTTCGGGTGTCGGGTTGCCTCCTTCCCTCAAATATGGTGAGGGGGGTGATGGCTGATCTTTGCGTTATGCTCGTGAACGGGTGCTGCTTGTGGTGACTGGTCGTCTTGCTGACCATGGTTTTGTTATTGTTATTAATGATTAACTGTTTTTTTATTATACTTCGATGGTGCTAGTTTATCATTAATTTGTGACTTCAAGTTATAGCTATAGCTTTATGTAAGTGGGCAAGCCCATTATGCCTGGAGGCTTTATATTTAAGTACGTTCTGTTTACGTTATTTCTGCTTGAGTATAGTTTTCTACGATTTTTTATATGTTTTTTTGGTATAGTGGCGTGTAACATAAGGCAAATAATATATTTTAATGTTATGTGTTGCGTAATGCAAATTATTTTACATTTTATTGTATAGATTCAAGTTTTATATCTGAACAGACAGCTGTGCTGCTGGGGACTTTTGCGCCACTTCTTCTTCCCAGCTAAAGCACTAGGAAGTGGTGAAGGGTGGGCGTTTTTGGGGGACTGTCTTATGTAATTTTTGACGTTCGAAAGGTGCTGATTCTCAGCCTAGTTTGAATAAATGACTTTTGATTTTGATTTTGCAGTGTGTGACATATCAAATGAAAGGACTTGAGGATCCAAATATTTTTTTGAATAATTTTAAATTAAATAATTTTAAAGTTACATTTGCAGTTGGAATGTATGGATGAACATGTTTTTCAATGACGATGTAAGTATGTTCTTGGGATAAATTAATTCCAACTACGGAACCCTTTGGTCCAACAAGCACTTGGCTGGTTTAAACCTACATGGGCACTTATGAAACGTCAGAAGCTAGATGCAAATACTAAAGCAAAGTTAATAAAATTTATATGGGACCACCGCGCAAGCTTCTTCTACCAAATAAAAATATAAGATTAAAAAAATATAAGATTTTTTTAAATCGGTCTACAGTTCACGAAAATATCGATAAACATTCATAAAAATGAAATAAAAATACATACAGACGAAACCTCCTCCTCCATTTTTCAAGTCGGTTAAAAAGTGAGTGTGTTGGCCATACCAAAATCAATAAACCTAATTCAATTTTTTTTTTTATTTCACATAAACCTAGACTTATGAAATGCGCTCATCTATTCGTCTATCCATACGTTACAATTATTGGTAGTTTGCTAAGGAGAAGAGCCAGCAAGAAACTCCAAGGTTACTCTTTTAAAAATTTAACTTTAACAATGTTTTAAAACTACAGTGTTACCTGTTAAGGTATGGGAGGACAGTGTAGGCCCGTCAACAAGTGCCAAGTACTTAACAAAATATAAGATGGTTTACAAAGCTACAGCCTATCATGCATAACGTTCTCACATTCACAAAATATAAAAGAATCTATATAAAATATTATAAAAATAAAAACATGTTTAAACCAAATGATCATATCATTTGGTTTAAACATGTTTTTATTTTGCCATTATAACTGTAACAAATCTGAATTAATATCCTGACCAATGCAGTAACAATCAACTCAGCCTATCCCAGTCCACTGCTGGACATAACCCTACTTCTCTCAGCCTGCGCCACAACACCCTGTCCTCCGTCTGCAGTAATAATACGAGTATGTATACATAATTATAATAAAATCGTAGCGAAGTCAAAACTGAACATTCAACATTTGAAAAAAAGGAAGTTCAAATCTTACCAGCTATGACAAAAACGACAGCATAAACAAGACATCGATGTCTATAAAAACCAAAGCCAGCCCTGGGGCTCTATCTCGCATAGGGTCGCAGCATTATGCTGAGCGATAGCCGTTTTGCGTGAATGTGACGCATATTTTCTCAACTTGTTCTTTCGTGTTTGTGTTTTTATTTCTTTGCGTTATGTTTACCGCAAATAAACGTATTTTCTTTCTTGTCTTTCTTTTCTATAAAGATGTCTTTTTTCGGTTTTCGTAATCTCGGAGCCTTACGTCATTACTATAAAGTAATGTAATTATGGCATAAATCGTACAGACCTTCCTTTTGGTTTCGCCATAGTCGGGTAAAAAAGTAATTGCTACGAGGTGTGGGAAGTATTCTCATACCGAAAATATAGTTTGTCTGTATAATTCTATGTATATTCAAGGTTCACGCAAATACTACCTACTGGATAGATACCGGTGAAATTTAGCACACATATTCTACAATCTACTACCGAGTTACGCCAAAGTTGTTCGTGATATTGTAAGTAAACAAGATTTTTTTTATACTTAAATATTGCAGAAAGATACGGACTTTACCTCTGAAATGAAGACGCTGTTGACGAATACAATTGTATTAATATCGGTACCAATTCGTACAGAACGTCGCTCTACACCGGAGATAGGCGCTCACAGTGGCTCAGGCGGCCCACAAAAGATTCGCCGACGCGGCACACGGCTCGCACCGCGCGGTGGCTCTGACGCCCATTATCACGCATTCAATACGCTTTCTGTCATTGTCGACCCAAATCCGACATCAACGGGGATTAGGCGATAATATCCCTGGCTCATGCGTGGTGACAACCATCGCTCGCTTCACACGCTAAATTACCTCGTTTTCTAGAAGCAGCCGTCAATGGACAGCGTTGAAGCGACGTGCTCGCGAATTCGCGATAGCTCATCGATGAGTCAGCGCTTCGTGTGACTTTGTGGTGGAATTAAATCAATGCTTGTATAGTTAGTTACAGTAAGCTGTTCTTGCACTAATTGTTAAGCTTGTAATACCGTACAGATTAAAGTACCGTACAGAGTGGTGATAAATATGACGTGACGAACTATAGACCTATAACCTTAATTCCTATAATATCAAAAATATTTGAGAAGACAATATTAAATAGGCTGTATGGCTATGTGGAAAAGTATAAATTGCTAAGCCGGGAGCAATTTGGATTCAGGAAAAATAGCACCACCTCTTTAGCTTGTTTTAATTTAATAAAAATAATAACCGAGGCAATGAATGACAACATACCTGTAGTAGCAATTTTTCTAGACATGAGTAAAGCCTTTGATTTCGTTGACCATAAGCTATTACCAAGCGAATGACTGGTTTAAATCGTACCTAAGTGATAGGCGTCAATGTGTGCAAATATCAAAAGTAATTGATGGCAATAAAATGGAATATAAATCTAATTTTAAAACGAATGCAGTAGGAGTTCCCCAAGGCTGCGTGGTGGGATTGTTTTTATTTCTACTATATAATAATGACCTTCCCAAGGCAACGCGCCACGAAACTATCTTATTTGCTGACGATACGACACTAATAATAAAATGTAATGACTTAAGTAACTTGGAACAGGAAATTAATGAAGTAATCAATGACATAATAATTTGGCTTAATGAAAACAATTTAAAAATCAATATAAATAGAACAAACATAATTCAATTTCAAACTTATAAATCAAACTTTCAAAGTCTTAGTATAAAATATGAAGACAGTATCCTAGAACAGGTAGTAAACACAAAATTCTTGGGCATAATAGTGGACCAAAACTGTAACTGGAAATCACACATCAATTACGTATGCGATAAGCTAAACAAATTCGTATACGCAATAAAACGTCTACGATCAACAGTGTCCGTAGACGCAGCAGTCACGGCATATCACGGATACGTATCGTCTGTGCTTTCATATGGTCTGATACTGTGGGGCAATTCAGTTGAAATTTTAATGGCATTTCGGGTACAAAAAAAGTGTGTTAGGGCAATATCTGTCGTCTAGTTTTTGGACAGCTGTAAACCTTTATTTAAAAAACTTCATATTCTACCTTTACCCTGCATGTACATCAAAGAACTATGTATGCTAGTGAAACAATATCCGCACTATTTTCGCATGCAATCAGAAGTGAGCCACAAAAAGGCTTCTGCTAGACAAAAATATAAATACGAATTAAATGTACCTCAATGTAGATTGCAATTAATTAATTGCAAAAATTTTGGAGGAATGTATATGCTAATGCCATTCAGGTGTACAACAAGTTACCGAACATAACTTCCCATCCTCATGTTCAAGAAAAAGCTGACAAGTTGGTTATTGGATAATTGCTTCTATGACATTGCCGAATATATGGAACATTGTAAAAATCCAAGATGACATGAACTTAATTTTAAATTAATGATTACCTAATTATAATAATATTAATTCTAATTGGACATAATGTAAATCAAATCTTAAATTAATTGTTCTTAGTTAAGAATGACATTTGAATATTTGTACACCTGTTGTGGTAGAATGTATAGAACTTAAAAAAATATTAACACCATACTATGTAAAACTACATTCTTACAAATAAATAAATTCTAATTCTAATTCTAAATAGCTTTTTTATTTGCGTGTACTGAATAGCGTCCAAATAGCTAATTGTCAATTTGTAGAAAATCTAATTTTAGAAAATCGGCTGAATCACAATACTCGGAAAGCCTTTAATTTCGGAAGTCGGTGGCAAAAAACTCAAATACAGGTCCAAAGACACCAACTTTTTCACTTACAGTACCCCATAAAATATGTCATGTACTTTAGATTATCTGAAAAATGGTTGATCTATTTTATCTTTATTTTTAGTATTAAAATTATGTCTTTCTCTAATCGAATCTTATTAAAAAGTTGTATTGCACGGCTTGCACCATACGCCTGTTATGAAAAAATTTAGTTTTAAAACATCATCTAACAATTTAGCAACATAAGTAAAATTGTTGTATCACCTTGTATCATCAAATCATACTATCCAGCATCTCTTAGCGTCGTCAGCATCAGTCATCTCGCGCCGGCAGTATGTACGGTGCGACCGCACATTGCAGAATTGCACTCTCATCAAAATTAAATTATTATAATTCAATTTTGATGAGAGTGCAATTCTGCAATGTGCGGTCGCACCGTACATGTATATTTGTCCTTACATACATAATATTTTCATAAATGAATTGGCAAGGTACTGTCATAATATTAATCCTTTGAAATAGTTCCCTATGAGATTCGTGGCGGCGGCGGCGGCGGCGGTGATTATAAATGGCTCTGACAGCTCTCTTTTGCAAAAAAAAGATGGATTCAATGTCACCAGCCCGACCCCACAGTAAAATGCCATACGACATAATGCTGTGGCAGTAGCTAAAATAAACCAAATGCGCGGTTTCTTTATCTTGTCTTATCTTTCTAACAGCACAGTCTTTCAACTGTCGGGACCCGGCAGAGATCATAAATGACAACTATTTTCTTTCGTTCATATCATCATCATTGCAGTCGAAAGATGTTCATTGCTGGACTTAGGTCTTCCCAAGCTAGTACTTTTTTTGGATCATATACTTAAACCAAAGTCAAAGTCAAATCAGTTAAGGTGCTGCAGATAAACCGCTGTCACTGTCAGATTGCATACAAAAGAAAGATATGCGCGATGACACAACGTATGGTCTAAAAATTCAAATAAAATCGTATAAAATTAGATACTAACTAATTAATAAAAAAAAATCCATCACTGGATGCAGTTTGGCATTTTCAATTTTATGGTATACTTTAATCACAATTATAACTGTTAACGAAGAGATAAACTGCTTTTAAAAATAATTAAGAGTTGTCTTTGAAGATTTTTTTGATGTATTAAATTATGTTTTGAGTTCCATCACCGTATGCACAAAAGACTTAAAAATATAATACTGTTTTTGTTTTGGAAAAAATATTTACGGTTCAAGAGATATATACACTGCTTTAAAAAACCACAATTTTGACCATTTTCAAGAAATCTCCGCCTTAATTCAAGTAGGCCATTAAAAGGCACTTGAGAACGTCAAAATTTACAAAAAAAATATATTGTTTCTAGTCGCCCCTTCCAAGAGGTAGTTTTGTATGAAAAAGAATGGGCAAGAAACTCAATGGATACTCAAACATGTACTGACAAGTTTTGGTTCAAATAAAATAAAAAATCTACTGTTCTACTATGACTTCCTAGAAAATTCATATAAAATTACTCTCGTACCAATAATCCTACTACACACAATATAACTATGTCTTGTTTACTCTGAGCGTGTGTATTCTCTTTGTGTTCTGTGTGTATTTGTGTAGGTGTGTGTGTTTTGTGCAGAGGGTAGTGAGTGAGTGTCGTGCTAATTGGCGGGCCGAGACGTAGTGCTCATTAGTAACACATTGCGCTGCTTCACTGCTGCACCGGCTTATCGGCGACGATGGAAAGTGACCGGTTGCTTAAAAGGTACAGCTACTACATTATGTGAATATGTCTTACTGCATAGGGAGGTTACTGGTGAAATAAGCGTCGTTGTAGGAAATTGCAAGTCGTCCTAATTTGGGTATACACATAGGTACAAAATATATTGCAGTTACATTATGTAACTAAACGTACTTTTCATGCCGGGTGGCATGAAAAGTACGTTATAAATAAGTTACGAGTAAAAGCTTGTTTATTCAGCGAGCTCCGAGAATAATAATATGGTCTTTTTTTTCGTCAAAATGATAAGTGACAGCTTCAGAAGAAGACTTCCTTCACTTGTGTTTGAGCTGGACATATGAAGCACAGTCCTGCAACCAAAGAAAAACCAAACATGTTTTAACGAATATTAAAGACGATAATAAACTATTTTCAAAGGAATAATAGAATCAAGGAGATAGTGTATAATTTCAGAAAAGATAAAATTAATCCATAGTTCATGCCTTAAGACAGAAATATTTAAGTCCTCCGTCTAGAACTGAACATTTCTTAGTTAATGTCGTAATTATCTCGCTTTCTCATAGAATGGTAACGTAGCTTTGAATAAAATAAAATTCTTGGTTTTATATTTATAATTCTTCATTTTCCTTAATTTGCAGCGATAATCTTATAAAAAAAAATGTTTGTCGTCTCAAACGGTTACATTTACAAATGTGAATGGATCAGACCACTCCTTCCCTTAAATTATAGATAACAATATTGATACTTTATAAAAATAAAAAAAACTAAGAACTAAAATAATATAATTTAAGAACTGAATTTAAACAGCAAAGTGATACAATGACTTATGAAGTAATTAGCAGCTCTGTGTAGTGTTTATTGTTGTTGTGTACTATGTAGTGTGTATTGTTAATTCTGATTCTGATCATATTGAAAGCCCGCTGTTTATTAGAGCTGACCACTTATAAAGAAAGTAATTAAATTAGTCCTAATATTCACAACGAATAAATAATTTGGCAACAGTTTTAATGATTCCAGGCACAACCACCTTGATTAGTTTGGAAGGCAATATAACGTCGAGACCGCCGAGAACATCGCCCATTCCACCCATTCACTCCAGTGTTCTGCACAACGAGTACTGCATCACCCACTAAGATTAAAAGTTTAGTAAAGCACAGCCATTCAAACCGTCACTATAGACAATAAAAGTCCAATCTGTTTCACACGACGCTACGCGCTATGCTACGTTAGGACGGCTACACGCGAAGATAGGGTGCTTTATGATAAAAGCGGGACAGGCATTCATTTAATTCCTCGTGTGTGCGGTGCTTGCCAGAATTTACACTTTAAAAGCCCTCCCGGTAAAACTGCTCCGCGCCGCGTTATGTTGCTCGTATACTGATACGTAACATTACGATGAGAATATTCCCAGGAGATTGGTACACTTATTGCACTTTGTTACTTTACAACGCTCAAAGGTTGTGATTGATTAGCTTTATGTGTGGTCCGTCACACGTTACGTCTTGCACGAGTTAAAGTTCTTGTAAGACGGAACGTGTGACGAACTGCGCGGACTACTTATCTTGTCAATTAAACAGAGATGCTTTGCATTTTATGCCTAGGCACCAAGTTAACGACGGTTAGGTATGTTGAGTTGAGATCGAAAATTAAAATAAAAACAGCTTGTCATCCATCTAATACCTATAGTACAAAACATTGGTCACATCACATCGTTTTTAAAATTTTGTAAAACTGTAACTTACCAGTCAGGCAGACAATAATTCTGCCGCCATGGGATCTGGAGGCGATAGTCCTCGCGCACATTTGGGTGTGGCGCGAAGAGGCGAAACTCCGGGGCATAACTCCGCTGCCGCAAGAAATCGCGGCACAGCGGACGGAGCTCCGGAGGGATCTCAAGGCGACATGGAGAGTGCGATTGTCGCAACCCAGCGCTGGGCACGCCACAATTGTGGCGATAAGTCCCCTCTTTGAGGAGTGGCTAGAGAGGCGCCACGGCGTCCTCACCTTCCGCCTGACGCAGGTCCTCACCAGACATGGATGTTTCGGGAGGTTCCTGTTTAGGATTAAGCGGGAGGAAACGCCCGGGTGTCACCACTGTGTGGATCGCCCGGAGGACACGGTGGAGCATACGGTGGAGGTCTGCCCAGCTTGGGCGGAGCACCGCCGTGTCCTCACGGAGGCGATCGGCGGCGGCGATCTCTCGCGTCCGGCCCTGGTGGTTCAGGCCATGGTTCGGAGCGAGAGTGCATGGGAGGCCGTCACCTCCTTCTGCGAAGCAGTTATGCTAGCGAAGGAGGAGGCGGAACGCGTGAGGGTGAGACAAGGTTCGCGCCCTCGCGCCCTCGCGCCCTTAGTCGCCGCAGGAGACGCCCCGGGCGTCGGAAGTCACAAGCCGATTTCCGGCCACCGTAGGCGCGGGCCTGCGGACGGTGAGCGATGGGTAGCTCGCCGTCCGATAAGGACCAGGCCCGGGTCGACGGCGCGTTGTGTTCCACGCGCGCCTCAAAGAGATGTCAGCACCGTTAGGACCAATGCCTGCCGGGGTTGCGAGTTTGTCCGAAAGGGATATCGTGGCCCTGGCACACAGGCAACGGAAGGAACACGTGGGTTTTAGTCAGTAAAAGTCTGACACGCCCTCCCGCTCCGCCCAGAGCGGGAGAAGTTATTTGATAATTTCCCACCCAAAAAAAAAAAAAAAAACATAGGTACATTAAAATACTTGTTATAAAAAAATTACAAGCGCGCCATGTTATACCAGAAGGCGTACAAATATTCATAGATGTCATTGATACTAAAATTGATAACATAATTACATTAATCAAACGATAATAATCGACTAAAAAAAAAAAATACATGTCAAAAGAGAAATAAAAAATAAGATTACTACGTCAATATTCAAATAAAAAAAAGGTAAACAAAAAGAATGAATAAAGTAATATAATAATTAAAATGATACAAAAATGACACGTGCAATGTTAAATGGACTTGAACTTAAACATAGATGTGCGCTATCCAAATCTAACACAATCTTGTCAAGTTTTTCCTTTAACTTTGTAATTTGTTGTTGTTTTGCGTCATTAATGTCATCATTGGATATGTCAGGTAGGCTGGAAACAGTATTATCGAATGTACTATTGTATATTGTATATTTAAATTTGCTTCGTTAACTATCTTAATCATCTTAAACTCATGGATCCCAACATCAGAACTGGATTTTGATAAAATAGGACCAATCTGGAAGTATATATTTTCAAATAAAAAAATGATTTCTAAATCGGTTTATAAACGACGGAGTTCTGAAGTAACAACATTAAAAAAAAAAATAGAGCCGACTTGAGAACCTCCTCCGTTTTATGAAGTCTGTTAAAAATCCATCTATTTATATTTTTACGTAATTATTTTCGGTTATCGGGGAATGATTTGTAAATTATAAATATTATATTACATCCACGATTGTTGGACTTTCTTGTTTAATTAATTAATTTATATATCAATTGCTTCCTGCAGTTACAGTAAACACCAGCGTGCTGCAAGGCGACAACATAACATTTAACTAAAAACCTCATGCAAAAATTAAACATAGATTTACTGCTAAATATATATAAATATGTCAACATCCGACTCCTGAGCAATCAGGGCATTCAGCAGATTGATCGCCTGAGTTGTGGACCCATATCGAGCAGTTGCTTAAACCGTGAACAGGCACTGCAAAGCACAGGCGCGCGACCTCCGCAGCCGGTCCAGAGCAAACAATGAACAGCGAGCTAGACTAGTCGCGTTAAGAATCTTATTATTTTGCAATAAATAGGAGTGCATAAACAGCGCACACCTACGTCTCAGTTCCAACGCAACAAATAGAGACGTATGCAAATAGGGATAATACCCATATATTTTTGCTCATGTGGATCCCATACCTCCGCATTTGATGGTATTCAAGTTTGCTACGTAGTTGTAGTTGTCCACTTTTGACCTGGCGCCACCCTTGGGTACAGGGGTAAATCGTGTAATTTTCCACTCTGCAGGATAAGAAGCTGTTTGTAGAGCTAAGGTATAGATAAATAGAAACCATAAAAAGAGGTTATGCGCTCCATTCTCAAGAATTAAAATGTTAAGCGATAGCCCATATTATATGGCAATAAAAATATATAATAAGGTGCCCAACATGTTTAAAACTGAAAAATCTGTAACAATATTCCAAAAAAGGCTAAAACTATACCTAATCCAAAAATGTTTCTACTCATTAAAGAATATTTAGAGTCTAGCTTAAAATAGCGATATTCTCTCATGTACAAAATTGGCGATCTGTCGTATAAAAACAATACGATTTGATCTATCCTATTTAACTTTATATAAAATTATAATTTAAATTGTACTACCTGAAAAAGTGACATTAATATTGCTGAATAATTGTATTAAATTCATTATTGACATTTTAATTTTGATGTAACTATAATTTCTCAATTTAATTGTACTAATATAAAAGAAAATAATTAAGTAATAATAATGTTAAGGGCAGGCGAATGATAATTGCAATGCTTGTCAAAGGCTGCTAAGTCATAAGTACTAACATAACACCTACATTGTACACTTAGTTCGCAATAAACGATTTGAATTTGAATTTTTTAATTTGAATTTGAAGTGGTACTCTAAATATTTCCAAGCAGTCTTTAAAAATAAAGGGTGGAATTCCATTATACCCTGCAGATGAATGCGCTTTTAGGCGGCAAGTTACTCGTACTACTGATATGTCGGCTGATTCAACTATGTACATCTTATGGTGATCCGCGAGGAGCACTATGGGTCTGTTGTCTCTAGCTCAGCATTGGCTGCAGATAGAACAGGGTCATATGGCAGAAACAGTACTGAAGTATTTAGCAAACGCATTTGCTGCGTCTACCCCAACCACGATCCGTCCATCATGTTCAAACTCAGTGCACGTTTGTCTAGGAGCCTGCTGAAATTCCAAAAACTTTTACGATCCCTCTAGATATCCGCCTTTGTTCGTCGGATATATTCGTAATATTTAGGTCTGATCGATTAGGTCTTTAGCTCGCTGTCGGTAAAATTATCTCATATTAAACACCTTGATTTTTTTAATGAAAATATTTTCTGTTAAAGTTTTTATTATGACGGATGTAAACCACACCAGATACTGCTATTTAAACTTTTGTTTTTTATTTAAACTAAATTGGTACATGTTATCAAAAAATTCATGTAACTTGCGGTAAAGTAATGTGACAGATCCGTCAACGTTTGTCGGTGAAAATATATCATCCCATATTGTTGAATACAACTCACCTTAGAAAAATTTAAAATCAACTTTACGGAAATTCCATTCTGTCGGTTTAGTATCGTCGTCACAAACCGGGCAGCGAGGCGCGCGCGCCATGCCACCCCGCGGCTGCACAGCACACTTACTTCGCACCCTCACTGGAAGTGGCGGGTGATAGGCATCAGCCGAGCCCACTGGCTCCGCGTCACCACTTACATCAATAGGCATCAGCCGGGGCCACTGCTCCGCGTCACCACTTACATCAATAGGCATCAGCCGGGGCCACTGCTCCGCGTCACCACTTACATCAATAGGCATCAGCCGGGGCCACTGCGCCGCGTCACCACTTACATCAATAGGCATCAGCCGGGGCCACTGCTCCGCGTCACCACTTACATCAATAGGCATCAGCCGGGGCCACTGCTCCGCGTCACCACTTACATCAATAGGCATCAGCCGGGGCCACTGCTCCGCGTCACCACTTACATCAATAGGCATCAGCCGGGGCCACTGCTCCGCGTCACCACTTACATCAATAGGCATCAGCCGGGGCCACTGCTCCGCGTCACCACTTACATCAATAGGCATCAGCCGGGGCCACTGCTCCGCGTCACCACTTACATCAATAGGCATCAGCCGGGACCACTGCTCCGCGTCACCACTTACATCAATACCAAATCAGCACCAAATCTAACAACTTACCAAATTTATTGCAAACGGAATTGTGTTGCTTTAATTTACAAAAAGATAACAAATAGTTATAATGCATAACAACATTTTCGCTACAAAAATATTTAAATTTAAAATCGACTATTACACGACAAAGGCAAACAGCAGATTTTGTACAGCATACTTTACTTGTTGTTTTGATATAGACTTTATACCACTTATGAAAGGTTACTATTTTTAGAACTTCGGATTAATTAATAATATCAATAAAAAGATTTTAATAAATAAACGTAATGAAATCGTAAACTAAACGCAGTAATGTTTTAGAAGTTGCTATAATTATAACACAAATATCGAAATTATAATTAATTAGGTATTTAGAAATATAAATAACATTAAATATAATTAAACTCTTGGTATATTATACCTAAGAATGCATAATTGTTGCATAAAATCATAATAATTAATGATTTTCGTCATCAACATGTTTTTTGTTTTTAAAGCAATTATTTATGGACAGGAATTAAGTAAACTGCAGACGATGGATCGAAAAAAAACCAAAGTTATTTTAAACTAGTTTATTTTAAAGGAAATAATTACAATTAAAATTGGTGAAACCTATTCGATGCTAGAATATGGAATGACAAAAATAAGTATAAAAATAACTAATAGCTAATGACGTATTTCGCTGCGTCGGCGACTCGTGGCTGGCCGGATGTCGTCGATGCAGTTTTTATGCGCTTGGCGTAAACTGAAGGAATTGCAAGGTGGCGATATTCATTAGGGATCCGTACTTAACACCTCCACCCGCAGATCAGCAACTATTTGATCATGTTGAGAGAAAATGTTGCTGGGACTTCCTCCCGTTTTCTGGTATCTGTGGTCACATCTTCATATGTGTGTATCTTAAGAGTTTGCTGATTCTCTTTATCATTTCCTCTGAGGTTCCAGCATTTGTATCGGCGGCTTATTGCCACAATGATAAGTATAGCTGCGCATAGTACAATGATGTAAAATGGTATGGTTGTATGGTATAACACAACCGGCTGAGTCTTGTCGATCTGAATAGGTCTTTCCATTAAAATTTTGTTCTGGATGCTGTGAAGTTCTTCCAAGTTCACTGAATTGAAACCGATGATGTGGGTGGAATCAAATGTTTGGTTCATCTCGTTATAAGGGATCTTGGATAACTTAAGTGGCTGTCCCTTTATCTCGTTGCTGTCGTTAATGATTGTGAATTCTGTTGTTTGCAAATAGCAGTCCTTGGGGATGGTGACGAGATAACTTCCTTGTAGAATATTAAAGTCTTTTCTGCCGCAGGCTAGTTGTACTTTGGTTGGTTGTGGCAATGAGAGAACGTAGTGTTGGTCATCCAGTTGTTCTACTGCTTCTTTGGAGAGTGAAATCTTGGTGAATTGGCAGGTGTCTTCTAGACTTTGGCTGATGATGAGCTCTTGGATGCAGTCAGGCTTCGTCCGGATCTGGTGACTTGTCTTCTTTTCGCAGAGATGGATGCTACTGTACTTCGGGCATTCAGCCTCTATGTACACGAATGATTTCTCGTTTGTTGCTATATAGGGAGTGGGAGGAATAAGGGCGAGTTGTTTCTTATTGGGTACAATGAATAGTTTGTATAACTCGTAAAAGTCTTTAGAGACTATAGGAAAACTGTATACTATTACTATTCTCTTTCCAATGAAGTATGAACCTGGTTTTATTAGATTGTAATATTCTCGTAACTCTAAATTTAAGATTTGATCTTGGTTGTATATTGATTTTAGCCTATCAATCATAGACTTTAACACTTCTATATCAATCATAGAATGGTGGATGCTAGACGCGCGTATGAAAGCCATTATATTTTCTAACATTATTAGTTATGATTCCTATGATTTGGGCAAACTTTGCAAATTTTATTAAGCTGTAATCTATATAAGCATTTTTCTCCAGTAGTTCTAATGTTGCATTTACTTTTTCCTGATTTTTTGTTAATTGGTCTAATATAGTGGTATATTGGGACATCCATTCTTTGCTAAGGCTGATATGGTTATTAAATTCTGAAACTATTTTATTTTCGTTATTTTGTAAAGTTTTAATGGCCTCGTCGTATTTTAGGGCATCTTGGTAATCTAAATTGCCAGTAACACTTTTTATTACCGACCCAAGGCCATCTACAAGACCTCTTTTGACTCTAACAGGTTCCAATGATTTTACTTGTTGTAGTACTTTAGTAAGTTTGTTAGTAAGATAATCAATCTGATATTCGTAAAGCATGTAAGTCTCATTGTTAAGTTTAGTTCTAAAAGTCTTAAGTTGCATCTGTACGGAGTTTATTTTATCTTCGATGACGGTTAATTGTATGTACTGTATGAATGGTGTGGTGGTGTGGTAATGTGTGGTTAGTCTGGTCAGTCCTAATCTGTACGGTAACAGTCCCGGTCCATCAGCTAAAGTCTCAAGTCTTATCTCTTGAGGGTGTGTCGCATGGATTGTCAGTAGCAGCAGGATTCTGTAACAATTGGCTTGCTTTAGGAACACGTTTTAACCGCGATTTGGCTATAGGGCCACGTTTTTTCGAGGTATATATGCGGCGAGTACTGTATCCTGAGTATACCGTGGTGCAGCTTTCTGGCAACTGGCAAAAGGGTTTTTTATAAAAACTTGTTGCTGTGGCATACTCTATTTCGGGCTCGCGAGTTTTATTCCTATTGTCAATTAAGGCTGTGCGATTTGCAAGAGATGTTTCGTTAATGATTTCATAAACTTGCTTCATTTGTTGTCTATGATTCTGCGCATATTGTTGTAAGATGTGCTCAGTCAGGTCTATGTCGATTGGGTCCCTGGGGTCAAAATGTCCAGTCAATAGGTCAAAGGGTCTGCACTTAGTAAAACTATGGATAGAGCTATTATATGCTATGATGGCGTATTGCATAAGGTTAACGATTGGGTCGTCTTTATTTTGCAGTTTAAGAATTCTAATGTGTTCCAATAACGTTGAGTGGAAACGTTCAATGTTACCATTATCATTTGGGCTATGAGGTAGAATTTTATGGTGAATTATCTTATGAAGACGTATAAATTCGGAGAAAAGTTGATTTGTAAATTCAGTGCCATTATCAGTGATGATAGTCATAGGTAGTCCATGATGGGTACAGAATCGTAACAGTGCTTGTATGATGCTAATAGCGGTACCGTCTCGCAAATGATACGCTTGACCATATTTCGTGAAGACGTCAATGAAAGTTACATATTTTTCGTTGTGAACTGTAAGGAGGTCCATGTGAATAATTTCAAGTGGTTTGGTAGCTAGAGGCACTATATTAAATTTAGGTTTAATTGGGTTTCTGTCGTATTTAGCTTGACCGCAGATGGTACACTCATTAATGAACTTCGTGATTTGTTCTTTCATCTTTGGCCAGTAATATTTTCGTGAGAGGGCTAGATGAGATTCATTTATCCCTCGGTGGTTCGTTTTACCGTCGTGATAGTGTCGGATGATGTCTTGTTGTCGGAGGTATTCTTTAACATTCTCGAGTTCTGTCTTAGCTAATACTAGGTTAATTGAGGAACTTCTAAATTTGTCTTGTATTATAGGTACTATTGAATACATGGCTAACGGTGGATTAATTAATATGGCCGTTTTAACTTTAGGGTTGACGTATTCTTTGATAGCATTAATAATATCGCTCTCTAGGTTAGATTCTGAAATTTGGACTGCAATTCGCGTATGATTCTCAAAAGGTTTAGTTACTGTCGGTCGGCGTTTTATGTCACCAACTACGGTAAAGTAAATCTGTCGATGAAATTTATTGAGAGGTTCATCAGTAATAGGGATTTCCAATATGGGATGTTCGTTACTAGTATGTACGGTGTCAGTCGAGGAATTTGTTGGTGGAGGTGGTGCCTCCGATGGATTGTTGATCATTGAGCTGAGGTCTTTAATACTTTCGATTAATGAGTTGATCTCATCTGTTTCCTCATTATAAATTTCTACACGGGAGAGAGCATCAGCGTTGGTGTTTAGTTTTCCTTTCTTGTACACTACCGTAAAGTCATATTCGCTTAGTCTTAGTCGCCATCTAGTCAGTCGTGAATTCGGTTCCTTCAGGTTCATCATCCATTGTAAGGGTTTGTGATCAGTCAGTACCTTAAATTTTCTACCGAAAAGATAAGGTCTAAAGTACTTTGTGGCCCAGACTATGGCAAGCAACTCTTTCTCGATGGTACTATAATTTAGCTCACTTTCATTAAGTGTGCGAGAAGCGTAACAGACGGGTCCTATTGGTCCCTGAGATAACACTGCTCCAATAGCGACGTTCGAAGCGTCTGTTGTGAGATTAAATTCCTTTTCGAAGTCTGGGTATTGTAGAATAGGGTCATTGGTTAACAGGGTCTTACAAATTTCAAAGGAATTGAAATGTTCAGGGCTAAGAGTAATTTTACTACCTTTCTTTAGGCATAGGGTAAGAGGTTTGGTGATACGAGCAAAATCGGGAATAAATTTCCGGTAATAACCTAGAAGGCCTAAAAATTGTTTGATTTCCTTAGGGGTCTTTGGGATTGGATATTTTTTTATTGCGGAGATTTTGTCGGGGTTCGGCTTAATGCCATCTCTGCTAATGATATGTCCCAAATAAGCAGTTTCGAGCTTCAGAAATTCGGATTTGTCCATCTGAATTTTGAAGTTGGACTCCCTAAGTCTTTGGAAAACTTTTTCCAAATTATCCATATGCTCCTGAAGAGAGGTACTGTAAACGATAATATCATCGAGATATACAAGGCATATGTTATTTTGGAGACCTCTTAGAACATTGTCCATAACTCGTTGGAAGGTGGACGGTGAATTTTTAAGTCCTATGGGCATTCGAAGGAATTCAATATGCCCGTGTTCCACATTAAATGCGGTTTTTGATATGTCCTGAGGGTCCATTTCAACCTGATAGAAACCATTTGCCAAATCTAAGGTCGTAAAGTATTGGCACTTTCCTAATTTGTCGAGGACGTCACTAATATTTGGTATGGGGTATTTGTCGTCTATAGTTTTTTCGTTCAACTTGCGAAAATCAACTACGAGACGCCATTTCTGCTTTCCAGAAGCGTCATTTTTTTTTGGCACAATCCATATGGGCAAGCTCCATGCAGAATCGGAAGGTCTTATTATACCTTGCTGTAGCATTTTGGAAATTTGGTCCCTAACTTCTTCCCGATGAACGAAAGGGTATCGATAGCTTTTAGTGTATGCGGGAATTTCATCTGTTGTTCTTATACGATGTTTTATTTTGTTGGTGAATGTCAATTGTTCTCCGTCAATGTAAAATACATCCGTATAGCGTGAGCAAAGTGTTAAAAGATTAGCTTTTTCCTCTTTATTAAGGTGGTCCGTACGCAAACGCGATAATACGTCCTCTACGCGATTCGATTGTTTGACTTGCGTGCATTTAGCGTTGAACAGTTCTGCACACGTTGGCTGGTCTAAAGAAAATATGACATCATTGAGTGTTGGATTTTCTAACTCAACATATCCACGACTATTAGTTACAGTGGTAACGCACTCGTGGATAATACAATTACAAAAAACTTGTTCGCTTACTAAAACATCGCCATCCGGGGCATTAATAGGTATTCTAACTAATTTAGAACTCTTGGCAGGGATAATAACCTCATACAGGTTGACGTTGCGTGAATTATATACTTTAATCTGATTCGTAGCAGTTCGTGTTACTAATTGGAAATCTTTTAAATCTATTTTAGCCTCCCATTTGGATAATAAGTCTAATCCTATTAGACCATCAAAGTAATCGTGAAAACGGTATACGAATAGTTTTATATTATCGACCTCATTATATTCATTAAAACACGGTAGCGTTATGGAATAATCATTTTTGCTAACACCGTGTACATTTGTAACTTCGAAAGGGTCATAGTTAAGGGGATAATCATAGAAAAACTTTTGTACAGCTTCGGGGCTAATAAATGACTGGTTAGCGCCGGTGTCAATTTAAAACTTTAAAGGAGGGCAAGAGATTTCTATGTAGGGTAGCTGTCTTTGGGTCTGTAAATTAAGGTATATCTTTGCTCTTTGGACGTCTGGTCCGACCGAAAATCCTGATTCTGATTTTCACGGCTATGGCCTGGTTGCGGCTCTGTCTCACCTGTTATCTGATTATCGCAAGTTGCATTACAGTCAGTTATATCATTCGTGTTATAATCACAGTCATAAAAATTGTAACAGTAATTAGAGTCGATGTAGTAGTCATATCCTGGCTCATAGTAATAGTCAGCAGAATAATAAGAACTATCAGGCAAAGCAAGTTCATTAAGGTTTAACTCGCGCGTCCTAAAATAATTGTTCGGTGGTGGGTTCCCGTTTCTTTGCCAATCATGACCTGGCATCATGGGTAATGGTTTCGGAATGAAATGCTGAACACCACTCATGGGTTTCGGACCCGCATTTTGTGGTGGATTATTTCTGGATGGTAGTTTAAAAACGTTACTTTGAGGACGGTAGTTTGGTAATGGTGCACGGAACATTTGTTGTGTTCGAGTAGGCATGCGATTTTGATACTGGTTGAATTTAAAGGCCTGTGGCTGAGAGTGATAGCCGCGCTGTCCTACTGGAGCAGGCCAGTTAGGTACTGGGGGTCGCGGAATATTTAATGCGTTAATGCGCGGCATAGCAGGCATGATAGAAGGTTTATATATTTTAGGTTCACTATGAACAGTCTGAGCCTTCGGAACATCATTACGTTGCTGCAGGTATATAATGTTTAATTCTTCCTGCACAAATTCCAGCTTCCTCTATGATTTCTGGACGCATGCACCGTATACGTGATCCTAAAGGTTCCTTTAGTCCACGTACAAAAGCTTGCATGGTAACTTTCTTATAAAGCGTCCGTTTCGCTTCGATAGTCGTCTGTAAGGTCTCGTGTAACGTCACATATGTCATTATTATACTAAACAACGTTTGGCATTGATCGTAAAATTCCTGAGGGGCTTTACTACCCTGCGTAGCCAACGAGAGGTCATTGTATAAAGCCGTTTCATCTCTCTGGTCTGAGAAGTTATTAATTAGAGCTGATCTAATACCTGCCCAAGTTTCAGGAATGCCGTTCGAGTTGATAGTAGATGCGGCAGGCCCTGTGATCTTGTTTAAAATTCCATTTAGAAGACACAGATTCCTTAGCTCACTGCCTGGTTCGGGGCTTGCATACTGAGTTACTATTCGGTCACAGATGTTAATAAACCTGGTCAATACATTGGGGTTTCCGTCAAAATCGGGCACAAGGCGTAAGGCCTTAAAAATTACGTCGGGGTCTTGTGGCATTTTAGTTTCAAATAAGCTATTCAAATTAAAATCTAATTCACTGTCTAAATCTCTGTTAATATCTACTATGTGTCGGCGAGCCTGACGCGATGCAGGTTCCCTTGGATAAGATCCTTCGTGATGAAAAATCTTGGACATAAAAGTAACTAGGAATAGATAGGAAGCAACACGAGAAAGATTCTGGTGTACTCACATATATTTCATCTCTGGTTCTTCTCCGTGAATCGAAGTCTGGATTCTCCACTTGGCTCCGCAGCTTTACTGTAGATTCAGGATACTCGTGATGTGGCTTGATAGCCGCCCGGGCGACTCGCGATCGTGGTTATAGATGTGAGATGATTCAACGGCCCGCGAGTATCCTACCGACTGCGCCAATTAAGTAAACTGCAGACGATGGATCGAAAAAAAACCAAAGTTATTTTAAACTAGTTTATTTTAAAGGAAATAATTACAATTAAAATTGGTGAAACCTATTCGATGCTAGAATATGGAATGACAAAAATAAGTATAAAAATAACTAATAGCTAATGACGTATTTCGCTGCGTCGGCGACTCGTGGCTGGCCGGATGTCGTCGATGCAGGTTTTATGCGCTTGGCGTAAACTGAAGGAATTGCAAGGTGGCGATATTCATTAGGGATCCGTACTTAACACAGGTAAAGAAAATCTGTCTTTCAGTTCAGTTCTTTGTTGTTGTTGTTTTGGATTATGGTTTGTGACTGCATCTCAGCGACTTATATGGCCGTTTTTACGTTGAGTTTAGCATCTGCTCCTCCGTACTCTATCTCGTGATAGTCTAGTGGTTCCGTGAAAGGACCCTTTATTAACTGTGGTGTGTGTATGTGTACGTGCTTTAATTAAAATGGCGAGTTTGCCATGTATTAATTGGAACTTTCGCTTGTCCCGAATAAGAAGATGATGTACGATAAGGATGTACAGTAAAATAATTGTAGGTACCTACTTACAAAAATAAAGTATTGTTTTATTTACCTACACTCAAAACCCCATCAGAACTTCATAATTATCAAACTGTTGCAGTCCGCTGCTGGACATAGGTATCTCCTAATGCACCCCACTGAGTAGGTACGATCCTCATCTCAATCTACCTACTTATGGTAAGTAAAACACTACAAAGATAGCAACAAGCAATTTCGAACATTTACTTTATCACTAGGCTGAGTTGATTGATTGATTGACTTTATCACCAAAACAATGTATATCTACCACTAAACCATAAAAAATAAAATATAACCTTATAAAATAAAACTGGTTTAAACCAAATTAAAAAAAATCTAAGAATTTAAAAACCAGCCGAACAGTCTATCTCATTAACTACAAAATAAAACAAAAAATATCCCAAAAAACGAAATTTTATGAGCTGTACGAAATTCCCATACAAGCCTGCAGTTCGCCTTTATCGAATTTTGCAACAAAATTCTCTAACACACAATATGTATCAATGTACTTGCTATCATTCGAACTAGGTATGTATGCGACACAAGATTTTCTAATCTTATTGTAGTTTTATGATACCAATCACCACTTCATTATCGCTCGAGTAGCCGTCATTATTGACTACTTGTTGCACTTTATACTGATTACCTCGCCTCCCCATCCTGCATCGCCAGCACGGTCCTGACGCTTGATTGTATATCCCGGGGAAAACAATTCAACATCATATAAACTACTAGTCAGAAAAGTCGCCGTAAATGCAAATATATCAGCTGATTCAACTAATATGGCCTTTTTACAAATGTCCAGCTTTGAACGCAGACCACGGCCATTCTGGTAAAAAAATCGTATGTCTTCTGTTGTTTCTTATTAACCCTTGGGCTATGTTACAGTGACTTTCAAAATCCACGTCTGCATGGATTAATACAGACATCTTCTGCCCAATTTTCGGGTTTAATATAATTCTCAAAAAAAATTGTTGGCACAGTTAACTTATAATCAAAATCCATTTGTTCCAACTAGGCCAGCACTTTTATAACGTCAAAATTACGAATAAATATCCCCAAAAAAACGCCAACCCTTCACTACTGCCTAGCTGGGAAGAAGAAGTGGCGCAACAAACTCCCCAGCAGCACAGCTGTCCGTTCAGTTAGAAAACCTTGATTCTCTACAATAGTATAGAAAAAATATTAAATTACGCTACACAAAATATTAAATGAAATGATTTGCCATACTTATTATGTTCGATAGCAGCAGCCACTACACCAAAAAAAAAATCGTCGAAACTATACTCAAGCAGAAATTAAAAAAAAAAACTAAAAACGTAAACAGAACGTACCTAAATAAAAGCCTCCAGGCATAATAGGCATACCCATTATGCCTGGAGGCTTTTTGGCCCGCTTACCTATATCTATAGCTGGAGCTTGAAGTCACAAAGGATAAAAAAGCTCCATCGAAGTAAATACAATGACTTAAAAAAATAACTTCGATGACGCGTTATTACTTTGCGACTTTAATGCTTCCACTGAACAGTTATCATCAACACAAATATTTCGTAGGTGAATAATCACTTTGATCAGCTGTAGTACCAGTTTTGACGTAGTACAAATGCAAATATGATTTTCTCTCCGCCGCGGCTAATGCTCTTATAGCCGAACCCGGGGCAGCCGTTCCGTTCCAAGTCACATTATTAGGTGTATATACGGCGTGATCTTTGCCGTTTGACTTCAACTCAGTTTTGCTGTTAATATCATTTAGCTGCGCAAGATTTACCGGGGCGGCGCTGTTGTGTTTATGATATCATGTATCTGACGACAGCGGTGGAGTCGGAGTAGTAAGTTGACACATTCGGCTCGATTAGTTCCTGAGTCCGTGAGAGAGACAGGCGATACGTTGCGCGTTCCCTTCGTTTTACGAGCGCTCACGAAGAGCGCCGTCTCAACCCGAACGCGAGCTTATCTCGCGCACTGGCCGTGGGGTCTGCTGCACGGCGCGGCGTTGACAGTGCTCTTACCCACTTTGCACCGATTTTGGTGGTTATCAACAAACTTCCTACTGACATTCGAAACTTACCCATTAAACGATTTAAAAGCTTTATTAAAACCAAACTTTGTTTGGAAAAGAAATTTTACGGTACCCTTGTACCGTAAAATTTCTGATTATTTAGAAGACAAAAAAGCTTGGGATTGAGCTGCTCGCTCTGCTAGCCTTGTGATCAAACTGGAAAACTTGACATTTTTTAATTAATATGCATGATTTTATATACATTTTGACATTGCAGAATATTATATACAATATTACATGAATATTTACTTTGAAAAGTATTATATTATATTTACTGCTTTAATTTATTGTGAAAGTGAGCACTATGTGGGTAATTTTTTTTTTTCTTTAAATATTTTCCTATTATTTTTTGCTTTTTCTCAGTTTTAATGGTGGTCTGGTATTTTGAGCACTTTATGCGGCCTACCCACATGTCTTTTCTTTGGTATTGTTCGTCGAGTCGTTGAGCTCCTTAAGTTTTGAGTCGAGCTGCACGATTACTGACAAATGCTTGCACTGATTGGTTCACTCAAAGAAGAATGTTCAGTTTTCACCTGACTATGTATAGACATGAAATAAATCTTAAAATTCAGCTAATTGAATTGTATATTAATTACACTTATCACAATGGTAAAGGAAACGCAGGAAAAATATATTTTTTTAACCGTATTACCATGTTTTGAATGCATCTCAACTACCCTTTTCTACGACGTTCCATTATAGACACTGCTGTTGGACTTTATTCAACTCTCGTTTCTAAGTTTTATACATTATTTTACGTTTTATTATTTCTTTATTAGTCTTTGTATAATACCTACAGATTAAATAAAAATAACATAATTGTGACGTCCACTTGTCACGGGGGTAAATATACTTAATAAAACACTATAGTGCTATTTCGTAATAGTCGTGCTGCACGCCCGCTCGGCTTGGCAAACCAAACTGTTCTGTCTGTTTGCTTCTGCCCCCACCTCGCGCCCACGACTATACGGTTTATTTATACATTGTTATACATTAATCATCACACCTTTCCCTTTTTAACAAATTCAGTGGGTACAATAACAAAATAGTATTTTAAAAGAAACCAGCAATAATATACAAAAATCAAAAATATAGTTATACAGACTTTTTTTTCATGATTTAGTTTAATTGAAGTAGTTAGTATTTATGATTTACTATTGACACTACTATCACTGATGTTGTCCAAATCAATTTTATTAGCTTCACATACTTTCTATTGGCCTTCAATTCTTTTTACATGAATTATGTTTTTCCTCAATTCTTGTCCTGTCTCATCGTTCCTTATATTATATTCCGGCCCATTACAGTTAATAACAGTGTGTGGTCGTTGGATTAAAGTTTATAGAAAGTTTGCCATATTTCTTTTACCATATTCTTGACATAGGTATACCTTTTCTCCAATCCCTATATCTACATCTCCTGCTTTCCTTTTCTTATCCCCACATTACTTTCCCTTTTCTTTCATTATTTTGTCTTTGTCATTCATATCTGAAATTGACGCCGATTCTAAATCTATTTAAACCAAGATGACACGATTGCTATTACAACTGTAACAAATCTGAATTATTATTCTGTTCACAATTCAGTAATAAATATTTTAAATTAAAATTGTTGGTTATCTCATTGGTTGTTAGTTAAGTGGTCAAGTAGTTATGTCAAGGTATGTAAAAAAAAGAAATAAACATCGCAATTTAGGAGCGGTTAATAGACATTTACATAGTTATGCCATTAATGAGCTACCAGAGAAACCACATGTGCAGAAGGAATTATTGCCAAACTTTCTTGTCTCCAACGTAGTCCTTAATCTTATAATATGTTTTTTTGATTAGGACACGTTTGATGTGGGTTCTGAACTTTCCATCGCTAAGTTCTATAACCGACTTTGGCAACTTTTAATAGAAGCGGATACTGTTTATAAGAAATGACTTGCTTGTTTTAGTTATACTGGGTATCACAATTTCATGTTTACTACGTGTATTTATATTAGGGAAATCGCTTCTTATTTTGAAAAGTCCTAAGTTTTTTCGAACATATAAAGTACTACTATACTTTTGTAAAATGGAAATTGAATCTACGTCAGCAGCCGATACCCACAGCAGAATGCCATATGACATAATACTGTGGAAATAAGCAAAGTAAACTAACCTAGCTGTGGCTATATCAGTTAACTGCCGCATTTTCCTTACTGCATATCCAGCTGAACTTAATTTACTTGAAAGAGCTCTAATGTGGGCACCCCATTGTAATTTCAAATCTAGAGTAATTTCTAGAAATAGTTTCCGTAATAGCATCTAGTTTCTTGCCGTCAAGTTTTAAATTTAGACCCACTTGGGGTACATTTGGTAATGAGTTTATGACATTTTGTTTTGTTCGCATTAAGTAAGAGATTGTTAGCATCAGCGAATTGAATTATATCCGATAAGTTAGCCATCATGTAAGGAAAATCATTAATATAAACTAGAAATAGGCACATATATATAGGCGCATACCCATCTTTACTAGAGACCCCGAGGACGTCGCCCCGTTAACGTTTACTTTTTTTGCTGCCTGTTTGATAGATAGGCAAAACAAGATCAGCAGCTTGTCCACGAATTCCGTAGTGGTGTAATTTACAGATTAGTGTATTGTGGTCAACGCAGTCAAATACTTTTGAGAGGTCACAGAAATTACAAATGGCATCCTCGGATTTCTCCCAGGATTCCAAAATGTGACTGATGAGTTTCACTCCTGCGTCAGTCGTCGATCTACCTTTTGTGAAACCAAACTGGCGACTATGTAAAATCCCGTTTGAATTATAATGTGACAACATCTGGTCTAGCATTATTTTTTCGTATATTTTACTCAATGCTGGTAGCACAGATATAGGCCTGTAATTAGAGGGATCGCTCTTACTACCCGATTTGAAAATAGGTACTACTTTACTGTTTCATTAAATCAGGAAATATACCGCTGTCTAAACGTTAATTAAATATGCCTGTTAGGGCAGGGTCTATTGTGTCAATTATATCTCCAAGAACCTTAACAGAAATTCCCCATAAGTCTTCAGTGTTCTCTATGTCAAGACTTTTGAATGCTTTTTAATCGTGACAATAGAAATGGCTTGAATTCAAAACTTGGAATGTCTTTAGAGTAGTTTTCTTTGAAAAGAGATTCAGCTAATACAGATGATGAGGAGAGAGATTTTATAACCTTTATTAGGATGTTGGTAAAGAAGTTTTTTAGTGTCTCAGCTACTTTTAACTTATCTGAAATTGTTTCATTATGAATTTTTAAAGACAATTCATTCTGATCTCGCTGTTTTGTATTTCCAGTTTCTTTGTTAATTACCGGTCACACAGCTTTTATTTTATTACCTATTAGAAATACAAATTTTGTTACTTATTAATTTAGACTTAGCTTGAGCGCAGATTCTTTTAATTTCATTGATTTTATTACATTGTATCTACTATAGTAGTCTACTATGACAAAAAGGTGATCTCCGCTAGGCAAAGGACCCAGAAAATCGATTGCAACATCAACCCAATGCTTTGATGGCAGCTCACGACGTGTCATTCGCATTGGGGGATTCGGTACAGAAACCAGGGTGCAACCCTTGCAGCCTTTTACCATTTTTTCGGTTTCGCTATCTATTTTGGGCCACTACACTTTGGTCCGTAGCGCGCTTTCATAGCGCCAATGCCAAGATGTCCTTCGTGGGCTGCTTCCAATACTTGGTGACACAATTTTAGAGGTATAACAATATTACTTCCTCTCAACAAAAGGCCGTCGTGCGTCCAAAGCTCGGTTTGAAATATCATATAAATATTTAGCAATAGATCCCGGTTATTTGATGATAGAGCCTCTCTAACAAGTTGGATCTTGTTATCCTGAAGAGAAGCTTCTTTTATAATGTTCATCCCTATGGCACAAGGTCTCGCATGTTGAACAATAAAACTAACGTGATGTTCATCTTCAAACGGTTGGGGGTTATCTGTGGCGCATAATCGGGATAAATAGGCCGCGATATTTGTTTTACCTGGCTTATACAGCACCCTGAAATTATATGATTGAAATCGTAGTACCCAACGCTCGATTCGGGCACAAGGTTTTAAGCGCCTGCCAAATATAACCTCCAACGGTTTGTGATCAGTCACCAAATCAAGTGATTCTTTGCCAAATAGATACAGTACCTTCAAATGTTCAAATGCCCAGACCAGTGCAAGTGCTTCTTTTTCCGTCTGACAATATCATTTTTCCACTTTTCCGCAAACCCACAGATGCAGGCTCGCCTTCGCAATCAAATGTTTCAAGAGGTGGCATTATTTTTCCTTATTTACCACACTAGGAATTTCTCCTGTATTGTGGGTGCGTTTACAAACATTTAAACTCACATACACAAACAGCCAGACCCGGAACAACTATTGTAGGTCATGCAAATATTTGTTCCGTGCGGGAATCGAACCCGCGACACGCAGCGCAGCAGTCAATCGCTTAACCACTGCGCCAACCGTGCCGTCAAATTGGTGTATTTGAGACATTTTGGGCAACCTGCGACAGTAGTATTTTGTTAGTACCTACCGACATTGTCAGTTTACTACTCTGTGCACAACTAAAATGTAATAGTATATTGTTAATACCTACCGATATTTTCGGTTTACTACTTGGTGCACAACTTGCTGGACAAATAAAATGTTATAGATAGTACCAACTGCATTGCCAGTTTACTACTTGCGATAAGCACAACTTAACAGTTTAATTTGCTTTTTTTTATTAGTACGAGTACCAATTGACACTGTCAATTTACTACTCCGTCAAAGTAATGCAAACTATCTTTATTACCAGCCAAATATTAATTTTGGCTTAATACTGTTATTGGTTACGTTTACTCAATGTCAAATTACTGCAGTACAATTATTTGACAAGTAAATAATTTGCTTAGTACCAGCCGTTGTTTGCTTACTATTAAAACCAAAAGGTTAGGAGTATAAGTTTATCATAACATTTATAACATAACCAGGCAAGTAAGTACCCATCCTTTATCGTAACTAACGCAAACTGTGACAAAGAATGATAATGTACATTCCCGATAATTATACAACAGTACCACGGAAGTCGCAAACCCAGCCTGTGACCTGCACGTGGCTACGTAACCCATGAAAAACGGTGAGTATAACAGCGTAATACTAGTTTACAAGTATCCACATCCAATCATCACCTGCCTAGCCTTTTCCCAACTATGTTGGGGTCGACTTCCAGTCTAACCGAATGCAGCTGAATACCAGTATTTTACATGAAGCGACTGCCTATCTGACCGCCACAACCCAGTTACTGGGTAACACGATATCCCTTGGTAAGACTGGTTGTCAGACTTTTGGGCTTCTGTCGACCCGTAACAACTGTCACAGATCTACAAATGACAGCCGGGACCAACGGCTTAACGTGCTTTCCGAGGCACGGAGGAATCTTGGTATGAAAAGATGGTCACCCATCCATGGACCAACCGCGGCAAGCGTAGCTTAACCTGATCGATCGACCCGTGCGGCAGTTATTACTTAGCCACAAGCTCCACCCCCACCGAGTGTGTCTCCACGTTGTCGTCGTGGTGGGGCTTGCGTGTCTCAATGATCTTGGGGGCTTTGCCGGTAGAGTCACTCATGCCGGAAGGCCTCAAGTGAGAGACCTGACTAAGAGAGACATGGGGCGGAGTCAATAACATCTGACTTCCGCGAGGGGCGCGCCGTCTGAGGACTTCAACAGCTGTTGGTGTTCTTGGATGGCGCGCGTTTCTCTCCTCATCGTTTGGAGAGTGGGAAGAGTGGTTCACCTCTAGTACGTGTCTGCTCATCAGACATGACTGAGGTGAAGGAGTGGTCTGGGGACCCCACCCCATAAAAAAGGCAAAGCTGTGTTCAGCAACAACAATGGAAGCGAGTCATCAAAACAAACTACCCCAGGAGGGTACCTGCTGCTCCGCAGTAGGAGAATCCCTCACCGAGCAGAGCTCGGTCAGTCCCTCGTATTCTGGGGGGGACAATGAACGCCCAAAATCCAATTCGGATTTTTACCCGTCCTTCGGGGACGCATTGAGCCAGGGTGGCTCACCTACCGGTGCCGAGGAGTCGCTGGGTTCTATTCCCAGTACATCCACGGCACCGAAACAAAACAAAAACGCACAGGGAGTGCCAAAGACCCGAGCACAATTTGTGCGCCCGGCTACCCCGGTTGCTGACGAGGTGGCTAGTGACACCAGCGAGTCCTCTTGCTCGCAAAAGTCGACAAGATTGACTCAAAGCCGAGCGCGCAAGCGTAGACAGCAACCGAAGAGCAAAGAGTCGATCGTGACGAAGAAGGCTGGGAAAGAGCAGGACAGAGACTCCGAGCCTGTGAGTCCACCGACAAAGCAGGCAAGGATTGGGGCACCAGGAACTGAGTCGTCCGGTGGTGAGCCGGATGCCGCTGGTGGCTCTAAG
Source organism: Tiliacea citrago (assembly GCA_963921375.1). Lineage (NCBI taxonomy): Eukaryota > Metazoa > Arthropoda > Insecta > Lepidoptera > Noctuidae > Tiliacea > Tiliacea citrago. The sequence continues at coordinate 24,600,857 of OY992800.1, forward strand.
GAGCGAGCTGCCAGCTTTGAGGAGGTTGTGGTAGCCGCAATCAGGGGTGTGGCCTTGAAGAGGATTCAATCCTCTAAAGACAAGGTCGTACCCGCTGCCACGGCCTCCATAATTGCGGCAGCGAAGGCCGTTCAGGTCGGGCCTTCGTCAGGCGAAGTGTCCGAGATGCGGGCGGAGGTCGGGCGCTTGACGGCTGCTATGGAGCTTCTCCGAAAGGAGAATGAGGAGCTCCGAGCGGACCTGGCCTGGCTTCGAAAAGCTGGCCCTCCGGAGGGGCCGCATGGAGGGGTGCAGCAAGGGCAGGGTGTGCCCTTGCCGGCGGAGGACCGGGTTTTGTCCCTGGTGCGGCAGGAGCTGGCTGCCTTCAACAGCCGGTTCTCCGTACTCGAGGGCATTGTCTTGCGCCCCCCGCTAGCGGCGAGCAGACCGGCCACCTTTGCGGCCACCGTGGCTGCCGCGGCCAAGCCTGCGGCCAAGCCTGCAGCCAAGCCCGCGCCTCTGGCCAAATCGGCCAGATCGGCGCAGCCTAAGCCCAAGAAGGACGGGACGGCTGCACAGGTGGCTGCTAAGAAGGCAAGGGCCCCAGCCACTGCGGCAGGACGGTCGCCCCCCCTCCAGCCTCCTAATTCCTCTCCGGCCGACGCCGAATGGCAAGTAGCCGGGGAGAAAAAGAAGGCGGCTAAGGCCAAAAGGGCGGCCAAAAAAAAAGGAGAGGCGGCAACGGCGCAAGAAGCGAAGCGCCGCGGCTAGGCTCCGCGCCCCAAAGTCCGCAGCTGTAGTGATCACACTACAGCCGGAAGCGGAGAAGAAGGGCGTGACCTACCGCGAGGTGCTCGCCAAGGCGTGGAAGGCGGTGAACCTGGAGGAGATCGGCGTCGCCGCGGGCTTCAGGATGAAAGTCACGGCAACTGGGGCCCGGATGCTCGAGATCCCTGGTGCGGCAAGCGGCCCGACCGCTGACGCCCTGGCCGAAAGGCTCAGGGCGTCCCTCAATGCGGGGGAGGCCCGAGTCTCCAGGCCCACCAAGTGCGCTGACATGCGCATCCTGGGCCTGGACGACTGCGTGACGGCGGAAGATGTTGTGGCCGCCGTGTCTAGGAGTGGAGAGTGCTCTGCCGAGCAGGTGAGGGCCGGCACCCTCCGTCCTGACAAGTCGGGGATGCAAACCATTACGGTGAGCTGCCCCGTGTCGGCGGCCCAAAAAATATCCGGGGAGGGCCAAAGGCTCCGGGTGGGCTGGGTATCCGCGCAGGTGAAACTGCTGGAACCCAGACCTCTGAGGTGCTTCCGCTGCCGGGTGGGAAACCACGTGGGAGCATGCTGTACCTCGGAGGTGGACCGCAGCGATCACTGCTTCCGCTGCGGTCAGCCCGGTCACAAGGCCGGCTCCTGTAATGCCACGCCGCACTGTTTTGCATGTGCGGCGGCTGGCAAGCCGGCAGATCACCGGGCTGGGGGCAAGGCCTGTGCTCCTCCCCCCAAACCCAGGGGCAGGGGCAAGCCCTCCGCCACCGCCGTCACCGCCGCAGCCGCCACGATTGCCGCCGCCGCTGCCGCCTCCACCGTCGTCGTTGCCGCCGCTACCACCGCGGCAGGGCCATCCCAGAGGGCCCGGGAGGAGGCTGATATGGAATGCCAATAAATGGCCCCATTACGCCTCCTCCAGGCGAACATCAACCACTGCGCCGCCGCTCAGGATCTGTTGCTCCAGAGCATGGCGCAGTGGTCGATTAACATCGCCGTGGTTGCTGAGCCGTACTTTGTCCCGCCCAGGGATGACTGGGTGGAGGACCTGAGCGGCTCAGTGACCCTAATTTCGTCGGCCGCCGCCGGTACCCCGTCCCTCGAGGCCGTCAAGAGGGGACAGGGTTGCGTGGCAGCACGGTTCGGGGAGATTGTCGTGGTAGGAGTTTACTTCTCCCCGAACCGAACTCTCGCCGAGTTCCACAACTCCCTTGGGGAGTTAAGAATCGTCGTCGTCGGGTACCATCCCCTCCCAGTGATCGTCCTCGGGGACTTCAATGCCAAGAACGTGGCTTGGGGTTCCCGGTATACGGACACACGGGGCAGGATGGTGGAGGACTGGGCTCTGGAGACAGGCCTGGTCGTCCTAAACCGGGGTTCTGTCCCCACGTGTGTGCGGATGCGGGGTGAATCAGTGGTGGACATCTCGTTCGCCAGCCCCGCTCTGTCACCGCGTGTCATCGACTGGCGCGTCATGGAGGGGGTGGAGACCTATTCCGATCACCGGTACATCCGGTTTGACGTCTCCGCCCAGACTTTGGGCGCGCCGGTCCGACAGACCCCGAGTGGTCCGCGGTGGGCGCTGAAGCAGCTGGACCGGGAGCTCCTCCTGGAAGCCACGATCGTGCAGGCCTGGGTGTCATCACCGGACAGGCCTGCCGACATCATTGACGAGGCGGAGTGGTTCCGGGAGGCCATGTCCGAAATATGTGACGTGGCAATGCCCCGGGTCCAGCCCGGACGTGCCCGGTGCCAGGTGTACTGGTGGTCGCGTGAGCTGACCGCTTTTCGCGAGGCGTGCGTTGCTGCGCGCCACCGGTACTCCAGGCACCGCAGGCTCCGTGTCCGCCCTCCGGATACGGAAGCCATTCAGGCGGAGCTATACGAGGGGTACAGAGCAGCGAAGACCGCCCTCCGAGCAGAGATCCAGCGGGCCAGAGGACTGGCCCGCGAGGAGACGCTGGAGACTCTCAACAGAGACCCGTGGGGACGCCCCTACAAATGGGTGCGAGATAAACTCCGCCCATGGGCTCCCCCGCTGACGCAGAGTCTCCGGCCCCAGCTCGTGGAGGACGTGGTGAGCGCTCTGTTCCCTTCGCGAGGGGAACATACTCCCCCGCCCATGGCTCCGCCTCCTGCGGTGCCAGATGCGGACCAGACCGACGACGACGATGCTCCAGAGGTGACCGAGGTAGATCTGAGAGTGGCGGTACGTAGGCTGAATGCCAAGAATACCGCCCCAGGACCCGATGGCTTGCCTGGAAAAGCCTGGGTTCTGGCTTTAGAGGCTCTCGGGCCTCGACTAAGGGGGCTCCTAAGCGCATGCTTGGAGAGGGGCCAGTTTCCACTTCGTTGGAAGATGGGGAAACTGGTCCTCATAAAGAAACCAGGGCGCCCGGCGGACTCTCCGTCCGCTTACCGGCCCATCGTGCTGCTCGACGAGGTGGGCAAGCTCTTTGAAAGAGTAATTGCAGACCGCCTTGTCGGGCGGCTGGTGCGGGTGGGGCCGGATTTGGCGGAGAGCCAGTTTGGTTTCCGTAAGGGGCGCTCTACGGTGGATGCCGTCATGCGCGTTCGAGCCCTCACGACGGGGGATGCTGTTGCCCGGGGTGGGGTCGTCTTGGCGGTGTCTCTTGACATCGCCAATGCCTTCAATACCTTGCCCTGGAGTTGCATTGGGGAGGCACTTCGGTATCACCGGATGCCGACCTACCTCTGTCGTGTGGTCGAGGCCTATTTGACGGACAGGGCCGTCATCTACCCCGGTCACCACGGAGAGTGGAACCGGCGAGAGATGTCGTGCGGTGCCCCACAGGGATCGGTCCTGGGGCCGCATCTGTGGGACATCGGGTACGACTGGGTGCTGCGCGCCGACCTCCCTAGTGGCGTCAGCGTAGTCTGCTACGCTGACGACACGCTAGTCCTGGCACAAGGGAGTTCGCATCAGGCGGCGGCCGAACTGGCGGCACGTGGGGTTGCGACAATCGTCGATAGGATCCGGCAATTGGGACTCGAGGTGGCATTGCACAAGTCCGAGGCCATGTGTTTTTATGGTCCTCGGAACGCGCCACTGTCGGGTTCCCAGATAACGGCGGGAGGGGTTCACATCGGCGTCGAGTCGACGATGAAGTACCTGGGACTCGTCCTCGATAGCCGGTGGAACTTCGTGGAGCATTTTCGACGTTTGGCTCCCAGACTGGAGCGGGCCGGGGCTGCTTTGAAGCGGCTCCTGCCCAATCTAGGGGGTCCAAACGCCTCCTGCCGGAGGCTCTACGCGGGGATCGTGCGGTCCATGGCCCTTTACGGGGCACCGGTGTGGGCGCGTTCTCTGAGGCTGCGACCAGCGCAGCGGTTGAACGCGTCCCAAAGGGTCATGGCCATCAGGGTGGTACAGGGATACCGCACGGTCTCCCGTGAGGCGGCGAGCCTCCTTGCCGGATTGCCGCCATGGGATCTGGAGGCGAAAGTCCTCGCGAACATTTGGGTGTGGCGCGAAGAGGCGAAACTCCGGGGCATAACTCCGCTGCCGCAAGAAATTGCGGCACAGCGGACGGAGCTCCGGAGGGATCTCATGGCGACATGGAGAGTGCGATTGTCGCAACCCAGCGCTGGGCACGCCACAATTGTGGCGATAAGTCCCCTCTTTGAGGAGTGGCTGGAGAGGCGCCACGGCGTCCTCACCTTCCGCCTGACGCAGGTCCTCACCGGACATGGATGTTTCGGGAGGTACCTGCTTAGGATTAAGCGGGAGGAAACGCCCGGGTGTCACCACTGTGTGGATCGCCCGGAGGACACGGTGGAGCATACGGTGGAGGTCTGCCCAGCTTGGGCGGAGCACCGCCGTGTCCTCACGGAGGCGATCGGCGGCGGCGATCTCTCGCGTCCGGGCCTGGTTCAGGCCATGGTTCGGAGCGAGAGTGCATGGGAGGCCGTCACCTCCTTCTGCGAAGCAGTTATGCTAGCGAAGGAGGAGGCGGAACGCGTGAGGGTGAGACAAGGTTCACGCCCTCATGCCCCTAGTCGCCGCAGGAGACGCCCCGGGCGTCGGGAGTCGCAAGCCGATTTCCGGCCACCGTAGGCGCGGGCCTGCGGACGGTGAGCGATGGGTAGCTCGCCGTCCGATAAGGACCAGGCCCGGGTCGATGGCGCGTTGTGTTCCACGCGCGCCTCAAAGAGATGTCAGCACAAACTGACGGGGTCCGTTAGGACCAATGCCTGCCGGGGTTGCGAGTTTGTCCGAAAGGGATATCGTGGCCCTGGCACACAGGCAACGGAAGGAACACGGGTGGGTTTTAGTCAGTAAAAGTCTGACACGCCCTCCCGCTCCGCCCAGAGCGGGAGAAGTTATTTAAAATAGCCACAAGCTCCACATCCAATCGCAGACATTATTATGAACACTATCACCCACTCCTATACAAAACATTTCCAGTTCGCCATTGCAACAAATCCGTGTCCAGCAGCAGGTGGAAAGAAATTTTTAATCTAGGTTTTGCTCCAACATGTTTCAAATCCAGGCAAATGTAGCAGGCACGCAAATGTTTTTAACCCAATGCGCAAGCTTAACAGGTTACATCGGAATTATGACTTTGAAAACTAAAAGATTTATTGTCTCAATTATCGTGGGGTAAATAGCTAAGAATTTATTAATTGAACTATTATCAACTCGAACGCTTTAAATACATTGTTCCCAGCGCAAGTGACACAATATTCATGAAAGCAGAACGCTATAAGGTTAGGTACTTACTCACTAGTCCCTTTTACTCCTTTTTATTTATATGTATTTGTTTTTTTTTTGTTTGGCACTTAACCGCAGACTCGTCGCCACTTGTGACGTCCACTTGTCACGGGGCCCGGGGGTAAGTATTAGGTATACTTAATAAAACACTATAGTGCTATTTCGTAATAGTCGTGCTGCACGCCCGCTCGGCTTGGCAGTCCGTTTGCTTCTGCCCCCACCTCGCGCCCCGCGCCCGCGACTATACCGTTTATTTATACATTGTTATACATTAATCATCACAATAATAATTAAATAAATTATTCATGCAGTATGTTATTAAGTTCGCACGACTGAAACTGATTTTTTTGACATTTGACAGTTCTGCGATTGGCATTGGCGTAGTACTGAGAGATGGGTTGTAACAGGTTAAACACGATATCTGTTATCACTGTTGCGGTTCTACAAAAATAACAGATCCAAAAATCAATAATTAAATAACAGTCTGGTATTTATGTACGGACGATAAATACGTATTTATTAAGTTGTTTTTATATTGGTCACTGGTCACAGTAACAGGTAACATGACCTAATCGATGAGTCACTCTTTCGAAAATGTTTGTTCTTGTAAGACCACCAACGGTATTTTAGGCGATTTTTTATTTGCTATATTCCTTTTTTGTGTGAGTTTGTATGTAAGTAACAGCCACGGTAACAGTATTTTTTACTTGAAATAACAGACCCTCACGGACTGTTATTTTAAGTAACAGATAATTTATATTGGTAGGAACAATTGTTATTTGTTATTTTTAATACCTGTTATTTCTATCTGTTACAATAAATACGCCTCGCCCCTAAGTCCTTCATAGTTGCGTTTGCGTCTCGTTGTGAACTGTGCCATTTTGTGATCGTTACTTCTTTTTACGGCCCTATTTACCGCCCCTGGACCTTGATATCGAACCATGGATGGTGCGCTCACGTTATGACATTAGTGTGGTACCTTGGGTGGGCTTATGGGCTATTTCCTTGGTACCAATAGGTACCAATCAAGAAAATATATCTGTTCCTGCAGCATTTCTGGATGACGTAGTTACAAGAGATTTAGAGAAAAATGATGATAATTAATAAAACATTCCATTTTAACATAGTGTTTTAATTGTTTTTCCCGTTTTGTTCATCAGGTATGTATGTATGTACCGTAGGCCAATTAAATGATAAGTGATCACTTTTGACAATACAAGAACTAAGTTAGATATTTTAGAGGTATAGAAACTATTTAACTATCTTTATGCTCGTATTTGGTATCGGCAATTCCTAACCTAAAAAGTAATAAATATTTTTTTTGGACTTCGTAGCGTTTAAATCGTAAAAATGAGTATAAGACATTATTTTCTAAACTTACATGTAGTCTTTCCACTATACTTTCTAACTATACATACACTTTCATTATCAGGTTTTCAAATGTATGAGAAGTGGGCATTGTTCTTTGTGTGGTTCTTTCCTCAAAATACCATTTCAGACGCAGATCTACATGGTCCTCACATGTTTTGAGCAAGATTATGTCTGGACTTCAAAAGAGAATGACCCCTGAGTTTTTTCTTCGCCATTTCATCTCAGGGAAGTGATTCCGATATCCTATTTACAGAATAAACGATTTCATTTCATTTCATTGAACTCGAATCAGCACTAAATACAATAATAATCCATAAACGTTCTCGTATCAATATAATACGAAATGAAAAAGATAACTAGTACAGCTAAGTCAACTTTACAAGTTAACGGGTAATAGTCAACCAACTTACTTTTGCAGTTAAAGAATTGACTAAGACGTTTTTTTTGGGATAAATTCATCTCAATTACACCTGCCCGGCCTTTTTTTTTTTGGTTGGTTAATTATCAAATAACTTATCCCGCTCTAGGCGGAGCGGGATAAGGGCATGTCGGACTTTTACTTACAAAACCCCCCCCCGTGTTCCTTCCGTTGCCTGTGTGCCAGGGCCATGATATCCCTTTCGGAAAAACTCTGGCAGGCATTGGTCCTAACCCCGTCAGTTGGTGGTGACATCTCTTTGAGGCGCGCGTGGAACACAACGCGCCGTCGACCCGGGCCTGGTCCTTATCGGACGGCGAGCTACCCATCGCTCACCGTCCGCAGGCCCGCGCCTACGGTGGCCGGAAATCGGCTTGCGACTACCGACGCTCGGGGCGTCGACTTTATACCAACATTCTCTGTAATTTGTGGTAAGAAATAAATAAATAAATTATTCAATTATTAATTATTAATTATGGAAACCTTCATTGTGCGTGGTCCAACACGAACTCTGAATTTGTTTTAAGATGTTGTCCGACATAATTATTTATGTTGCTAGGAAACTCAAAAGGGTGTCAAAGCTTTCCCATTTCCCACTAACGCTGAGTTTATACGTAAAACAAAGCCGAGTGTGTGTATTCTTCAATATTGACTGAGTGAAATGTATTTTGATGAAATCACATCTCTATTTCTGAGAAGCTTTTTGAGCAATGTACCATAGTCACCGTTTGTGATATAATCCTGCAATAAAAATATCCACTTTAAATATTAAACTACGCTACTTACACAGCTCATAACCAGCAGAATACGAAAGTAATTCGCTCATTAAAATCAACGTACCGATTCATACATTTTTGAGAGCACTATTACGAAAGCATTCGAAAGCACATCCGTATTTTAAATTCTCACAAAATGTGCGAATAACATCAAAAGTGTACAAAATATAGTACCTATAGTGAGGCAGTTCACTCACAGCCTTTTGAAGTGCTAATTCACGTCGGTTGGGCGGTGCGGATTCTCTTTGCCGGTAAATCGAGCTGAAAAACATAGTGGCCACTGCAACTTGACGGAGGCGGAGACGGGGGAGGGGGAGTGGTATGAAGATGTAGCAGCAGTAATAGCCGTAAAAAATGTAAACTGGTTTTGTAAAATTGTCGAAATAACTGTGCGGCGATAATTTTGTCTAATGTACTTCTATTATTCACATCGATTTTTATATTTTTTCTATCTAAAGTGTTATTTGCTCAGCCAATAAAAAGAATACGTTAAATTTAAACTTTATACTTGAAAGACTGGAAATATTTCGCTTTATATGTATAAACAAAAGTAACTACAGATGTAATATCTTTCACAAACACGGTGTTTTCATAAAACTTATATCGGCGCTAGCGTCGTCGGTTCAAAGAGGTTCTATTGCAAAGTTTGATTAGCCCCTGGCCTGGGCGGTGCTGGGTGGAGTGCGGCGGGAGGCCAATATGATCGAGCTATTTGCGAACAGCCGGTCAGACAGTATGCAAATCGAGATGATCAGGCTTCGAGAATATTTAGCTGAACAAGAGGTTGGAGGTGAAAAGTCTTGCTTTCAGTTCTCAACTAAAAAGTTGCCAATGCAATGTCCCCCACAGCATTAATGTATAGTGTATTTTGCATGGCGCCAGTCATATTTAACCACATACCTCGGTCAATTAAAGAATTGAACGTGACCTTATTTAAGAAACGGCTAAAATCCTTACTGGTGAATAAAGCATATTACAATATTTCGGAATTTTTAACGGACAAAAATCTAGTAACGGAATGTGTACATGTTAATAAAATATGTATTTTTTCCTTGACTTGTATATTGATATTAGTGGGTTTGGTTATTGACATGGTTTGGTTATTGTTTGGTTATTTCAGTCTGTGACAGTGTATTGACTTTTTTTTTTTTTCTCTTTTTTTATTGACATGTATTTATATTGCTATTTATTATTAACTAATTTGTATTATGAAATGTGTCATTATTTGTAATAGTTTATTTTTTATTACCTTAATGTTTGTACGCCCTCTGGCATAACATAGCGCAATTTTTTTTTTCGTTATCTTTTGTACCATTATTATTACCTATGTTAAACAAATGAATAAATGACTTATGACTTAATGTTATTAGAGAAAGTTTCCAATTAAAATATTTATTTGAAAAAATAGTGGCAGTATTGTAACGTAACCTGAATTACCTTGAGAAATTGGTCTAATAATGGTACAAAACCTGTAGGTACATAACAATAATAATAATAATTTTTATTTAATAAAAACGTTTACAAAAGGTGTACATTTAGCCAATAGTAGTATAAATATCCTATACAATTATAGTCTAATAAACTAAAGCTAAAATATTTTTAATTACAGGTGCAAGTAATAATGGTTCGGAATTAGAATGGTAGGTAGCGACCCGCCCGATCTAGGTTTATTCAAACCTGTGTTTCAGGCCATCACTTTACATTTTAATTACATTGGGACATATTTTTTTAAGTAAAAGTGATATAAAAATAATCTATTAATAACTATGAGAAAAAGCATATTGATACATTAATACCTAAATCTATCCTATGTAAAATACATACGAGTATAATACAAAAGTACTACTAGTTACTTGCGAGGGAATAAATTATCATCATGACAAAGTTTTTCTGTGTCTGTGTAATTGAGTATCGCTAAATATTCTGATAACATTGTACTACATTTTTTTTATAGCTAACACTATATAGGCTTTTATAGGCCTATTATACAGAAAATGTCCTAAGAATACATAAAATCGATTAGCAAACGCATGTTTAATTTGAGGCTTTATGCAAACCAAGTCCTTCCTTCTCTTGTAGGAGGGTACTGGGTCAAAAGGAAGCGCAGTGTGCTGGTGTAGAACTATGCTTAGAATGAATAATTGCCGTACTGTTAGCACATTACATGCTATGTAAAGCTGGTGCGTAGGAAATCTAAAAGGGCGAAAGGAACCTTTAGAATTGCTCTTTGAGCGCGCTCTAGGGGGAGTAAAATTGTTTTTGCAGCACCACCCCAAGAAGTTATGCAATATGTAAGAATGGATCGACACAAAGCTAAATAAACCTGTTTAATTAATTTATAATCAGCTATGTTCCGTAAATTCTTAAAAACATATATTAATTTGCGCACTCTAGTACATAGTAAATCGATACGTTTGCGGAAATTTAGGTTGGAGTCAATAGTGACACCTAGATATTTCAGATGGTCAGCGTTAGCTAAAGTGGGACAAGAACATGCAGTGTCAGTGCTCGTGCAACAATTATGTGCGTAAATTTGCAGACTGCACAGTTCATTTATATATGTAGATTAAAAATAACGTGGGGCCCAAACTACTACCTTGTGGGATTCCAAAACAATTATTTTTAAGTTCAGAACTTGTATACTGACCTATTTTGACACATTGATGCCGATCGCTGAGATAAAATAAAATAGTAGAAAATAGTAGAAGTTGTGCTCCTCTTATCCCAAGTGTTTCAAGCTTGTGCAAAAGTAAAGTACACGAAATAGTGTCGAAGGCCTTGGCAAGGTCTAGAAAAATCCCAATTGTGTGCATACCATTATCCAGATTAGTAGAAATATAATTAATTAATTTGTGTACTGCTTGCCCTAGTTGATCTTAAGGGCCTAAAACCAAATGGACTATTTGAAAGTAGTCCGTTATCTTCCAAATATTTTATCAGTCTACTGTTAATGATTTTTTCTAAAAAATTTGGGAAGCCTGTTAACACTAAAATAGGTCTGTAGTTATTCACACAGTTTTTGTCTCCAGACTTGAATTCAGGTGTGACACAGCGTTTTTAAGCAATTTAGGGAATATACCTTTAGATAAACATAGCTGAAAAATGTGGGTTTGCGGCGGGGCTAGTAGCTATTTAAATCTTATTATTAAATATGTTATCCCACCCAGTAGCACAAACATCTTTTAACCCGTTTATTACTCTTACTAGTTCGTTAACGTCGGTATCTAATAAAATAAAAGAATTTATTTTAGAGGATGGCGTAGGCGGGTTTTGATGGGAAGAATTACTAGAATTTAAAGACTTTTCAGCCAAGTTTTTACCAATGTAAACAAAAAAGTTATTTACTTTATGCGTCTCTTCGTCTGGGTTTATCTCTGTTGATAGTAAATCTAGCGGAGGTTCGGGATTTTTCGATCTAAATGTATTAGTTTTTATAAATTTCCAGACCAGTTTACTATTTTTTCCCGCCTTCTGTAATTCATGTTTATCATACTGATTTTTAAGATTTTTCAAAAGATTATTACAGAAGTTTCGATACCTTTTATATGAAATAGAAAGTATTTCGTTACCAGGTGCAAGTTTCAATTTAAGGTGAAGTTTGTCTCTATGTCTTAAACAACGAACGAGCCCGGGTGTGATCCAGGGTTTAATACAACTATACTTGCTAGGCGTTGTCTTAGTGAAATAGTTTTTCCTTATTGCATATTGAAGCGAATTTATGAAATACACTACACTACATGAAGGTACACTAAAGCTCAACTAATCTTGACACCCTAAATCTTCAACCAGAAGTCTGGCCAAGCTAACTCTGCAATGGAGTAAATAGGCAACCCCATTTATGCATTCTTTTACATCTGCTACTTGAGCTGTCAAATTGCTTACGGACACGCTGTAAGTTGTTTTCACAAAATAAAGTAGTTAAATGGTTAGTAAAAGGGGAGTGTGGGGGTTATTTTGTATAACATGACATGTAAGTCAAGATGTGAAGGAACAGCACGATGTCGTGCTTAGCTAAAAAGGCAATGTTTACAAGATATCGAAAAGTTGACGTGTAAGTGGATCTGATGATTTAGATATTTTGCCTTTTGATTTTTGCATAATAATTAAATCAGAATATAAACAAAATAAACAATCAAAAGTAAAAGAAAAAACAAGTATTAAATTCTTTTATCGTAGTCTATACGGTGTTTACATCTATAGATTTTCAAATTCATTTTTTTACTTTTGCAGAGTTAGCGTGGTCAGAATCTAGCCACTCTGATGCCACACGAACAGACCAACTCTCAAGCACATGGTCACGACAATTAAACTAAAATTATCTGTCGAATTTCATCACACTAGTTATTACGAGCCAGCTGTGTACGTCGAGATCAGAGGGTGGAGACAGCAATTTTGTTAATTAGACAGTCATATTATTGCAGTGTAAAGTATATAATTATAATGGAGGAGATAACAAAGACACGCAGATGGAGATGTTTTCATAAATGGGGAAGTTTAGTAGTTTCACTTGATATTCAGAAATGTATGTTCGCGACAGTGTTTCTGTGCCATTTGTATTCAATGAAAATTGATTAAACAGTATCTTTGAAGGAGTTTTTCGTGTTTTAAGTTTTTTAGAAAAAATAGTTTTGATTAAAATCTTTTGTAATAGATACAAACACCTGTGAAATTATGTGTTCCTAATAATAACTAGAACTTAATTACTATGTAGTTTCATCGTAATTTTAATTAGGTAATTACGTCGTACAGTAGGCCTTTATACTTCCCAATTTTATAAATAAATGGTATGGTTACATCGTCGGCAAATGGATCATCACCCAACACCATTACATGTTGCCTGTTGACGCCTGACACGCAAATGAGCCCTCGAGCAAACCCGAATGGCGCACAGTGGGCCCATAATGAAAATTTGTGGACTTAGGCAACAAAGTTCCAATATCGATGCGATTTTTTTTTATATGACGTGTTATAATATTCCTGACATCTTTTATTCTTATAAAATTTCTTCTAAAGTTGATAGTTTGTCTTGAAAAAAATTATTTAGATTTTTTTGTATGGAGAGAATCACGTTTAATTTTTTTTCTTAAATTGTACTAACATGTTGGGTGTGTGGCGTGAGTATAATATGATAGCTAGAGTCGTTCTCTATCCACGAAAAATAAAATCAACGCCGGCCATCTGCGGCAGCGCGAGTAATCATTCGGTAAAAAAAAAATGTTTTGTAAGAATTTTTTTGCCATTTCAAATAAATTCAAAGTATATATATATTTTGTGTCATTAGGCTGATTGACCTTCTCTTTATTAAATATATAGTTTTAATAGCGCATAGGTACTTATAACTAATTATTCTGGTAGAAATTTAATTATTATTGCTATGTTATCGGTAGCACCTGCATTGTGATTGATGACTCATTTGTTTGTGCGCTCGGCTAAGCGCATAACTAATGAGTCATCGTAAAATGCTCGTCTCTGATTGGCTGTGTTATTTTTTTAACTGCACGTTATCTATTGTTAAAAAAATATCGTAATAAGTTTCAGGTTATACTATTTTTTTTTAATGATAGGGCAGTCTTTTATAATTATCTACATAATCAAGCGTATGTATTATATATTATAGTATAAGTTATCGTACGTATGATCAATATGAAACGGTGAAGTAATTGTAGCCCTCAAAAGGGCTGTTTGTCATATTCCTAGCCCTGATGGGCTTTTGTAGGAATAATCTAGAGCTGGGTCACATTATTTCTTGTTCCAGAAGTGCTAGTGGGTCCGGCAAATTTTCGGACTCTGCTATGAGGCATTCTTCTTCCTCCATAATCTCACTGTCACAGGGAGGCTCAGTAGTCTGTAACAACTGAATTGCTTCAGGCAACAACTCATTATCAACCTGTTTCGTTAATTTAGGCCTTATGTAGGATATGTGGGGATCAGAGCTTATTAGAAGTCCATGGATAATGTCTTCGTTTGATGCTATTCTCCCCGTTTTCCGAGTGTGCCTCTCCCTAACGTTTCTGAAGTCCTTATTACGGGCTTCAGAAGCTTCTTCAGATAAGGTACCTAAAACGCATAAGTACATACATTTTATTGTCAAAACGTAATCGAGTCAAATAATACATCAAACTATATTTATTTTTTACTTACCGATTGCAAAACACCAAAGTGGTTACAGATGTCCGCACCGTGCATTAGAAGTTTATGTACACTAACTGGCATGTAGTACCACGAATAGTGTTGCACGTACACATCAGCTGTTTCTCTACAGTATCTTCTAAATTTTTCACAGTCAATGTTTTTGCCTGATGATATGGCTTGTAGAATAACGGAAAATCTAAAAATCAGATTTTCGTCAATTCCCGTTATTCTGGATGTTCTTTTGTAATCTTGGAAAAAGCGCCTCGCAGTATTCCCGTCGTTTGTAGTTCCAAAACCCTAAAATGGGAAAACAATACTGTAATATACAATACATAGAGATATAATACACAAAAAACATAAAAAGAGCGAAAATTAAATACATACCTGTTTGACTATATCAATCAGCATTCCAGTTTGCTCACGAAACTCTTGTTGCGTGGTATTTTTTTTAGCTTGTTTCAAAGTCTTATGTTCGCCTCTAGCAGTCCATCGTTGAAAATCCAGATTATAAGATACATGGCGAAGACATTCCATACACCGAATCTTCATATGCAGTGAAGAAATTCCATGTTTGTAAATTTCTTCGCGAAGTGGTTTGGAAGTCAAAGTGTCTAAATTATTCATCTCGCTCGGTTTTGCCAAGCAAATGGGACACGTTGCGTATGATGGTACTTCAGCAATAATATTGTCCAATTTCCATCAATCATGGTCATATGCAATTCATGTGATACAATAATATTTCCACACTGTGTAGATATCCGTTCATCAATTTGTTTTTTCATCTCAGACTCTTCAGACTTTATAAAGTGAGACTGATGTATAAAGAGCTAAACACTTATCTTCAGAGACAGTACTTAAGCTCTGCTTTTTTAATAGTCGCTCGTCTACTTCGGATAGCGCATCTGGATTACTGGAAAGGTATTCGACCACTTTTGCCAGATTCTTTTTGCCGTTGTCTTTCAATTTTGTTATGTACCAGTGCTGCAACTCTTCCTCGGAATTTTCTTCTACTATGGAAGTAGAACGTCTTTTTTTTTGCTTATTACTTAACTCTTCGAACGGTTTTCTGTGCTCCTTTTCTGTAGATGTTCCCGCTTCCGCAGTACATACTGCAAGAATAAGAACATGGGAATCTATATCCACGGGCTCAAATAAGGCTGCGTCCGAAAAGCCCATCTCACTTCTCAGATCAACACTGTCACAGACAGACCACTTGATTTTTTTTCCAACCACTTGCGATTACTTACACGATTCATAAAAGTTTTTTGATTTCTACTTGATTCTATCCACTTTTTATTTAGATTTACACAAAAAAGTCGACAGAACTCCTTGATTCGGTTCTTGTCTTCTTCAGAAACTTCAGTAGTCAAGACAGAAATGATACTATCATATAGAAACATATGATTTTTCAGATCACCGCCACTTCTTAATTTCACAAAAAGATCTAGGTTGGTACAAAATACAGCCATAGTTCTAATAAAATAAAAATAAAATAAATGCGTCCATGATGCGCAGAGTGCGTGGGAGCGTCAACGACATTCTGAAGGTCATCAGTGATAAGCCGTGTCGCACCATTATGGCACATTGGGTGCATGTACATGTACCTGGTGCGTCAAGTGAGTGCAACAGGTATTTGAACTAAAATTTGAGTTGCATTTGTTACTAACATAGCATAGGTATTGTGTATTACTAACATTATGGATCAAGGTCCTAATTAAATCATTTTTTTTTTATAACAGTGAGTGAA
Organism: Tiliacea citrago; assembly: GCA_963921375.1. Taxonomy (NCBI): domain Eukaryota; kingdom Metazoa; phylum Arthropoda; class Insecta; order Lepidoptera; family Noctuidae; genus Tiliacea; species Tiliacea citrago. The sequence continues at coordinate 24,616,780 of OY992800.1, forward strand.
AAATATTTAGCCAATAAGAGACGAGCATTTTACGATGACTCATTAGTTATGCGCTTAGCCGAGCGCACAAACAAATGAGTCATCAATCACAATGCAGGTGCTACCGACAACATAGCAATAATAACTAAATTTCTACCAGAATAATTAGTTATAAGTACCTATGCGCTATGAAAACTATATATTTAACTAAAAAGAAGGTCAAAACAGCTACATGAAACAAAAATATACTTTGAATTTATTTTAAATGGCAAAAAAAATCTTACAAAACATTTTTTTTTAATCGAATGATTAGTTGCGCTGCCGCGGATGGCCGGTGCTGATTTTATTTTTCGTGGATAGAGAATGACCCTAGCTATCATATACTCACGCCACACACTCAACATATTTATACAATTGAAGAAAAAAAATTAAACGTGATTCGCTCCATACAAAAAAATCAAATTAATTTTTTTCAAGTCAAACTATCAACTTTAGAAGAAGTTTTATAAGAATAAAAGTTGTCAGGAATATCATAACACGTCATATAAAAAAAATCGCATCGATATTGGAACTTTGTTGCCTAAGTCCACAAATTTTCAGTATGGGCCCACTGTGCGGCGTGAACTTGTAAACGAAGTACTTTCCACCGTGTACTTACCTTGTAAGAAAAGATATTCATCTTTGGGAAAAAAAAATACACACATACACACACACATAAACACACGCCTTCTTGCCATGGGGGTAGGCAGAAACTATAGAACGCCACCTGCTATGCTCCTTACATACTCCTTTTGCTTCGCCTACGTTCATACATCTGGTCATACACGCACGCCGAGTACTACGCACCTGACCTTTCTGAAGAACATCACCAATTTGGTAAAAAAAAAATGTACTGATATAAACGTTAAAATTTCGTTCTATCATTTACCAAAGTGTCAATTATGTGTTATAGTGTAGTTTTTAGCGCCGCGAGCTTTTTAAGAAAACCTTAAAACGGTAACATGAGGGTTGCGGGGAATTTACCATAAAAATGGATAGAACTGCCTAAACAGCTCTTTCTAGGCTTCTAAAAGCCTGGAGCGATGATTCAAAGCCTTATTTGCGTTAAATCGGCGGTTTTGTAGACTGTATTATAAACTTTAGGTATGTGGCAGCATGACGTTGATTTTAAAAGACCGGTATGGAGAAACAGGAATAAAAAGAAGGACACTATCTATGTGTGTGACTTCTAGAAAGGTAAGCCTTTCTAGAGGTCTGGAGTCGCCTTCCTGCTGCCAGGTGTTCTGCATGTCCTCGATGTGTAGGTTAACCACGCGGCGGCCAGCGTGATTTCACAGATAAGCGGTTCCTATTTCTTTCACGGCACTTCCAAACTTCGGCTGATAAGTAGGTAGGTTTAGTTTGATATATAGCCTCGAAAACCCGGATTCGACGAAAAAATTATTCAAAAAATCAATCTCTTCGGATGCAACATCTCGTATAGTATTGGTAGAAGTTCACTTAAGGTAAGTTCAATTAACCATAAATTATACTTCAATGTTGCATCCTCGAGATTTAACTTACTTGTAGATGTTTAGAGTATGTTTTATTATGGAATGGAAAACCTGTATGTTCATGTTTATGTGTGAGTAGTTTGGAATTTGTTTTTGAAACAAAACAAAACAAATCCGGTCAGTGATCACAATCAGTTTTTTCATTATAAGGTAACCATCAAAAGGCTAACACTAGGTAACAATCAAATGGTACTTGGTAACAATCAAATAACGAATCAGATTAAGAACAGAAGATTATTTTTACAGATTTAAGAATTGAATATGACATCAGCCACCGCCCTGTCTTTTACAGATGCAATAAGAGGTTGGTTGTAAAATTTTGCAAAGCATAAATTGTGTTACTAGTCGAGCCAGCGGTCTTTTATTATTTCCATTGAGACGCCCGATCTGAAAGCCGCTGACGTGGATGCATGCCTAGTACTGTAGGCAGTGAACATATACATCCACGCTACTATCACTAAGCGTTTCTTTGATTCAGCGGCTGCTGGAGTGGGAGGCACAATTATTGTTTTTTTTTACCCGACAGCGTGACGCAAAGGAGGGTAATTTGTTTATTATAAGTTTGGATTAAATTATCGCAATTATAAGTGTTTCTAAGTGGCCAAAAAATTTCTATATAGGAAGTTTGGGTTTTTGCTGGACATATGATTGCTTGTTAGTAGAGAAAGGTAGTATCAAGCAGCGATTTTTTTCTGTTTGGTGTTGAAGTTTTAAATTTTTCACCATGTTGTTAATGGTGATTATTATTCCTGTTTCAGTTACATGGATACCATTAACTTTGATCAAAGATAAGGTTTGTATCCGTCGTCCTGTGGACAATGCAAGCAAAGTTACAAGTTTAAAAAAAAATGTCTTTAAGAGATAGACTTTCATTAGGATATAATTTAGAAAGGTGATCTAAGACCAAATTAGGATTCCAAGTAATACAATATTTAGGAAAAGTAGGCTAATTTTTTAAAACACCTTTAAAAAATCTATGAACATAATTATTTTCTGTTTGACTTTTTGGTAAAATTAATTTCAATGCAGAGTGAAAAGGATTTAACGTCGACTTGAGGATGGTTCTGCATTCATATTGTTTGCTCGTCGAAGAGGACCCCACACATTTCCCGCCTGAAAACCGGTTCGCCGGTTGCCTGTAGTATTCACTGGAGTCGGGGTGTAGATCAAGAAGCAATTGACTGATTTCTGATATTCTTTTCAGAATATCAAGTATGTCTACAGATTGGGACCGTATGAGGTCCTTCGTTAGGTTAAAGAGGCCAGCGATCCCTGTACCAAGCTGATTTTTCGCTAATTCCAAATAATTTTGGTGCACGCACTAATGTGAAATTTTCAGGAACAAGCATTTTTGCTTTTAATAATTCCTTGGGTTCTTTATCTGAGCAGTATTTTTTCCCAACGTTCAGAGACTTCATTGGGTATTTTTCTTCCGAGTGCGGCCAAGCTTCGCCAAGCAACTCAAGATGTTTGTGTTTTTATTTCTTTGCGTTATGTTTACCGCAAATAAACGTATTTACTTTCTTTTCTTTCTTTCTATTATAGTAACCCATTAGTTAACCATGATGGAGAAAGAAGTAAAGATGACGTTGTTATCAGCATACTTAGCAGACTTAGCCCACTTCATGCTAGTACATGACAGTGAAAATTTTAGCCTCAGTAGTATCGGAGATAAGGACCCTTACGAATTTTTTCCAAAATGTTTGGGCGCAGGTTTCAGAGATAAGTAGGGGAATGGTCAATTTTCATCTATTAAATAACTTTAAAAGTATTTATTTTAAAATTATTTAAAAAAATATCTAAAATCCCTACAACAAACCCTTTGATATGAAATGCCACATGGTACAGTTTATATTTTTTATTTTTATTTTCTAATTAGCCCCCCAAATGTAAAAATTCTATTATTTGCGTTATATGGCCGTATTTGGCTTTTCACAGAAATTCATATTGTACCAAGTTTCAACTTAATCGGTCCAGTAGATTCGGAGCAAATTTAACCGGCTGTGACAACAGGACAGACACACACGAGTGATCCTATAAGGATTCCGTTTTTTTCCTTTTGAGGTACTGAACCCTAAAACAAAGTCAAAGTCAAATTATTTATTTCAAATAGGCACTTTTGAACGTCAAAATGTACAAAAAATAGAATTGATTCTATTTGCCCTTTCCAAAATGTAGTTTCCTGTGGAGAAGAATAGGCAAGAAACTCCACTGGTTACTCTTTAAAAAAAAAGTTTTACAATATTTTGTTTTGACGATGCATCTATAATAAAATTCCTATACCACAAAAGGTAAAAAAAAATGACAGATAATTTATTTATAAGATAGATACATGGTGCTCACATAAACATGTGAGCAAACATCGTAAAAGCCTAAAAAAAGTCTTAAAATTTAAAAAGTGGAATAACTTTACTATACATCATTAAATCTGGGAATATCCCTTGATCTACACACAAATTAAATATTAATTAAATGTAAGATTCAGATTCAGATTCTTTATTTGTTAACATAGGTGGTTACAAACAGGTGTTACATTTTCACATGCGCTCTATGTTTTACCATTTGGTGTACAAATATGATGTTCAATTTTACATTTAATTATTAATTATCTACGTGCAACAAATACTATTATCAATTAAAATTATAAAAAACGAGAATCCTAAAGTGTAAGCGATGCATAAATATTTTTAAATTGTCAACAATAAAATTTAAGAAATAAAAAACAAACTTTAAAAATAACAAACTTTAGTAGACAGAGATCACATCATCATCACAGATCTTCGGTAATTTTAATCTTAAGTTGCTTAAAGTCTTTACAACGACCACAAGGTTTATATGTTTGAATTTAAATTCCACAGGCAAGCTGAAACATTCGCTCTTAATAGATCTCAATAGCAAGTGAGGGCGAGGAATTTAAAGTTTATGTAGTTTTAATTGGAATATTTGTAAAGAAAGTTGCAAATTCCTGAGCAACATTGATGTTATCGCTTACGAGACCGCGGGAGGTTCTAGTGTGTAATCAGTATTATGTCTTTATTTTGTTCCTGTTCGTTTTTCATCTATATAAATAAAAAGACAAGTCCTGACTGACTGACTGACTCATCAACAATCAATCAACTCAGCCTATAGCAGTCCATTGCTGGACATAGGCCTCATCAACGCCCAACCCAAACCCTTGGACCTAAAAAGCTGAAATTTTGTACAGAGGTCCTCTTTATAATGTAGATAAGGAATAAGAAAGGATTTTTTGAAATTCAACCCCTAAGTGAGTTAAATAGGGGATGAAAGTTTCTATGAAAGTCTGTCAGTTTTTTAGTTAGGATCTGCAAATTTTGTGTTTAGGCTGACGATTGAAAACGAATTTATAAGTGTCTCAGCGTTTTAGATAATTCCACCCCAAGGAAAGGGGTTAAAGTGAGAGATAAAGAAGAAGGGGGATGAAGTTGTGTATGGAAAGTCCTTAATTTTCGCAGTAGAAATCACTAAAATTATCTAGTCTTATGATTGGAAGCTAACGCAACGGTGTTGTTAGAATTTCAACACTTAAGGGGTGAAAAGTGGGATGAAAGTTTGATTTTAATTAAAGTTCTTTATTTTTTAGGTTAAAATCACTAATATTTCGGCTTATGGTTGGAAACTAACACAGCGTAAATCGTTTGTTTTTTTTTTATTTTAACCCAAAAGGGCACACCCTTTTGGGTAATAGGAGGATCAATTTTTGTATTGGGTTCCTTTATCAATACTGAACCTACCCCTAAGCTATGACAGGTAATTTATTTAACAACCTGTATATAAAAGGAAACCGTGAGTATCACTTGCGGTTTTCTTGCTCAAACAGCGAAAAAGATTTTGGAACACAGATAATTATTATGACATAGGCATCCGCTAAGAACGAATTTTTGAAAATTCAACCTCTAAAGGGGTGTAACGGGGGTTCAAAATTTGTATCGAGAAAACATAATATAAGATAAATGTATCAATTCGAAAATTCGCAGGATCACTCCTGTCAACAAATAAATTAAACTTGTTTCACTTTTTCAAAAACAACCCCTCCAGGGGGTGTAAAGAGGTAAATAGTCTGAAAATAACATGGGTATCATTTTCAATGTTTGTCGAGACGTTGATCAGGTAAATGACATATTTTTTTTAATTTATTGCACTTGAACAACAAAAAAAATCTAAAATGTCCTAATTTATTTATGGTTAATTGAACTTACCTTAAGTGAACTTCAACCAAAATTATACGAGATGTTGCATCTGAACAGATTGCAAACTGTCTTTTACAGATTCAATAACAGGTTGGTTGTAAAATTTTGCAAAGCTTATATTGTGTTACTAGTCTAGCCAGCGGTCTTTTTTATTATTTCCATTGAGACGCTCGATCTGAAAGCCGCTGACGTGGATGCATGCCTAGTACTGTAGGCAGTGAAAATATAATATTTACATCCACGCCGCTATCACTAAGCGTTTCTTTGATTCAGCGGCTGATGGAGTTGGAGGTACATTTATTGTTTTTTTTTACCCGACAGCGTGACGCAAAGGAGGGTAATGTGTTTATTATAAGTTTGGATTAAATTATCGCAATTATAAGTGTTTCTAAATGGTCAATTTTTTTCTTTATAGGAAGTTAGGGTTTTGCTGGACATAAGATTGCTTGTTAGTATAGAAAGGTAGTATCAAGCGGGGATTTTTTTCTATTTGGTGTTGAAGTTTTAAATTTTTAATCATGTTGTTAATGGTGATTATTATTCCTGTTTCGGTTACATGGATACCATTAACTTTGATCAAAGATAAGGTTTGTATCCGTTGTCCTGTGGACAATGCCAGCAAAGTTACAAGTTAAAAACAAAAAGGTCTTTAAGGGATAGACTTTCATTGGGATATAACTTAGAAAGGTGATCGAAGACCAAATTAGGATTCCAAGTAATACAATGTTTAGGAAAGGTAGGCTTGATTTTTAAAAACACCTTCAAAAATCTATGAACATAATTGACTTTGACTTTGACTTTTTGGTCAAATTTATTTCAATGCAGAGTGAAAAGGATTTAACGTCCCATAACTTTTACATTTGTTAAATTCCTCAGTTAAGATTTTTAAGGTATAGGTATGTTATTGAGCATCAAAATGATCAACATTAGTTATACAAAAGGAATACCAGCGTTTAAGAGCAACATTATACTGGCTCATGGTATTATTAGATAAAGATTTAACCATAATTTATATTTCTTCAATTGGAATTTATCGCCTTATGTACGAATTCCTGGCAATATTGCGCACGACAGGGTACGCTTTCTCCACATAGAATGGGATGGGGTTCCCTGGAAGGGGGTAATAAACTATTCTCATTAAGTTTGAAAAACATTATTTCAGAATCAATTAGGTTACTGAACAAGGGGAACCATGGTTGGCTAGGCAATACGTATTGGCCTACGGTTCCGTATTGGCCTGCTTTGTTGTTCAGAATTTACTTTACAGATTTTTTTTAAACTTTACTTTTTATTACAGGAGCAAATTGTGGGAAGACATAGTAGAAGTAATTGTTCGAAGGCATTGTAAATGCGTCTATATCATAGGCGTCTGGGTCACGTTTCCAGGATAAATATTTTGTGCATTTTTTGTTAAGGCGCGATGCAAACAAATCAATAACAAGTTTACCGAATTTTTTCGTAATAGATTTAAATAATTGTGACTCTAACTCCCATTCGGTATCAACATTAGTAGGTCCGCGTCAGTGTTCTCTCTGGATTTAATATACGATGCGTAAATAAATATATTTTATTGTTTTATTGCACCACTGCCACATTTGCCGAGTGATGTCATTTAAACGAGGGAATTGTGTGCCGCCTATTGTGTTGACATAAGCAATGATAATAGTATTATCTAAGAAGAACATTTGCATTTGTTTTGTTTTTGCAAAAGGCTTTTAGCAATGCTGCCTGTATCTCGAGGAAGTTAATGTGGTGTTTTCTTTCTTTCATTGACCAAAGACCTCTAGTAATTTCACTTGCCTCCTCACTCACAGGCTGCCCGCCAACCTGTGAGTGAGGAGTCTTGTGAATATTTCCAATCGAAAGGAGCAATAACGAAGTTTGTTCATATTTCTGTGCGACATTTGACTCCACCAAGGGAAGTCTTCTTGTGAGAGAGTACAAACAGTCATTTTGTATCATAGTTGTCATTTGACTTCAAATTGCTAAACATTTCTCCCGTTCTAGCCGTTTGGTATATACCTAGCCATACGCAATGGCTGGACACGCTGCTGATAACGTACCGATTAGTTTTGCAAAATCTCTGATAACTACAGTATCTATGCGGCGTTGGTAGTTATGGATTAGCTCCTTTATTCTTTGAAATTTTTCTTGGCGTAGCTGTAAACATATGGACTGTGAGTTGATGAGAATTCCAAAGAATTTGCAAATCTGATTTGGTATGAGAGAACTTTTTTCTAAGTTGATAAATATAATAACTAAAAATATGGTACTTTTAAGCCCGGTTCCCGTGAGATTTTTTTCGAAATCCACGCGGGCGAAGTGCGGGCAAAAGCTAGTTGTTAATAATTTTCCAAACTGTCTTTATTTTCTTTTCTGCTGATTTAACCTTATTGCTAATATGTGAAGCTTTAGCCGCTTTGCAGACATTTTTAGAAAGTTTCCGTGTTTACATACGGTTTAAGGCCATACAGTTCAAATAATCTTTCCCTACTCTTCCTGATACGTTTAGTCGCCCAGTCACTGAATAAAAACATGGTGCAAATAGTTTTAGTTTTTTCCTTAAAATATTATTATTGAACTCGGTTTGCACTAATGAAAAGAATTCTCCATGTAAAATATTACCATTGTTCATATTTACGCCCTGAGCACCTTGCTAATTAAAGTGCTATTAAGTTTATTTAAATTACCCAATGTTATTGGTCTAGTTTGTATCAGCACTTTTTTAATGACGTGTTGGACTCAAAAGTAACGGTTTGACCGCTATGATCAGAAGGGAGATAGTTAGCAATGGCTTTATCTAAATAGTCGCAGCAACAAAAAACATTATCAATACATGTAGCAGTAGCCGAATTTATTCGCGTTGGTTCCAAAAACACATTTGACAGATTGAACGATTTGAAGAGGCTTTAATCTACTGCTATTTGAATTATTTTCCAAAATATTAAAAGTCACCACAAATAATTACTGATTAATTACCAATTGACAGTTTTGCTAGAACATCTTCCATTACTGACTCAAATATATAGTAGTTTTGATAATTTGGGGGTCTGTATGCGCACACTATAAAATGCTTATCTAGCTCAACACAGGACAATTCAATGCTGTTCTGTTCAACCAATAGTTCCACTATGGCTTTTAGGAGTCTTAGATTTTATTAACCCCCGACGAAAAAAGACGGGTGTTATAAGTCTGTGAGAGTCTGTGTATCTATCTGTCACCGTAGCTCTTAAACGGATTAATCGATTTGGATGTGTTTTTTTTTATTTCAAAGCAGGTTTTCTAGCGGTGGTTCGTATACAATTTTTAATTAAGATTAGTGAACCTCCACGCAGCATTGCTTTTCGGTTAAAACAACTGCCCACATTGTAGTTCTCATAATTAATTAGCATTTCATAATCTTTCAACCAGTGTTCAGTTTAACAATTAATATCAAACATTGTGTTTTCTAAAAACAATTCAATTTCTAATTGTTTGGAAGAAAAACCTTGAATATTTTGATTAAACAATTTCAAGGAATTCTGCTTGGCCCCCTTTTACAATTAACTAATTGAGTGCTAGGAGATACCTTGTTGATGGTGAGATTAACAACACTGTTACTGGTACCTTCCGTTGTCTTACTAACTAGTTTAAATTACTAAAGCTAGCTACATTAATATAAGTATCAATACTAATTTGTTTGGTGCTAATTACAGCAGACTTCGACATACTACTTATGTTTGAGTTTATAATAAAAACTAATAGCTATGCCATTTGACGTCTAAAAGTAATAGGCAGTATCCCTAGTCGATTTAAGTCGGACCTAAACATAACTGGCGCAATGAGGGTGTACTATAGGTACACCTCTACCTAACCCGTCAGACAATACAGGCGTGATGTTATGTTATTTTTATAAAACTACCCCGTATACGACGTTTGTAGTTTTGGTCTCAGCAGCCAAAATATATATAGACTCAGGACTGGTCACGTGGAAGCAAACGACGTACGGTATGTACAGTTGTTCGTGTGAGAAGCAGTTAGTGCTGATGTCGACTGCGAAGTCTTCAGTAGCAATTTCATACGGTCGGCTACAACCCTGCCTCGAATATTTCATATGATTATATGATGGGAATCCGAATGCGGTTGATTCGATCTCAGACCTCGTAGAAATTACTTTTTTCAGAAATATTTAAAGTAAAATTTTGATTTCGCTACAATTTTATTATATATGTTTATACATATAATAATTTACACTTTTTATAAAAAAATATTGAAAAGTGGGAAGAAAAAGTGTTATAATATGATTATATAATTATTAGGATTAATAAAACCATATTATATAATTATTCTAAAATATGCAAAAAAATTATCCACTTAACACAAAAAGCACAAAACATTTACAATATAAGAACATCTTAAAATAAATCTAAAACTGCGTGGCAAATTATCAATCGTGCAAAATATAACGTACCTAAATCTAACATAAATAAAATTAAAATGGGTGGCTGTGTCAAGACTATTGCAGAAGCATTTAATGATAAAATACAGCCAAAACTGGCAGTCGACTGCAGACCTGGGGCGTGTCCATTGGATTTCAATAACAAGACTATGTTTATAGCCCCTAGTGTACCAGACGACATTAAAAAGATTATAATTTCCTTAAACAATACAAGCTGTGTATGATATGATGGTATTGCTACTTACATACTAAAACATGTTCAAGATGAGATCTGCGGTCACTTGAGTCATGTCATCAATCTCAGCATGAGCGCACGCGTTTACCCTGATGCTCTAAAAGTTTCTATCGCCAAGCCACTATTTAAGAAAGCAGATAGGGAGTTAATGGAGAACTATCGGCCTATATCACTAATTCCTATAATTTCTAAAATATTTGAGAAATACATTTACAAGGAACTAAATTCATTTATAGAAAGACTTAATATTATATGCGAGAAACAGAAAGGATTTCGAATAGGTACAACTATTGATATGGCCATTTATGATTTTTTATATAATGTTACATTTAACGTGGATAAGAGGAAACCGGTCTGTGGCGTATTTTGTGACATGACGCAAGCCTTTGACTATGTGCATTATGGTACACTCTTAAATAAACTTGAGGCATATGGAATTAGAGGAAATGTCAACAATCTAATTAAATCTTACTTACTTAATAGAAGTCAAATAACAAATATAAACCACATTAATATGAAAAGTAAACCCCCCCTTTATTTATATTATATATTAATGATCTACCGAAAGGCATCCCTCAACCTCTGACACTATTTGCCGATGATAGCACCATAACGATACCGTGTAAAAGTGTTGATACTTACGAAAGTGACATAAATGATTCTATAAATCTAATGGTAAAGTGGATAGATGCCAATAACTTAAAAATTAACCTCACAAAAACTAAATTAGTACATTTTAGTCAACGGATCAATATTAAGAGTAATTTAAATATACACTACAATGACCAGCCTATAGAAGCGGTAGAAACAACAAAAATTTTAGGGCTCCACATTGACAAAAATCTGAATTGGAATACCCATATCGAAATCTTGTGTAAGAAAATCAGTAAATCTGCCTATGCCCTGCACACATTGTCGTCATTATTAAGTGTGGAGGCATTACTTACAGCCTACTATGGTTTAACAGAATCTCATCTACGCTATGGTGTAATTTTTTGGGGCAACTCAACAGAAAAAGACACGGTGTTCAAGGCTCAAAAGAGATGCGTTCGTTCAATATTTAAAATGAAACCAACTGATAGTTGCGTGCCTTACTTTAAAAAATATAAAAAACTTACTTTGCCATGTCTGTGCATTTTAGGAGTAGCTGTTTTTGTCAAAACAAATCCACATCGATTTAAAAGATTCGATGAAGTAGTCTCACGTAATACGCGCGACAACAGCTGGATATGCTCTCATACTGCGAGAACAACCCTCGTGTCTTCTGTATGGCTCCTATCATATTTAATAAATTACCGAAAAGTTGGAGAGCCTGCCCTTGTCACTTTTCAAAAATAAGCTGATAATTTTTTTAGTTAGTAAAGTGTATTACAATATTATAGATTTTTTAAATGAAAAGGACTTTTCTCTTCCGACTTCTAATATACATAGATAAGAATAACGATTTAATAATGTGAATCTTAAATAAATTGGCTTTTGCACGATTCTATTTGACTGAATTAAATGAAAGAATATTTAAAACTCATATAAAAAGTACACTTTGTAAACAAGCTTATTACAAATTAGAGGATTATATCCAGGATAAGAACGCTTGGAAACATGCTGGTCCAGCTCCATAGGACAATCTGGAGTCTAGACAAAATCTAACTGATTGCTATTTTAATTGTATATTTTATTATTTTTTGTGACATTTATTTTACACTCTGTGATTACCTTAACTCACACACTGATTATTGTAGGAAAATATTTTTTTTTTTTGTTTACATTGTTTGTAAATATGTGAGCACCATGTATCTATCACATAATTAATTTATCTCATTGCTTCATTATTAATTATTTTTACCTATTGTGGTATAGTAATTTTATTCTAGGTGCATCGTCTTCACATATAATTATATAATTGATGTACCAATACCAAATATTGTAAAACATTTTAAAAGAGTAACGGTGGAGTTTCTTGCCCATTCTTCTCCATACGAAGCTACCTTTTGGAAGGGGCGACTAGAATCAATTCTATTTTATTTGTAAATTTTGACGTTCAAAAGTGCCATTTATGTGCCTATTTGAAATAAATAATTTGACTTTGACTTTGACTTTGACTGCATAATAATGAATATTTTAGACATAATTTAATCTATTTTGACTATAATATACTTATACTATAATATCCTGACATCAATTATTATTATTTATTTGTTTTGTATTTTGTAATGAAATTTAGAATGACTTGATGTAAAATGAAATGAAATGTATTTTTTTTATATACCTACAAAATTTGTACGCCGTTATTGGCAAAACATGGACGTACACAAAATCTATTAACTTAATACCTTGCATGTCTGATTAAGTCAGTTTATGTAAACGTATGTTTGACAAATAAATTATCTTTTATCTTTTTAAATTTCCGTTGTGTTTATAAAGTTGGTATGTCTATTGTCATACTTTATAAACACAATACCGAAATTTAAAAAAAAGTGAGATTGTTATAGAAAAAATGTAAATTATTTTATAGACATCTATAATAAAATCGAACTCGTTTTGAAGTTTATAATTCAAATTTAACGATACTCATGAGACTACATAATATAATTTACTAGGTATTGAATTTTTCAAAATAATGGAATCCACTTTGTTCAATCCCGAGGGATAGTAGGCTTTACAATTAATACCCATAAACGATATATACAGCAAAATCTACTTAACTACAGCTGAAAAATAAATATGTTTCAAATTCGTATGTAAAATATGAAAGTACTACGGCGGGCGTAGCGTGTACGTAAGTGCTACGCAGGTGCTTCGCCACGTAGTAATCTGTGCGCTCATAGAAGTGCTACGTTTTGCCTCGAGTTGAGCGACTCATTATTAATAACTAGAACGTGAGGTTTCCATGTTCAAACTTTTTTCAAGCGTTCCATATTTAGTGAAAATACAGTCGTGTCTCTCAATTCCACTAACTTGATACATGTTAATTTTACATTTGAATTGATCTCAGAGTTTCAGATGAATTTATTAATCGAAGCACATTTTCACTAGTACGCCAATGAGCTCCGAGTGATTTATGTGACTATACTCATAAATTACGCACAGCGTGTAATAACCACTGCACCGGTAATTATTCAAAAATTCACTGTAAACTTGTCACAATAATAATAGGGGTGTAGCGCCTGAATACACTGTACGTTATATTCGCAGTTAATTGTTGTTATATCTTTGCCTTATAAGCAGTGGTCGGGTACTGCTCCATTAAGTGCTTACCCCCCCAAAAGACATGTGCGTTCAAATCCGAGATAGACCCAAGTTGGTTTGTGTATTTTGCAAAAATATATTATTATAATTAATGTATTGTTTTAGTGGATAAATAAGTTTAAGTTAGTATTTTTTTTAAGTTTGTTTTTAATATTTTTCAGTAAAACGCTTAAAACACACCGGTTGGGTAAACTTTTATTATTGCGTACAGCGAATAGCAATAATACTGTTAACATTTACGAAAAGTTATTCAGCGTCCAAATAGACCGCCGCGCCGCCTCCACCGCGGTTTTGAGACCCCTTGCCGTGCATAAGATTGGAGGTTCAAATTCTAGGCATTAAATGCGCTTTTTGTCATGCATTATATTTTATTGATATAAAGTATTTTTCTATTTAGTAATATTTATAAAGAATTTAAAAATAAAAAATAAAAAAAATATTTTAATAATATTTATTATTGCTACTATTTATCAAAACTTTGATCTTATTTTACTACAAAGATTTATATTTTACAATTTGATTTGTTAATAGTTATAATATACATACATGCCAACTGACCCAAACGGGTCCCTATAGACAAGTGACGTCCTATTAACGCAAACGATAAATAAAATAGGAAGCGCCGTTCGTCGTTTTAAGTGAACGTATACATTAAACGTTGTAGTAATAACTTGAAGGTAGGTATGGATTAATCATTTAAAGAAACGTAAAAAGGAGAGTCCACGTATCATTGGTCAGTTTGCCTCACTAGTCAGTTTATTTAATTTGTCAGTTTCGTTGATTAGTCAGTTTCACTGATTGGTCAGTTTTGCGGATTAGGTAGTAGCGTCAAATCGACAGTTTCCAGTGTTCGCCAGTTTCGTTGATTCGTCAGTTTTATTCAATTCGTCAGTACAAAGTACATTCGATAGAAAACTGCACACACGTCTGCTAATTTAATTATATACATATTACGTAACATAACATCACGCCTGCTTCCTCAAAGGGTTAGGCAAAGGTGCACTTAGAGTAAACCCATATTTCACCAGATGTGTTTACGTACCATATATAAGAGGTGAGCCTATTGCCTTCAACCGGCACCAAAAACCAGACTCCGAGCCGAACTGAAAAATTTCTAATGGGAAAACTTCAGAAATGAACCCAGACTCTCATGTACAGCAGTAACGCTTGCGACCACCAGGCCAGCGAAGCTAAATAAAATAAAAAACAAATCTGTATTAATGTTTACCGATTAGATTTCAGTGATATTAGAAGTTAAACATATTTTTAAAATACTGTGATTTAAAAAATAAAACTTTAGGTTTGATTTTAATTGGGTTCGGTATTCTTACCTACATGATCCACTTTTGTTTACTTAAATGTAAACATTATATTTTTCGTTGACTGTACTAAACAGACGAATCAACGAATCTGGCGAACACTGGAAGCTGTCGAACTGACGCGACTGTCTAATCCGCAAAACTGACCAATCAGCGAAACTGACTAATCAAAGAAACTGGCGAATTAAATAAACTGACGAGTGAGGGAAACTGACCAGTGATACGTTAGACTTCGATTAGATAGAGACCTAAAGATAAAGTGACTCGGACGATACTTAGATAACAATTTCATCATAATTCATATGGGCTCGCTGGCTAGTCCGTTAAACTGCCGGTATGAGTATGATGACGTTTGGTGATGCGATGGTTGCTTTCTGAAGTATTCTTTAGATTATTCGTAACGAATTCAATGTTGTAGCACTGTAATACTTTAAAACTTGAGGGGTTAGTACATACTGACGCAGACTGTACATCGAAAGAAAACGACAAAAATCATGGATACCGATGATCACGGGTCTCCTTAGAGTTACATTTATTAAATCACTAGCTGTGCCCCGCGGTTTCACCCACGTAAGTCTGGATTCCGTGGGAATATCAAGATAAAAAGTAGCCTATGTCTTAATCCAGGGTATCAGCTACCTCCATACAAAATTTTATCAAAATTGGTCCAACCGTTTGAGCGTGAAGAAGTAACAAACATACACACACACACACTCACAAACTTTCGCCTTTATAATATTAGTGTGATGTGATGTGATCGGATGATGTGATTACATCAATAACAAGAACATTTTCATATCTGTCTTCTTTTAAAACAGTATTAAAAAAAAACTATTACAGCCAGTAATCATTCCTGATTTACTAAATAACAGCAGCATAAAACCTCTCTTCACTTATCAGACACAGCACAGTAATACAATCACTACATAATTCCCATTTTACATTAACCTATATTCACAGCCTGCCACTTGCTGCCACCACTTACACAAACAGGTTTTAATAAAAATAGAGTGCATTCAATAACTTTATACAACATTTCTGCATTGCATCGTCAACAGTGAAATACTGAAACACACTCCCTCATTTACTTCCGAATAAATTGTCACGAGCATAACTGTTTTATTTAAATAGCCACCAATAAAGGTTCTCTTTTTTCGGCACAAATGGCGAGCGGCACGTAGCGGCAACGTACAGCAACGGGACGGCACGGCTCGGCAACGGCACGGCAACCGCTCTTTACCAGTAATGTTTATTTGACACTCATAAAGTCGCGTGGCTTAAATGAAACGAATTGTTTACGCTCGCAGTCGCGGATTGAAATGTGACTTTTATTTGACTGTTTTGTAATTCAGATTGTGTCGTAAATGCGGATAATTTTATGTAGGGGTACGAATGTTGCGTTCGTATATATTTTAATATTACGGAATGTTATTACATTGGTGCGGATGAAAATTGGAGCTTTGGATTTGATAGTAATTACAATTATTTTTGTGGCGGTAGTTAAAAAGGCTGAGTTGTAAAAGGGAAGTTAAGAATTCTTTTAACACAATGGTTAGCATATAACCTTTGATTACTGGTCACAGTAAACCAATTTGTTATCTTAATAGCTCTTTAATAAAGCCTGTCCATTGGTCATTACTCAGTCAGTTCCGCTATGAGCAGTAACTCTCAGCAGGGTGGGGTCACTGTTTGCGAAGGAATCTAGGTTAACATTACGGCAGGTAATACGAGTAGAGCTTGAGAACAATTTTTAGGTCAAAAAAATGTTTTGAGAAGCATTTCTTTATTTACGGGAAACGTAACGTTAGCAAAATCTCATTGTGTATGTGTGCGCACCACACACACACACACATTTGTGTCACTGTCGACACGCCACGAATTACCGTGAATAATGGCGCCTCGTGTAAACACTAAACACCGCCTTATTTACACTCTCTCTTCACGTTCACTGTGCTCGCTGCAATTACCGCTTTTATCGTAGGTACAGCGACAATGTGTTTAGAGGTTCACAGTATTTCATAAATGCACCCTGAGAATGCACCGTCAATTTCGGCGTAACAATGACTCACTGTGTTATTTAATGTTAAGCAGTTCATGGAATATGTTCTTGTATGCTGAAACCCGCTGTCATGCGCGCCGTGCTAATGCCGCCGCGCTATGGCAGCGTGTAGTCTAAACTAATTTTATAAAGAAAATATTGTTTTTTTTTTGTGTTTGTTTCACTTTTACGCTAAAACGGCTGAACAGATTTGGATAAAATTTGACACATGGGTAGACCATGACCTGGATTAGGACATATAATACTTTTTATCCCAATATGACTACGGAATCGAGACTTATATGGGTGAAGCCGAGGGGTGCGACAAATAAGTGACACGCTCGGCGCTGCACCCGTTCACGCGGTGCTATTCAATTGGGCGACATTTTGTGCGACGGGAAACGGCAGCGACGGCATTGTGCAGGTTACACGTCGCGTATGCAGTGACGGCAGAACATAATAACTCCACGTTTCTGTGAACAGAGTAACTCAACTTTATGAGGAATGTTACGATTGGCTCGCGATGACATGCGTCAGTCAAAACATGCAGGGGATCAGTCGTTGCATTTGTTCATGTTTTACACCACCTCCTTGCTGAGTTCTTGAATTTATAGAACGTAATACAGAAAACGCCGACAAGTTCCTATCTAAATTAGTCGGCAACGATTCGCGTTGATTTAGCAAAAAGTAAGAAAACTGCCTGTGCCGACTGACCTCAAAGATGTATAATGACGGCAATGTTAGAAGCATCAAGGATTCAAAATTTGGCTTACAACTGTCCCTTGAGCGTAGGTTACGTATAGCGCGTACGCATTTTTTTTTGTGCGATGAACACGTTGAGTTACCCCAGAAAACGACTCCGTATCTTAGAACTGAACGTTAACGTGAACGTGAACTGGGCGTGTGCACTTGGAGAGGCCTATGTCCAGCAGTGGACTGCTGTAGGCTGATGATGAGGATGAATGCAGTAGGACGTTGATATAACTGTGACTATTCTATGAAACTTTCAGTTTTACCTGTGGTTTAGCGCTACATCGCCTCAACTCTATGTATACAAGGTCCGACCGGAACTGAATCCTGAAGGAACAAGTAAGTGTTCACCTCACGGGACACTGCAACAACATTTCGTTCGAGTTCGAAACTCTCGCGATCGTGATTAACGAAGCGAACTTACTTTTAACTGCACTCGTCCTCGATTCACAGAAATACCTAAAGATATAACTGTGGGTTGCTTACTTGCTTAGTGTTTCTAAAGATATAACTGTGGGTTGCTTACTTGCTTAGTGTTTCTAAAGATATAACTATGGGTTGCTTACTTGCTTAGTGTTTCTAAAGATATAACTGTGGGTTGCTTACTTGCTTAGTGTTTCTAAAGATATAACTATGGGTTGCTTACTTGCTTAGTGTTTCTAAAGATATAACTGTGGGTTGCTTACTTGCTTAGTGTTTCTAAAGATATAACTATGGGTTGCTTACTTGCTTAGTGTTTCTAAAGATATAACTGTGGGTTGCTTACTTGCTTAGTGTTTCTAAAGATATAACTATGGGTTGCTTACTTGCTTAGTGTTTCTAAAGATATAACTGTGGGTTGCTTACTTGCTTAGTGTTTCTAAAGATATAACTGTGGGTTGCTTACTTGCTTAGTGTTTCTAAAGATATAACTATGGGTTGCTTACTTGCTTAGTGTTTCTAAAGATATAACTGTGGGTTGCTTACTTGCTTAGTGTTTCTAAAGATATAACTATGGGTTGCTTACTTGCTTAGTGTTTCTAAAGATATAACTGTGGGTTGCTTACTTGCTTAGTGTTTCTAAAGATATAACTGTGGGTTGCTTACTTGCTTAGTGTTTCTAAAGATATAACTGTGGGTTGCTTACTTGCTTAGTGTTTCTAAAGATATAACTATGGGTTGCTTACTTGCTTAGTGTTTCTAAAGATATAACTGTGGGTTGCTTACTTGCTTAGTGTTTCTAAAGATATAACTATGGGTTGCTTACTTGCTTAGTGTTTCTAAAGATATAACTATGGGTTGCTTACTTGCTTAGTGTTTCTAAAGATATAACTGTGGGTTGCTTACTTGCTTAGTGTTTCTAAAGATATAACTATGGGTTGCTTACTTGCTTAGTGTTTCTAAAGATATAACTGTGGGTTGCTTACTTGCTTAGTGTTTCTAAAGATATAACTATGGGTTGCTTACTTGCTTAGTGTTTCTAAAGATATAACTGTGGGTTGCTTACTTGCTTAGTGTTTCTAAAGATATAACTGTGGGTTGCTTACTTGCTTAGTGTTTCTAAACTGATCATAGCAGTAACATCATTGAATATGTAAAGTGTCTATGGAGTGGCCATAATTGTAGCAATGTAATAACAAATTAACTTAAAAGGAGTACAGATAAAAGATGTTTATACAAACTGAATACTATCATAGAACGTTCATGATGTAAGCCCTGTTACGTAATAATAGGTATCTATATCTCACCGTTTCAGGTTAGACATTCACAGCGGCAGCAGCCTTTTTTTTTCAAATCTTCGATTGTTTTACATGAATAGTTGGTGTCAGTATGTCCGTCTACGCGTGATAATAAATAAATTGTCTTGATACATACGTATACTACGTACGCACATACATTCGTAAATATTTCCATATTGTTTATTGAGTGGACTTGGCTCGGCGCCGCGCCCACAGTAGACCCGTAATTTTTCCAAGTTTCCGCGGATGTAACGTCAGCTCGTAGGTACTACTTTTGACGATAATTAATTATGTTGCTTATAATTTTGACGTATACAACGAAGGCATGCAGTATAAGTATAAATAAATCTTATCTTATTTTATCATTATCTTGCGTATAATCGGACTGCTATACTGAAAAGGTACATCCCACTTTTTAGAATTAATCACGAGTTCGCCTCAGGTACGGGAATTACACACAACAAGCTAATTGCTGAGACAACACACAACAAATTCTTTCTGCACATGTGGCTTCCCTGGTACCTCATTAACGGCAAAAATATGTAAAAGTCTAAGTCTCATCCTAAATTACGATGTTTATTTTTTACATACTTCCTTGACATAATCTTTTTTATGTGGTATTATATACCTACAATTTTAATTTCACCAAGGTTTATTATTTTAATAATATTCTAAACAGTTTTTTTTTTTTATTGTTATTGTGAGAACGTTGTAGGCTTAATAGACTAGATTTGTACATTTTTGATTGACCTCAAAATTTATTTAAAATTAGGATAATTACCGTAATAAACTAGTCATCAAGCTAGAGTCAAGTTTCATTCATCTCCTATAACTCCTGTTACTGTGGCCAATACACCTTTAGCCGTCGTTGGTCCTATGAGTCTGTGGGATCGGCTGTGAGAAAACCATTTGCTGTGTACATTGCACGACGTACACAAACCTCTTTTACTTCCCAAATTCCGTCTTTTACCGTAGGTCTCCTTGTATCAGACTTCCCCCGCGTACAACCAACGTAACTTACATTCGGTATGGTTTGTATGGTAGGTTAGGGCTTAGGATAACTAGGGTGCTATAGTTACTATAGGGCTAGGTTTATATTCAGTAGGGTTTTAGGTAACTAATAGGTACCAGGCTCGACTGCCTTAAACATAGTGTTCATTCCCCACGACACCACTGAAAACGACACCACCGGTGGTGTCGTGGGGAATGTCAGAAATCTATTCCCCGCGACACCACCGGCTGTTAGCCACACTGTACGCGTTTGGAATAACGGCCATACTAAGCTGTAAGTCCTGGTGCGTACATCAACTATTACTCGTTAACTTGTAAAGCCTTCAAAGCTGTGATAGATTTTCTTTCAACTCCGTTAAATGATATACTACTGCCATTATTTTTTTCACATATCCAAAAACATCTATTTAGCTCGCAGCTACACATAGCTCTATCAAAAATTAGCATTTTAAAGCTTGATATTACGCAAACGGATCCCTGAATCAAAAAATGGTTTCCACAAACCTGCAATGTTTTTGAGCGGCCCATCTAACAATACCCCCCATCATAGCTTAGACGAGAACAAAAAATACTTAACATTTTTTCGAAGTGATTATATAATATGTGACGGCGCAGCAAGTGGCGCCGTCTATTTTTGTTACGAAGTTATTGGAATCACCTAAAAGGTCGGATAAGAATGACACTGGCTGGTGACAGTCACTCTAGCAGAGCGTCGCATCTAATTTCGCATCGATGGTTACGTGGCGGCTGTCTTCTCATGACAGAAGATGTGAAGGGAGCCGCTGTCATACCACGTCCACGACAAACTGCTATATTCCGGCACAATCCTGATGATATTGAAGCTGCTGAACCATTAATACGATGATCACTTCTGGTAAAGGCTATCCTGCGCTGTTATCAGAAGTAGGATCGAATACGAACAGCGGCATGATTGTTGTTTTTACCCGACTGCGGCGGAGCATAATGTTTTCACAACCAATCAATAAGATTGTGACGTAACGTGATCAATATAAAAGAGCTGCTCTAACAAATCTAAGTGATGTTGTTGACGCTTGTTGTCTTGTGTACCAAGATCAATATTGTATGAAGTTCGATCCTGATGATTCGGAAAGTAGCCCCGTCCGTTTCTGTCCTGAAACCGGCTGAAGATCCTGTTCCCGTACCTGCTATCCTGAGTCCAAAACTCTGAAGATCTAATTCCTTTTATATTTTTAATTATTTAACTTGTGACCTACGACTGGCCCTCCGGCCAACCGTAACGTTACAGTCGATTGTTACTTATCCTTTCTTTCAGTGACATTTTTTGTAATTATAAGACTCTTTAGACGCGTCTGTTAAGATACTAATAACATCATTATACATTTTATCAAGAATTACAAAATTATCACTATTACGACATTCAGAATCACAACATTATCCTAACTCTAAAGGAAAATCAATATTTCGAAGTTTAGAGTGACACAATGAGTGATAATTCTTAATTTGTTCCATTTTTCTATCACCCCAAATGGTAATATTTGAAACATCCGCTACCGTTATGGGCTCAAATGCATTAAGTTTATTTAGGTTACATTCAATTACCAGAGGAAAGTGGGCGGACCAATACACGTCATGCTTTACCCATACATTATGTGTACTGTGACACGTGGGTAACTCTATCCTGATTGCCAGGATGGACGAGCGGATACTCGAGTGATTGAGACTTTCTCTCTATTCCAAAACAGCTTTAGTGAATGAACGCCCAAGGACGGGCGTATGTCAAGATGGTCGTGACGGCGCAGCAAGTGGCGCTGTCTACTTTTGTTACGAAGTTACTGGAATCAGCTAAAAGGTCGGATAAGAGTGACACTGGCTGGCGACAGTCAATCTAGCAGAGCTTCGCATCGATGTTGCGTGACTCTCGTACCACGTCCATGAACTGCTATATTCCGGCTGCTATATCCTGATGATATTGAAGCTGCTTAACCACTAATACGATGATCATTTCTGGTAAAGGCTATCCTGCGCCGTTATATGTATATCCATGCCAAATTATAGCTTTCTAGTACTAAGAGTCTCTGAGCTAAGCCGCGGTGGACAGACAGGCAGACGGACATGGCAAAACTATAAGGGTTCCTTGTTGACTACGGAACCCTAAAAAATTGTCGCATTCTGCACTGTTGACGACTGTATGTAGTGGATCTTTTGCACCTTACCTGTAGTAAAGCCAAGCGAGCAGAGAGCAGCCAGTTGCGATGCTCGCACGTTAAGACTGATTAGCCGAGTGATTAGTTGCACCACTTGAAGACTGCTCAACGTGAAGATAGAAGGATCGAGAGACTTATTGATTACGGAACTTTGATTGAATATGCGTCGCTAATGTTTGGTTCCTTTAGAGTACCTACATTTAATTTTCTTTCGTTCATACACTTTCATCTGCGAAAAGCCAGATGCAATTCTGCAGTCTTTATATCAATGAAACACTAATCGCGAGATATCCAGTCTCTTTAGGCATATTATTTTCTAGAAGGCGATGTGGGGATGCATCTAGATGTGGTGTTAATTCCTTAAAATAATTCAGACCTCTTTAACAAAACCAAATGCTGACTTTTAAGTTTCACCTTTGTAACGAAACTACGTAGTAGTAAGTTTAATGAATGCCCTTCTAACGTGCTGCATCCTGCAAGCAGCTATCGTCTCGTACGTGTGAGATTGTGAGCCAATAAAGTTGTTTGTGTAAATACAAAGAATGCTCCTGTAAAGCGGCGCCGGCGCTAAGTTTCAATGATCCGCTTGAGAGGAGCTAGTTCGCGATCACTGCGTTAATTAGCTGCAATTTGTGCGATCGAGGGACCGTGGCGCTGTCCCTGCAGTATATTACAATATGTTCAAAGTTTCTTTGATGTTGCTGAAGAGGTGGGTAACTACTTTCATCTACAACAAAATCTGTTTGTTAGCCTAACCTGTGCCCGGTCATATCAGTGTTTTGTAAAATAGTTGATTTCTATACACCATAATTATGTCTCTTGAGTCACATTTTATATCAAGTGTCTCTACAGATTATGATTAAAGTAGACACCTGCCCCCACGCAGTTTTTGTAGCCTACCCTTCGTCAAACCCATGTTACGAAAAATGATTACCCTAATAAGATGAGAACATAATACTGTATTAAACTTTGGATTGCCAGGGGTAAAATAAATAAAATAGGTTTGTTTGTCACAGTAACACGTACAAAAATAAAAGTTAAGATAACTGTAAAAAAAAAACAACCGACTTCCAAAAAAACACTTCAAAGTAAATTACAAAAAAAAACAACCGACTTCAAAAAAAAACACTACAAAGTGAAAAATAACCTTAATTTCGGAAGTCGGTGTCTTTGTATCTATTTTAGTTTTTTGCCACCGACTTCCGAAATTAAGGTTATTTTTCACTTTGTAGTGTTTTTTTGGAAGTCGTTTGTGTTTTTTTCTAAAAAGAGGAGAACTGGAACTGATGGTGACTTCACCATATGCATTGTGACGAGCATAAATTGCTTAGCAACCATAATAAAGTGTCTAATCGAATCGCAACAGTGAAATACTTATTATTAGGTAGTTCCGGTGGCCATCTGTGGTCTTCTTCATTAGTTCCACTTCACCAAATGGTGCTTTGTGAGTGCAAATGCATGAGTTACTATAAAAAAATACTGAAATCGATATAGGTGTGCCTATAAAAAATGAGGATTGCCCTCGATTTCCATGGAATACTTTCATCAGATGCTGACTTGGTGACAATGGGACCACCTCGGGAGCATACCCTTTAAATTAATTTTTTTTTTTTTTAAATCGGTCCGCAAGATCTATAATCAGCAGCACAGCACAGTGGCAGCTGCAAATAAATTAAACGAATAAATAAGTTGTTGGATATTTCTTAATATTAGTGTTCTCTCATAAATGTGGAGGGTCTAAGAAATAAAGGCTCAATACTCAATACTATATTACGTTCCACAATGTACTGTGTCTTAGAACAATCGTGGACCCTGGCTTAAAGCATGATTGTTAGATAAAGTAAATATTAAATAATGATGTTGTTCCACAAACATGCCAATATTTATTTATTCACCAACTCAAACGATGTAGCATTTAGATTTTTACGAAATTACGCGTAAATTATGCTGCGTAGTGCGTGCGCTGGGTTTGTGCCCGGTTGATGGCAATGGGCTCGGAGTAATCTCACATGCATAGCGAACGAATACACAACAAATCGAATATTAGAACTATAAGCACACCAACTACTACTAACTGTAGGCACATGCAAACGTATGGCAGCACGTGTAACAGTTGGCCAAACGCATGTGCATTGTGTAGCAGTCGCACATCGCACGCTGCACGCAACAGGAATCAGCCGCCACAGATTGCCTTGCTGCGTTCACTGCACGAGCAAACTTACCCTCGCCATTCAACTGCATGCTGAATATGAACCAATTTCTACCACCAACCCACTATATTCCTATCTAGTGTGATATCACGCATCGTTTTTGTAGGTATGTGTCATGGGGTCTTGGGTTCCATCTACAGGTCGGTCGAAATGCTACAGCGTTTTTCCATTAGGAATGTGTAAATAGCAGCTCGAAGTCCGGATTCATGTCCGATATAATAAGGAATATGCACGTAATTCAAAACTTATCCATTATTTAAATATACATGTTTGAGTCGAGAAACAAATTCCTATTTTTTTACAGTTTTTAATGCATTATTTATTTCTATTTACAATTCATTATTTATGTTGCGTTTTATTGGTGGAACGGAACGTAAACTCAAAACGCGTCGTCTTCGACAAATGCCGGAAGTGGCGAAAAATCTATTATATGCAAAGAGCTTGAAATCTCACTAAGGTAAGTTAGTGGCGATTTCTGCTTGAATAAAGCACAAAAAATCATTTAATTTATATGATTTGGGGCAAAAAAAATATGTAAACAAAGCTGTTTCGTGGTAAATGACGTCACATCATGACCACGACAGAAACAGACGTTTGAACTGTCGTAGACAATTCGTGCATTTAGAATAAAATGGTTCCATCTAACAATTTGAGCATAATTTATATTATGATGCAAAACGGTTATATTTGCTCAAAATTGTATTTATTTCAAACACCCAGTGCCATCCGTTGCATAATTTTTAAACTAGCCTGCAGTAAGCAGGGCTAACATGACATGCGCGAGAACGCTCTCGTTCTCGATTTATCGATATTTGTCGACGATTATGACGTCATTCGCAACGCAACGCACACTATGTAGACAAGCATATTATAAGTTGGATGATTATATCGTAGATAAAGATGCTTGGCTTAATGCTGGTCCTGCTCCACAACAACTTGGGCTCACTTGTTAGAATTTTAATATTTGGAAGTGATGCTTCCCGCCTTTTTTATTTTTTGTTTTGACATTACATTCGTAACTATCGTTTATTTTTATGTACTTAATCAAGTTTTGGTTGTTGAATACTTCAATAGGTAACAACGATTTTCTTTTTGCTAGTAAATTTTTATTAATCATTGAAATACATTGCAAGCTATAGTTTTGTATAATTTAAAAGCATTTTTTCATTTTTGTAAATGTGAGTACCATGGAGCCGTTTATTATGTTATGATGTATGTCGACTTAAAAAAAGCCTGGCAGTTGAGAGTATGTCATGCTCACTTAAATGTCTCGCTGATGGTGGCGCGTGTGTTGGATCATTCGGTTCCCTACAAAGTGGTTGAGCTGGATGGTGCTGATCCACGCGTCATGTTCGTGAACGGGCGCTGTCAGTTGAGGCTGGTCATCTCTTAACTGCCAGGGCTTATTTTGTAATCTTTTAACCTTATATTTTGAATTGTTTTTTTTTAATATATTTATTTTGGTTATTTACATTGTTCTCACATATAGAAGCGACAAGAATAATGTACCTACCCAGGATTTTGTAATATCTTGATTTAAAAGAGTGTCCTTGGAGTTTCTTGCCTGTTCTTCTCCAAAGATCTACGTTTTGGAATGGGCAAATAGCTTCCACTTTCTGACTTAACTGACCGACTCTTTGACAATTCAAAAGTGCCTGTAAATGGTTTATTTGAAATAAATGCTTTGAGTTTTGAGTTTTGAATTCTAAACACTAACATGACCGATAAGCTCGAGTAAACTCGAGAAAGGCACTTTGACAGTTCTTTATCTCGCGACGAGAGACCGATGTAGCAACATATTAAAAATATCATGGTTCGAGATTGATCTCTACAGTTATGTAAATATTCAGCCTTTGGTCAATTTTTTTGCGATGGCCACTAGTTTTTTAGATGCAAACGTTAACTTCTTCCACGTATGAGGCGCACGGGACAAGTCTGTATTGTGTACGGCTCTTCTGTACATTGTTATGAATACAGTTCCTACCCTGCCCTTTACTCCTGGCCCCGCGCCCTTATGCCAAGTATTAGCATAAAGATATTAACGCTGTAATAGCGTGCATGCGGCTGACAGTCGGCGGGAATATCACGCCTCGCGCCTCGCGCCTACTGTAAACAAAAAGTTTATCTATCAAGTAGGTACTACCCACTTATGCTACTAATAACTGGCTTTCGCAGAAATATATTCGCAAACATTACAGAGTATTTCCGAGCATTTGCCAAATCTTAAATCTTGTATTATGGTAACTTGATGAACAGTATGTGAGCGAAAACTTTAGAAAACAGACGCTTCCCGAATCTTCAAGGAGATGTATTTTGTTAACGAGCCAAATGGCATGTATGCCTATCCTAACAAAACTATCCTAATAAACAAGCTCCATATAATTCCTTAATTAAAAATAGTTTTAAGTGTTAATTTATAATGAATTCTGCTTAAATTTATAAAGTATGATCCCAACAACAAGTAGTGTTATATAAGTGAAACAGTGAACTTTTGGACATAATAATAATCTGATAAGTAAATCTTCAACTTACCTACTCCGCAGGCTATGTCGGTAACTCGGGTTCTCTTCCGGGTAACTTCAGTTCAGATCTTATCCTTCAAAGAAACACCGAGCAGAGCCCGCTCCATAGCACGCTGAGTGACCTTGAATGTGTGGACCAGCCCGACTGTCAGTGTTCACGTTTCGGCACCGTAAGTCATAATGGGCAGGACGCACTGGGTGAAGACCTTAGTCTTCAAACACTGCGGGATTGGCGACGAGAAGACTTGACGAAGTTTTCCAAATGCTGCCCAACCCAACCGGATCCTTCTGTCGGCTTCTTTCTCAAAGTGCAAGTTGAAGTGGCAGTGGGCTGGCCATGTTTGTCGAAGGACCGATGGCCGGTGGAGCAGACGAGTTCTGGAGTGGAGACCGCGTATCGGCAAGCGTAGTGTGAGACGCCCCCCAGCTAGATGGACCGACGACCTTATAAAAGTGGTTGGGACTGACTGTATGCGGAAGGCGGAGGACAGGGTGCTGTGGCGCAGCCTGGGAGAGGCCAATGTCCAGCAGTGGACTGCTTTAGGCTGAGTTGATTGAAGTAAATCTAATAAAATGCCTAAAATACAAACAATAAATAATCATTGTTTAAAAAGTATTGATGCAGCTGTCACAAACTAACAAATCAACAACAATTGTGACACAATAACAGATTCAAAATAACCAAACCAAAGCCATCCCAATTTTGTCGGGTTAAGTTAGCTGTAGTTTTCCGTGATAAGCAGCAGTTCCACATATTGTGTCTCGTTCAAACGACACTCGGCGTCGTGCGTCGAATCGATGCCGCTGACAGAGCTCACGCACTCATCAGATTGAGTTACGTTAACCAGCATGTATGGCACGCAAGCAACGTACGTTTGAGTGTAAAATATAATATAATTCTAATGTTATAACGTAAAACAGAGTAACTCGATCAACAGAGACCTCTCCAATGCGGATAACAGAATTAACTGCTTCCGTAAAACCAAGCACCGTCGATTCGACGAATGGTGGTGTACCTTTTAGTCAAAATTGTAACTCTTTTGTTGTTTTAGGCCCTTCACACATGAGTTGCCGTATTTAGTGTGAAGTGTATGTCCGTCTGCGGAACGTCTTTTAATTACGATACATTTTTGGTGGGAGTCCGATCCCAGAACAGTTTTTCCTATAACGTGCTCGCCCACGAGCGTTTTTCTCGGCGACTTTTTCGGCGATTTTTGTCAAAAAGAATACTTTTACAATACATTCATACAAAAGTCACCGAGAAAATCGAGTGATTTTCCACCTATATGGTGAGGACAAGTAAGAATGGAATTTGCTACTGGTTTATCAATTTACGAATTCCATAAACCACCCTGGTACCAAACCAATTAAGAAAACCTTAACCAGACTAAAAACGTAAAGCCTATCTATAAGTAAAGCAATGTACACGAATGGTTTAAAGGACGACATTTTCACGCCATCGATTCCAAATAAACTATCGTTTATTGTAGAATTGTATTTGCAGCATTGACAAAACAACCGTTTGTCCGTGTGCACAGGGTCTAAGAGTATTGAGTCAACAGCAACCCTTCCTAGCCAACATGGCGTTAA
The DNA here is from genome assembly GCA_963921375.1 of Tiliacea citrago. Taxonomy (NCBI): domain Eukaryota; kingdom Metazoa; phylum Arthropoda; class Insecta; order Lepidoptera; family Noctuidae; genus Tiliacea; species Tiliacea citrago. The sequence goes on from OY992800.1 coordinate 24,645,783, forward strand.
ATAGCGCCTTATGTTGGGCGACGCGGGGGGTGAGGCGGGACGTGTGCGGGGGCAGGGGATCACAGGATAAACGAATAAAAGGCAATAAGTTATTGCAAATGGTTCGATAGCGCCGCTACTCCGCGTTCGATATATATTCCCACTCGCTACTCGATTTACTCGAATTATAAGTCGATTACCGAAAGATATGGCTCAGTTGAACAAGTATGCTAGTAGTTAGCTTTCAACTAAGACTTAACGCCAGTATAGTTTGTAGGTTGCTCTTCGGCGTTACCTTCGTCTTTTCTAGTAATCTAATATAATTATCTAGGTATATCTATATAATTATACAGCGTGTTACGGAAAGGGTATATACTTAACAAAGGTACGGATTCTTTTGGTGATAACAAACTACATGGCAACATTTTTTAATCGTTACAATAAAATACCTCCGCACATACTTCAACTGAATGAAACGAAATTAAAATCATGTTTAAAACGCACACTATGCAGCCAGGCATATTATAAGTTGGGGGATTACATTGATCCACAAGCGCGCAAAAACTTAATTGATTAGCATTTGGAAATAGGTACTGTTGGAGCTGCTGAAGATTTCAAAAACTATCTTTGCATTGTATAAATTCAATCTGTTAGTATTATATACGTAATTGCATAGCACATGTGTGAGTACTATGTACTTACTATAAATAAATAATAAATAAATAAAATTCATTTATTTCGGGTATCTATGCCCATAGAAGTCAATTTACAAAACATATCACACTAATAATATAATACAATGGAATAAAATAATAGTAATAAAATTCATAATAAATGTCAAAAGTTCAAAATGAAATAAAATAAGATACCATTACATTTAAATTATTATATAATTAAAATAATACATACAAAGACACACACAAGAATTAATAATGCCTGACAAACGGCCTAACCGAACCAAGTCGAGCCTATCAGCAATCATTGCCAGGACTGAGTTGGAGCTGGCCCGTACTCTGCGCACCAGAGAGATGCTCCGCCTGCGCATAGTCGCGTAAAAACAGGCGGTACGCTCCTCCGCGAACATACCCGAGGCGCAGCAGAACCGAGGCAGCCCCATCACAATTCTAAACGCATTATTGTAGAGAACGCGTAGGTCGCTATAACACTTCTTTGTATAACGAGCCCACAGGCTGCAGGTGTACAGGGATGTACAATGCGCTCTAAATAGTGTCACCTTCACCCTCCCTGCTGCATAAAGCTACCATTTACTGGGTACGTCTTTCATTGACTTGAATGTGCCCTGGCGGCTGAAAGTATGTCATGCTCACTGTAATGTCTCGCTGATGGTGGCGGGTGTGTTGGATCATTTAGCTCCCTTCGAAATGGTTGAGCTGCATGGTGCTAATCCATGCGTCATGTTCGTGAACGGGAGCCATCAGTAGGGACTGGTCATCTCCTAGCGGCCATGGCTTATTTTAATTTAATTTAATTTTTCAATCAATTGTTTTTTTTATCTTTTTATTACGGACGCTTTCGACGTCTTACATCGTTCTCACATGTATAATTTCAACACGAATGATGTAACCGATATTTTTTAACCATATTATGTGAATTTAAAAGAGTGTCCGTGGAGTTTCTGGCCCGTTCTTCTCCATAGGTACTAAGCCTTGGAATGGGCTTCATCTTTATGACTGACCGACCCCTTGACAATTCAAAAGTGCCTGTAATTAGTTTATTTGAAATAAATGCTTTGAGTTTGAGTTTTGAGCTTGAGTATCTTATAGTTAAGAAACATTTGATCAATAAAAATCAAATGTTTCCAATTGAATTCTACACATCACTAGACCAAGTCAGCTGATCGGTACTCGTTTTAAGCCATTCGTTTGATGCCGCCGCCCGCGCCGCCGCGTGTCGTAGCGGTGCCGTGTCGCAGAGCTGTGGCAGCTGTGTGTACTAGGCACATAGACACAGGTAACGGATAATAACTCTCGCAGTGCGGTGACACGTTTGTTATTCTATAGAAATAAAAAAAATATCAAACATTTTCAAAGTTATTCTTTTTGAGCTGAAATTTTGTACAGAGCTTCTGAACCAGATGCACTCTTCACCCCGTTTGTCCGTCGTTTCCGTAACACGCTCTATAATAATAATAATCTATATCTATCTATATTTATAAAAGGCAACCGTGACTGACTGGTCTTTCAACCTGTAGCTCAAACCACTATATAGATTGGGTTGAAATCTGGCACACAGATACCTACTATAACGTAGGCACCCTAAGCTAAGAAGGGGTTTTTGGAAATTCGATCTTTAAGGGGATAAAAAGGGGGGATTTTGTTTGTATGAAAAAAATTATTCCTTGAGTTAATAAACTTGAAACTTGGCAAAAATACTCACCTAAGTAAATTAAAATGTTTAAATTTTTTTGTATTACTGAACTTCCTCCTAAAGGTTGATTTGGGGATGTCAAAGATTGTATAGAAGAATTTTAACGCGCGGCCCGATTTAATCGAAACTTAGTATTTGTTCTTAAAACAAAAAATGAAGAATAACATGAATCAAGGTTTTTCAAAAATTGAGCCCTTACGGGGTGAAAAGGGATAGTCAATTTTACAAGGAAGGATTTTACTGCGTGGCTTGATTAACTTGAAAATTGGTATAAATAACCTATAAATCAAATGATGGAAAAGTCGCAAACCAGTTTTTTTTTAATTTACTTCTTTGGGGGTGAACAGGGGAGAATACTGGTTGAATAAAAAATATTCTTTCGATGATCTATAAACTTGAAACATGGCCCAAATACTTCATCATCATTCTCCTACCCTAATCCCAATTTACAAGTATATGAGGTTGTCGAGAATCAACCCCTAATGGGGAAAAAGAGGGTAATTAAGTCGTTCAAGGAGCATTTTACTGCGTGCCTTAAATAACTCAAAAGTTGGTATAACAAAAACGTAGAAAAAGAAATAGTACAAAGTTTCTTACAAATAGACTTAGACATGACATGGGGGACACGTATATTGAACAATCGTAGGTACAAAACGAAGTCGGTATTCATATGCCATCTATATCCTTCGTAAAGTTGTAAATGAAAGTGCACTCCTATCTGCTTATCACGCTTACGTTGGTTCCACACTAAAATATGGTATAATATTTTGGGCGAATGCTGCTGAGAGAGCAACTGTTTTTTTTTTCCTAATTTTTTCCTACATCCACGCGGGCGAAGCCGTAGACAAAAGCCAATAAAGAAAGAAAGCAAAATTGTTTATTCCGCAGAAACAAAACGCACATTACAAAAAAATAACATTCAAATACACACCTACAAAGTAGTCAAAAGCCTCGCATTCAATACACTAACAAATTTTGACAATCAGGAGCAAAGAAAATTTACATTTTGTTTGTTTATTCTATTGTCTACCTATTTAATCTGTTGTTGGGACTTCTTGGCGGGAAAGTGAAGCGTCATGTTAGGAGTTTTGTGTTATTTAAAAAAAAATGTGTTTAGCCGAATATTAATGTGTAATAGTGGTGGATTATTAACCATTAATTGTTCGTGAACCTGCATTAGTATAGGCAAATGAAACAAAACAGTTCAACATCACTTTCAGTAAAGTGAAACGTCTTTACTTAAACTCAAAGGGAGCGGGCGGGATATCATCTATCATGCTTATCACGCATTGAATGGAGTTCATTTCATAATTTGTACTTGTTACCTAATTTTACATGACACTGGCTAAATGCACAAACCGTGCGAAGCCAAAAAGAAAAAAAAAAAATCTGTTGTGGTGGTACCTACTGGCAAATGACAATCTGTGATGACAACAAATCAACAAATAAATAATCACAACAAAAACAACATGCTGATTGTCGAGTGCAAAAATAACTACTTTTATAACAAATAAACTATATTAAGAACAATTACAATAACCGTGCATTGCATCTGTGCAAGAACGGGTCTTTGCTCAGCAAAATACTGTGAATTCGGACAAACCTATCGTCAACAGCGCTGATTTTCAGTAAAAACCCTATGGAATTACGTTATGACGTATATATGAATACGAGTAGGTATATACAGGGCGTCCCACGGATATGCCGCATGGAGGGAAAGTACCTTGAATATTGCAGATGGAACATTTTACTGAAAGAACATTATTTGAATTTAAAAAACAATTTAAACTGCATTCATAGATATTTAAATAATTACACGGTTGAACCGGAAATCGAACCCGTTACACGAGAAAAATAATCAACAAGCTTTATTTATCATACCGATCGAAAGGCTTCATCATAAGGATTATTTTTTGCTAAATAACATAGTGGCCGTTTTATAACTTCCAAAGTTTCCTTTTTTGACTTTGAGTCCTTACCCGACTTCAAGTCACATTTTTGACTTGGCTTATCTCTTCGACTGTCTTTTTTTTTTGTTCTTTCGCCGTAGTCAGCGATAGTTAGCCGTAGACAAGAAACGGCCGAACATTCGGCCGATACTTCGGATTTATGTTCGGAGTACACCCCCAGTACAGTTACGAACATTGAATCGTGAAACACGCCTCAGCGCCACACGCCTCAGCGCCACACGCCGCGCGCCGCGCCCGCGCCGGCTGCTCGCGTACGAAGACTACAAATTCATGCCATCCCTTACTTTTTGTATCAAAAAGAAAGTGAGAGCATCAATTTGAAGTCTCCGTTAAACTTATGTTGGTTTCGTGTAAATCAACGACTGTGAAGTAAGATACGCCTATTAACATCTGGAACATTTATCGCCAACTTGGGCGATTTCACACTCAGTTCACTGAGTTCTCACTTCTGAATTCTATTTTTTTATTGGAATTTTTACTGCCGGAGATTATTCGCAGGTTTCCAGTATAACAAGTAGGTACATTACCATTAATCATCATGCCTTTTCTAATTTCATTTTCATTATTTTTCTCTCATTCTTATGAATTTTCTCAGAAAGATGTTTTGTTGTAAATCCATATAAGTATTGCCGAAAGCGTTATTAACTTATTAGGTATAAGCTGTTAGCGGATCGAGATTCCCTGCACGGCCCCCAAGCCCGCTGCGACTAGTCCTGCAGCCAAAAGGGCTCCAGCCGGCGGAAGGAACCTGGTTCCTCCCAAAACCGCCGTCGTGGTGACCATCACCCTGGAGGCCGTCGAGCGGGGCAAGACGTACGAGTCCATCCTAAGACGGGCTCGTCCCAATGCTGATCCCTTCCAGCTGGGGATCAGAAACATCACGAGCCGCCCAACCCTAACTGGGGCTCGAATTTTCGAGTTTTCTGGGGAATCGCGCGGCACAAATGCGGACCTCTTTGCAACAAAGTTGCATGAGGTGGCATGGGCATCATCTGCGTCGAGTGCCCAGTCGCAGTGGCTGGGGCCGTCCTTGCTGCGACCAAGGGACGGCTACTTGTGCGGTTCAGCTCGGCTGTGGTCCGTCCACTTGAGACGAGCCTGTCCGCTGCTTCAAGTGCTTCGCGTTCGGCCACACCCGAGCCACGTATCCCTCCAAGTTTGACTGGGGAGACGCCTGCTTCCAATGCGGGCAGGAGGGACACAGGAGTGCCGCTTGCCGCGCCGCTACCACGCCACACTACGCGGCGTGTGCCGCCAGTGGCCACCCCGTGGATCACAAAATGGCGGGCAGAAGCTGCAAGCCCCCCGTGAGGAAGGGCGTGGTGCTGGCGCAGGTTCGCCCTGTTGCTACCGCCGCCGCCGTCGTCGTCGCTGTAGCTCCAGCGGCGGTAGCTGAGGAGACGGGTGCGATGTCGTAATAATGGTTTCCGACTGCCGCATCCTCCAGGCGTACACGAACCACTGCAGCGCGGCCCAGGACCTGGTAGTGCAGGTCATGGCCGAGTGGTTGGTAAACGAGGCGGTGGTCGCCGAGCCCTACTCAATCTCCGGCAGCTGGCTGGGTAAAAAGGACGGCTCGGTGGCAATAACGGCGCGGTCTTTCTTACTTTTATCCCGGTCCTCTCTCGCTATTAGAGAGGGGACCGGGATACGCGGCCGCCGCGTGGGGAGACTTGGCCCTTGTGGGCGTCTATTTCTCCCCAAACCACCCTCTTCAGGACTTTGAGAACTATCTCGGAGTCCTGGCCACCGTGGTTTGCAGGGCGGCGCTGCGTCAGGTCTCCGCACTGGGAGACCAGAATGCCAAGTCGGTGACCTGGGGTAACCTGGCCACCGACGCATGCGGGCGGGCAGTGGAGATGTGGGCAGCCTCCTCTGGAATCTCCCTCTTGAACAGAGGAAGCGTCCAGAAATGCGTGCGGCGGCAGGGTGGCTTAATAGTGGACGTCACTTTCGCCACCTCTGCGTTAGCTGCGCGCGTGCTGAACTGGCGGGTGGACCTGGTGGAGACTATGTCGGACTACCGCTACGTGCGGTTCGACATCTCCACCAGTGGCCCCGAGAGACGCAGCCCCTCTCGGTGCGATCTCCGTTCCCACGGTGGGCTCTCGCCCATCTGGACAGGGCGGCGGCGGGGGAGGCGGCGTTCATCCAGGACTGGCTTCAGGCCATTACCACCGCCAGGGACACGGGGAGAGCAGAGATGCTGGAGGATCTCGACAATGACCCCTACAGGAGACCATATAAGGCGGTGCACAACAAATTTGGCCTTCTTCACAAAGAGACTCCTCCTCGGCATACCGGCTCATCATTCTGCTCGATGAGGTCGGCAAAATGTTCGAGGGGATAATCGCTGCCCGCCTAAAGAGCCATCTGCGGAGTATCGGGCCGGACTTGTCGGACGCTCAGTTCGATTTCGGGCTGAGCGTTCCACGGTATACGTGTCGGTTTCCCATGGCCGTCCCATCACGGTGATGTGGGAACACCGCCGAATTTACGACAGGAGTCCCACATACCCTGACTCGTCCACCACGAGCGGGGATGTGTAAAGCATTTCATAAAAAAAAAAAGGTTAGGTTAAGTTAGAACTGTGACCAAACGCGCGCGAGCCGAGCGAGCGTTGCCGCAGCAGCGGCCGGCGCGCGCTACATCCAAAAGTTGGTCGTAGTTACTTGCCTATTTAGTAAGAATTCTATTTCTGAACTATCCAAATTGCAGTCCAGCATTGTAGTCCTTTGACTCAAATAGAGGCTGTCTTAAATTCCCGTCCTCTTACCCCTCTTTCCACTGATCCTCTAGATTTTTCCGTTCTTACTCCTGGACATTTCGTAATTGGGCGACCACTAATATCTGTTCCGCATCCACAGGTTAATGATCTCAACATCGGGCGACTGGAGCGCTACTAAAGAGTGGAGCACAAAAAGCAACATTTTTGGAACTGTTTTCAATTAGAATATGTTTCTCTGCTGCAGCTAAAAACTAAATGGACAGCGTCAACATGCCAACGGTCAGGGGGAGCACTGGTTCTCATCAAAGAGAAAGGCCAACCGCCACCGCCGTGTGACCACTGGGGTTGTGATCAAGGTCTGCCCTGGCTGCGACGGGACCACACGAGTAGTGGAGCTGAAGACGAAAAGAGGAACGGTGGTGCGGGCTTACAACAACGTCTGCCCACTTCCTCTCACTTCAATGCTTCAACACGGGGAGGATGTTCGGGCGCCTCCGACCACTCGGAAATCTTCGGCTGCTGTCGTGAGCCAGCGGAAGGTGGCGGGCGGCGGCGAAAGGTGCGGCGTGCGGGACGCGGGCCGTCGGACTACTCCACTACCGATCTTCAACGACGGCACGCGCGCGCACTACATACGCTTACCAACATCGATATTACTGTACCTATTTTGGATTACATTTCTATAAGTTAAAGTCCATTGTCTTTTAGTAAAGTCCTTAGTTAGGTGCCTAACAGGTTCTTTATCATAAGTCATCCGTCACTTAATGAATTAAGCAAAGAGATCGTATTTGCATTTTATTTATCTGGCGATTAGCAGGGGTACCGCGGGCCAAATAATTTGCCCATGGTACTTTGTCCCCCTTGGTGGTTCCACGGGCAAAAACATTTATTTGTTCGGTACCCCAAAGGGGACTAGACTGGGGGACCACGGGCAAGTACCGCTCAAAACATTTATGAGCACGTGTCTTATGCCTCAGTTTAAGTAATCTCGTGTTAACCGATTTTGATTTGAGTTACATAAATCTATTCACGTGTGTGTCACGTATATCGTCACAAAGAGACAACATCACGAGGGCACATCTCGATCTATCTGCACATGCTTATTACTACTTATATTTATTTATACTTAGTACAGCAGCTTGTTGACACAAACAGCGTATGGATGTGTACGTGATATCACACCCGTGGGGTCGGTTAATCTGCCGCTAATTCGCCATAACTTGAGAGTGAATGAAAGGTGCACGGGCGCCGCCGAGCAATGAGCGCGGAGCGAGGACCGATTAGTGCCTAGCGACGGGTGACGAGCGCCTAGCGATGAACGACGCTGAATCAACACGACAATATGTCGCTGTGTCTCCTGAGATGATACACCTTCCTGAACCACTTCAGAAGCTCCAGTCGCAACAGCAAAAATAAATTACGTAGTTATATTAATAGTGGGAATAATAGGCATATAAACAAGGGAACATTATTCATAAAATACAACTTATATTCCGTTGGTTTAGGTAGTTAAATAAAGGTAAACAAAAAAACCACGAGACGAGAGAGCTGTGAAGTAACCGACTAAACGTAATACCTAGCACTTCAGTTGGCATGCTACGTCACAGTTGTAGGTACTCTTCAATTTAGAAACGTTTTATTTTGTTGGCGTTTAGAGAACCTGTCTTAGACAGATTACAAAACAATATAGTAATATATAAATCTAACAAAAAATTGTGCTCAAGCAAATACATCTACGAAGAGTAGTTTAAGAATAAATGATAAAGTTTAACATTAATATAGTAATAAAAGAGGAAACTATCGTAATAATCAAAAAAAAATATAATTTGATTATAAGTTACAACGTAGTTTTAATCAAGAAATTGTCATCTAAAAAAACCCTTTTTATGACTTGTTTACCTTTATTTAACTACCTAAACCTATAAAGTATAGGTTAGTTAATGCAGTAGGTACGACAACCTGTGTATGTATTGATTGAGCACTCGCTGGCGCGGACGGCAATTATCATGATTCTGATCCATCGATTCATGCACGTGATAATAATATTTTGCCTTTTCCAGGTTCAAATCAATTAATGTTATTTCATCAAAGTGCCGAACAACCACTGACCGCTTTAGAATAGAATAGAATACTCTTTATTATGTACACCGTAAAAATTAACTCCCTTTGTTTTTCGATGCGTCAGCTTCATGCGGTGATTTCAAGGTATATTAGCTGGCGCTGAAACATAACCAACATTATGTAATGTGTTATCATAGTGATCTCATTTTTTTACAGAGTTTCCAACAAACAACAACTGTTTTATTACTTTTCCACGTTCATAAAATGATACCGACTTCCTTCAGTTTTATCAAGGTCTTGGATGAAAGCGGATGATCGTTCAAAACTGTAATCTATCTAGACACAGAATACTTATTAGATTTAAATGAGAGCCCTGGTACATTGGAAACAGCGACCTCCGCCGGTAGGCGGATCATCATCACGTGAATATCGAGGCGATCCAACTCCTTGACAACACTGATTTAGTTCGAAGACTAAATAAGGTACAACCCTAGGAGTTAGTTTAGTGCAGTGTAAGTGAACTTAAACTGTAGTACAAGCGCTTACTTTTATAAAGAACAAGAGAATAAAGTGTCTTCCCTTTAACTTATAGTGAATAAGAAAGACGTTACTCGTATTGGACGATTTCTTAATTTTATAGTTACTTAGCATTTTAAGTTATATTTAAATTACTTATTAGCTAAAAGGCTAGATTGTAATGTGAATAAAGTATCAGCAGTTGTGATACATTTAAAGGAAAGAAAAAAGAATGAGAGGCGTTTGGCTTTGGCTTTACATAATTTAAGTTACGAGTATACTTACTTAATTTCACTCCGCGCATAACACTTTCTCACAACACCAATAACATTTATCTCGTCTGCTCGACGTGCCTATCTCACTGCGCATAACACTTTCTCACAACACCAATAACATTTATCTCGTCTGCTCGACGTGCCTATCTCACTGCGCATAACACTTTCTCACAACACCAATAACATTTATCTCGTCTGCTCGACGTGCCTATCTCACTGCGCATAACACTTTCTCACAACACCAATAACATTTATCTCGTCTGCTCGACGTGCCTATCTCACTGCGCATAACACTTTCTCACAACACCAATAACATTTATCTCGTCTGCTCGACGTGCCTATCTCACTGCGCATAACACTTTCTCACAACACCAATAACATTTATCTCGTCTGCTCGACGTGCCTATCTCACTGCGCATAACACTTTCTCACAACACCAATAACATTTATCTCGTCTGCTCGACGTGCCTATCTCACTGCGCATAACACTTTCTCACAACACCAATAACATTTATCTCGTCTGCTCGACGTGCCTATCTCACTGCGCATAACACTTTCTCACAACACCAATAACATTTATCTCGTCTGCTCGACGTGCCTATCTCACTGCGCATAACACTTTCTCACAACACCAATAACATTTATCTCGTCTGCTCGACGTGCCTATCTCACTGCCCATCTGGGATCCAACAGAATATCAGCGTCAGGTATGACACATGCTGAGCTCCCATTTGGTGCAACCTAGATATGGAACCATAGCCATTACAGATATTGCGTATGTAAGCACTCTTGCCTAGCACGATCTGTGTGGTCGCTGAGGTTGCATATTTGATAAGAATAAGATTGTTTAGTTTAAGTTTAGTTCATTATCCAGTGCGTGAGTTACATCCCAATATGTAAGACGTCTCATTATAGAGTTAAATCCTCAATTAATTGATTTATTAAAAAAAAAAGTCCTTCAAGGCGCTCCCAATCCTGACTACATTGAAACGCACGCCGCACTTTGATAATATTGATTAATTTGAAGTATGTCATAGTGTAACACTATTTCATTAAGGATGTTCTTCTTTTTTTGTCTATTGGCACCTTGTTTTTATATTTATATTCCTTTAAGTTGTTATCTATTAATTAATTTTATTGTGCTATTGTGTGTGTGCTATGTCTTTTGTGTGCACTGAATAAATGTTTTATCTATCTTATCTATCTATCTATCTTTAATATCGCCAATCGTCATCCAAACAATCAATTCCTTTCATAGCTAAAAGCATGCCGATGACAAATTTAAATAACTTGTTTTTGTAAAAATTAATGAGCTGACAGTTGCGCCCGTCGAGCCAGTCTGGACGAACCTTTAGTGTATATGTGAAATAATGCGCAAAGTTAATATTCGATTCATCTGGTTATTCTTTTTTTTTAACTGCTACTAAAACAACAGTAAATTAATCAAAACGCCTGCTCTGAACATTATGTAAAAAAATAATAAAAATTATTAAGACATATCTTTTTTATTCTAGGTCGGTAATAAACACAAATGTTGCTGAATTTCGTGATTCAATAATAAGAGCAGGTACACATGCAGGCTTTCCAAATGGCAGCCAAATCCTGTCCCCACTCTTTCATTAATTTACAATAAATGTAAATTAATAGGTACGCATACACGCGGAACAAAACGAGATTTTTAATTTAAAATGTCATTTATCAATGTATTATGTACGGATTTTAATATGTATTTGGTCTAACTACACTCAGTAATTGAAAATATTTTTTGTTAAATATCTAATACCAATCAAACCAATCCAATCAAAACAATCATTCAATCTTCTAATAATTATGAATGTTATAATGTTCTAATTATTCTTTCGCATTTGAATGTGTAACGAAACGTCATTGACGATGTCAAAAGTAATTAGAGATGGGTTGTAACAGGTTAAACACGATATCTGTTATCACTGTTAAAATAACAGATGCAATTAACTGTTATTAAATAACAGCCAGTTATTTTTGTACGGACGATACATACGAATTTAAATCTCTATTGAATACCTTCTTTGTTTATGTTTGTTTAAAGACGACATTATAGAATTAGGTTTATTTTTATAAAAAAATGTCATCCGGTTAGACTGGAAGCCGACCTTGCCATATTTTTAATAACCTTGCTATAGTCCTTCGTTTGTGAGTGTTTGTGGTAAACGGTAACAGTCCGGATGGGGACTGTTATAATGAATACGAGCCGTGGTAACAGTCTTTGAAAAATTATCTTTTACTTAAAATTACAGACCTTTGGTAGGAACAATTTTTATTTGTTTTTTTAATACCTGTTATTTCTACCTGTTACGATAAATACGCCTCACCCCTAAAAGTAATTCATTTTCATTCGCTCTGTTCTGTTTGTAGAGTTGTTTGTTTTTGACGCTCCTTAATCTCTCCGTGATCATAAATTATACTGTTTTATTTTCACGACGATTTTTGCTTTTATACACGACTCGATTTCGCCAACTCGCTGACTTGTGCTACTTGCCTCGGATTCTGACCATTGCTTCCGACTTGGTCAACGATGTTGAGGTGCATAAATTGTCACTTGTGCGTCGACAAGATGCTTAGACATTTTGTATCTTCATTACAATCTGCACTGCAAACTCTTCTCGCAACATGGAAATCGTTGCAACAGGTATGTAGATACTAGGTTATAATTTTATTGATCGTATTTGACCGTAGCGAAACCTCCAAAATAATATTATCAATGAATAGTATACATACCTAAACGTATCTTGAATAACTGGTACCTATAGGCAAAATAGTCTAGTTTATGTTTTGGGGGTTATGTGTGTGGATGGTGTACATAATAATGAACTTGTTTATCTGAATAATTGTTCTTAGATTTATACAGAAACCGCAAGTTCTAAAGACATTTAAACATATTTTTAGTTATCATTAAGAAAGCAGCAATAGACTGCAATTCGACATGGTTGTAAACCAACTTTTATTTGGTGGGTCAAAGCTCAATAGACTTTCTGGCATTGTCTTTTTTATAGAACCCAAACCATTAGCAGAAGTATTAAGAAGGAGTCTTTATTTCCAAGAACCCTAATGTGTTAGCTTTCTGTAACTTCATCCATTATTTGGCAGCCTATTGACATTTTAATTAATTCTTGGTATTATTTACACTTATACAAATAAACCCAACCTTTCTCCGTTTTGTAGTAAGTTTAAAAAAAAAACAAAAAAACTACTGACTTCTGAAATTAAAGTATTTGTTTCGATATATTTTCCGATAGATTTTCCGATTTTATGGTAAATTTGCCTTATGAAACAGCGTGTTGTCAAACAAAACGTCACCCGAAACCTGTCAAGCTAATTCAGGAAATTAATAAGTACTATCGTACTTCATTCAAGATCGAATATAGTACCATGGAATTAGTAGATATGTACTATATTATTATAATAACTTTAGTTTTTTGTCTCCATAACTGTAACGTTAGATGTAATTCCATATTATATTTAAGTAAAACTTTCTGTTCTTCCGTGGGGTGGGGACCTGGTGGTTTGTAACGGGCACTTTACACCTAACTCAGACACCAGCTCCTCACAATGCTAAAAAAAAACTAAATAATTATTTGAAACCTAGATTAAGCTTGTCATTGTGAGGAGAAATAAAGAATTTTATGATTATGATATAGTCGATGGCTCCCACGTAGTAATTCCATGCACTAACTTGACAGTTGATGCTGGCTAGTGTCACTCATACTTATAATAAGTCGCTCAGCGCTTGCTGGCACTTTAGCGGAACATGCATTTGATAGCAGCAAAAAAAACTAAGTTCTAAAAGAAGCGCTGTAAGTGCTGAATTTTTTATTTTTGTAATCATCCTTTGATCTTTAAGTCAACTCGATGAGGCGGCATGACGCGTGACGATATGCGTCACATGTTGCACAGCAGATAAAATCACACTGCTATTCAGTCTGTACCCATGGCTCTTGCTTGCGTTGTGATTAGGCTAAACATTTAAGCAAAAGCTAATGATATTTTTTTACTATCGCAGCTCACAAGTATCTTTCCGGCATCATTGACTGGAACCGATCCAAAAATAGGTGTAATATTTTCGGAGGGTTCTTTTTCTAGAAGCCTAAACGTGTTAATTCTCGTCAGCTTGCTCCATAGCAATATCCTCAGTGTAAACAATAGCTTTTGATTCTCGGAGTAATTTGCATACAGGACCTACATAAATTCGTGCTTTTCCTGAGGGACGGACAGAAACTACACCAGACATTAAATACTTCTACTTCGTTTACGTTTAAATACGTTATAGTGATAATGTGTAGTGTGAAACATGATTATGTAGTGATAATGTTAGGTATATGACTTAATTCTAATGAACTCTGCAGGTAATCCAGATATTGTTCACACTGAATGATTATTTACCTCTCTCGCCAGCAAACTGAGCGTAATGGATGACCTTTCCCTAACCACTGCAATATTGTATCGTTTGAACTCATTACTCATCCTTTGTACCTTTTGTTTTCTTCTAAAAAACATAGCGAGACGCATACCTATATAGGTATGCGTCTCGTTAATTATCTCGTTATTACCTGGCTGCTCCAGAAGGAGGGTTATGTTTTTAGAGTGTATGTATGTATGTATGTATGTCTATTTCTTTGGCACGCTCTGTAGCCTAAACGGCTTGATGGATTTTAACATATGAGGTATCGTTAGATTCGTTTTAGTTGCAGAAGTGTCATAGGGTATAAAATTTTCATATGGCATCTGGGAATCAAAAAAGACAGAAGAAATAAAAAATAACAAATTGTGATTTTAATAATATGGGTATCAAATAAAAGCTAGTAAAAAGTCAATTCCAAATATATTATAATTATATATTATGATGATTATGAGTGCGGGGTGAGGCAAGGGGGGGGGGGGGTCTGACCTCGCCCAAGTTATTTAATATTTACGTGAATAAGTTGATCGAAGAACTCAGCGGCGCGGGTACCGGATGCTCGATAGTTGGTGTGTCTTTTAACAACATCAGTTACGCTGACGATATGGTGCTGCTGAGTCCGTTGATCAGTGCCCTCAGAAAGCTATTGAGTATTTGTGAATGCTATGCTGAAGCCCATGGACTAAGGTATAATGCCAAGAAAAGCGAGTTGTTAGTTTTTATGGCACAAAATAAGACCTATGAAGTAGTACCACCAGTCTCGCTCTGTGGTGCAACTCTAACCAGAGTAAAGCAGTTTAAATACCTTGGTCACTGGGTTACGGAGAACTGTGATATGGAGAGAGAGCGCAGGACATTGGCCGTACGCTGCAACATGCTGGCCCGCAGATTTGCAAAGTGCGACAATAGTGTCAAGATAACACTGTTTCGGGCATATTGCCAGGCTTTTTATTCCTGCAGTCTGTGGACCAGATACACGCAAAGAGCGTTTAATGCCCTGCGTGTGCAATACAACAATGCTTTTAGGATACTGTTGTCGCTGCCGCGTTTCTGTAACGCGTCGGGGATGTTCGCAGCAGCGCGTACAGATGACTTTGCAATCAAAAAGTAAAAGATCCGCGTCACTGCTGCGTCGGATGCGGGGCAGCGACAACAGTCTCCTGAGTATTGTTGCTGATAAGTCGGAAGGCCACCTGATGGGACACCTGTGCGCAGTGCATGTATTGCTGCCGGGTGTCTCCAGGTGGCATAATAGATATAATGTGAAGTATTTCATAAGTTCTGTTGTGTTGTATTTTTTTTTTTGTTGTATTATATGTTCGTGTCTTAATTAATTATACATACTAATATAGTTTAAGTCATAAGTACTAACAAATGTGCCTGTAATAAAGATAAATAAATAAATAAATACAAATTATAACACTTTTTAGCTACTATTTTGACTCAAACTACAAAAAGTACATTTCCTATACAATAACAAAATGGTAGCGAAATCAAAATTGTACATTGAATATTTTTGAAAAAAGCAATTGCTATGAGGTTTGGAATCGATTCTAATGCCGAAAACATAGTTTTTAGAATTTTTGTCTGTTTGTCTGAATGTAGCATCACAAAAATTCTACTGGATAGATTCTGTTCAAATTTTGCATAATATTACCTATAAGTCTGGTCACCCGGTAGGCTAAGTTTATATTATCACGCTATTTATTATCGGAAATAAGCAATATTGTATTATGTTTGTATACCTCTATGGTTTACAGTAAATTGTAAAAAGAGCCAAACGATTAGGACATTGCAGATTTAATCTTTTAAATGATTATCATCACGCTATATCTTTATGGAGCTAAGTAGTCAATCATCATGACATATACACAGTGGATTTTTAAGATGGGGAGGTAAATCTTAACCGTTGTAGCTACATAATAATGCGACATCGGTCTTAAGAGACTGTCCTAAAAAATTGAGATATTTTAATCTGCATATGAGATATTTTCACAAAAAAAAGGCCAATAGATCCTGGTTCTTATGAGAGAGTTAGACCAACTGTGGTTTGATACATCGGATCTGGTACACTTGCGTGAATGACATTTCCGCTAAAGACACTTGCGCGAAATTACTTGCACGAAAATAGGATCACTTCGTTGTCTGTCTGTCCGTCCGTCTGTCTGTCTGTCAATACCCTTTTTCTCAGGAACGTGGGGAGATATCAAGTTGAAATCAATATCAAATATGAAGGTCTACGGTTCCATAAAGCTCTAAAAAAAAATCATCCTTCAAGTCAACGCATTAAAAAAATACGGCCATTCATGTGGCATATCTTGATAGGATGAATTCATCCAACCTACGGAACCCTTCATTGTGGCCACTTGGCCAGTTTTTTATAATGAATAGACTGGCCGCTATAAAACTCAGAGATAGCAAAAAGCGTTTCCCATCAAAATTGTTTATTTGCATAAATGTGTACAAATGGGTACAAAAGTTGTATAAAATTCATTGCAAAGACATATTCCACCGTATACTGATGGCATGCAAATATTTAATGGACGTTAGTCAGTTAAAGGCTCTTACAGACTCACGCGATATCGCGGGCGTGACAGGCACCGACAAAGAAATTGTGCCACTAGTGTCGCGTCGCTTCCGCGATATCACACCAGTATGTACGAGCCTTAAAAAAAAAAAAGGTATTAAATCGGTGTCTTAACGTTAAGAATTTTATGAAAGAAAGGAACAAATTATTCAAGTCAATACAAGTCATAAAAATATACCCATAAAAGTCTAAACCTTCTAAATTATTTGAGGTCCTAATTTTTTTCTTAGAATGTCAGATATCACAATCAACATACTGTCTATATAAATTAATGTTAGGCGACTGTTAATGAGAACTAGTGATTGTTATTTTAGTAACAGCCGTTCTGTTCTTCAGGAAAAATCTGTAAGAATGCATCAAATAACGTATCAGTGTTCTGACATCAGGTAGTTTAAGCAGGAACGCAGGCATTAATTAATTCACTAAAAACTAAAAACTTCGCCAGCAATGGGGAATCGCTACTGAAGACTACGGAGTCGACCTCAAGACTAAGACTGCTTCTAATACGGACAACTATACGTCACTTGCTCCCGCGTCACCAGTTCTGAGTCTCTGTATATTTTGGCTGCTGAGATCAAAACTATAAACGTAGCATACAGGGAATTTTTATAAAAATAACATAACAGCCTGTATTCCCCGAAGGGTTGGGCAGAGGTGGACTTAGTACGGCACATTTTGCCAGTTATGTTTAGGACCCATGTAATAAGGGGCAAGCCTATTGCCACTAACTAGGCACAAACCCAGACTTCGGACTGTTACTGGGAAATGTCAGATGGAAAACCCAATAACACTGTCTGACCGACCTCTGACCGGAATCGAACCCAGGACCTTATACTCAACAGTAGCACTTCCGACCACTAGACCAACTAGGCAGTTTTCTATAAAACTGTGGCTGTTATTTTAGTATATCTTACGACTTCCACGCGTACGGAGTCGCGGGCAGAAGCTAGTCTTTTCTGAAACCTATCCTATCCTATCTTGCTACCCCTACTTAATAAGTTAAATGTTATCGTTTAACTTAACAATACTTAACTGAACAATTTGTTCAATAATAACACTAAAAAGCTTAAAAAAAAACAAATTATTAAAAAAACAAAAAACCCGACTGCAAAAAAATGAACTGAAAGGATGGAAACAAGATGAACAGTAAACCAGTATCCTGTAGGTACCAAAAATAAAAAAAATGCAGTCGGAGGCAACTAGGATGTTACGAACGAACGCCTTAAAATTTGCCTCCGACTGCATTTTTTTTTATTTTTGGTACCTACAGGATACTGGTTTACTGTTCATCTTGTTTCCATCCTTTCAGTTCATTTTTTTGCAGTCGAGTTTTTTGTTTTCTTAATAATTTTTTTTTTTATTTGGATTTTGACTCGTATGACTCACTTCTAAATCAAAACACATTAGATTGCCGGCTAAACACAAAGAAAGGGTTTTCCTAAATAGAAATAGATTTCTTCTCGCTACAGAATTTTAATATATTTCAAATCATTTGGTTTTGAATAGTCCATCTTATTACTTATCAGTTTTTAGGCGTTCTTCTATTACTACAAGTATGTATAATGCTTCAAGCACTGTTTTCAATTACTAGCAGCTCTACAGCATGATTAGTAGGTAATCTCTATCTGTTATGAAACCAACCACTTCACATTCCACTGTTCTGCCGCATCCGTCAGCCTTTGTTCCAGTCTCGGTACAAATGTTCCTGTCGCCACCGCTCGCTGCCAGACGAGGGCGATGCTTCACCGTTGTGCTTGCATAGAACTTGCTGCGCCAGTCGGAAACCAGAATAGGTGGGACATCAGTGCTGCTGGTCGTGACGGAAGACTGCGGTTTAGGTATAATATATTTTATCAGAACACTTATCTAGCTTAGAAAATAACATTGTACAGTTAATAACCTAGTCTGCATTTTCTTCTCATAAATTCTCAATTTATTTTTGTAGGATGATATAACGCCTTCGATGTTCGATTGTTCACGACAAATCACAAAACTGGGCAAACCCGGAAAACCTTAATCTGGAAGGTGGACTTCGGCAAAATCCGGCATTATTCACACCATCGCGGGAACATTAAAATATCTATATTGAATGTTGTGCTTGTAAGTAACGAATAAAATGAAAAACGTTTTGAATGGAAAATAATTTTGTGGATTACCTTGATGACTGGTATTGACATTTTCTTAGGATCATTTTTAGGGTTCCGGAGTCAACAAGGAACCCTTATAGTTTCGCCATGTCCGTCTGTCTGTATGTCTGTCCCCGGCTTAGCTCAGAGACTCTTAGTACTAGAAAGCTGTAATTTGGCTTGGTATACAGGGTGATCATCCCCACTTTACGTGGAAGGCAGGTACACTAAATACTAAAGGTAAACAAAATATATTGAAAAAAAATTTTTTTAGTGTACCTGCCTTGCTCGTAAAGTGGGGATGATACTGAGATATGAGATATGGGACATCGTTGGATATGCCATTCAAAATATTGCGAGTCTGTGGAAACCATTTTTTGATTCAGAGAATATTGCGTAATATTAAGCTTTATAGCGCTAATTTTTGTTACAGTCAAGTGTGAATCAAATGTATTTTTATTCATGGCGATTTTATCTATAACGAAATTAAAAGGAAAACTATCACAGCTAAGTAGGCTTTACAAATTAACGAGTAATAGTCGACTTACATTTGCAGTTGGAGAATCGACCGTGATGTATATCGATGGGAGGACATGTTTTTCAACTACAATGTTAAGTTTATTTTTGGGATAAATTCATTCCAACTACGGAACCCTTCATTGTGCGTCGTCTGACATGCTCTTGGCCGGTTGTTTATATTTAGGTAAACCTACCCCTAAGTCAAAACTTCGAGTTCAACAGTTCCTTGAACTTGCATGCTATGCTCCAAGATGTAGCTCTGCATCTGGATGGCCCATTCTATAGCCAGCTAGCACAACCGCTCCGCAAATACTTTGGCGTATTCGCGATACACAAAGAGGTATAAAAGGATAAATAAGTAAATACAAGGATTTCATATGTGAGCCCGCGGCGCTAGTGACACGTTGCAGGTGTTCAGTCTTGAGCTGCGGGTATTACTCCGACAGTTTCACATGTGAGCCCGCGGCGCCAGTGACACGTTGCAGGTGTTCAGTCGTGAGCTGCGGGTGTTACCCCAACAGTTTCACATGTTAGCCCGCGGCGCCAGTGACACGTTGCAGGTGTTCAGTCGTGAGTTGCGGGTGTTACCCCGACAGTTTCACATGTGAGCCCGCGGCGCCAGTGACACGTTGCCATCGCCCAAAATTGGAATACCTGACATCCGATATGACATTCAACCGCTTGGGGAGTTTGGCAATTTATGATGTGAACAAGGTTACAGAGAAGGGGAAGGTAAAAAACGAAGATAATAATGCCTTTATTAAATTCATAAATTAAACTTAAAAATTGATTCGTCAAATGCTATCTTAACACGTCTTTGTCGAATTTGTTGATAACGAGGTGATCCGATTATATTTCGTCGTGTTCAACGTAGAAACAAATGCTCAGCGCTGCCTGCCTGGGCTGGTTTTGTGCTTAATATTATTTCACGTTAATGTCATCGGCCTTTCGTTCCACTTTCAGAAAGCTATAAACAACCAGTAAGTAACGTTTTGATTAATCGAATTTCACTTTGAGCATCATAACTTGTGCTACAAGGCTCCGTACGTACGTTTGCGGCCTAGACGGCTAAGCCTTCCAGTTGAGACTGTAAATGTGATTATCGCAGTCAATTAGTCGCACAAAAGGGTCAAACGCGCTTTACTTTAGACTTGTCCAATTAGACCGACCGCCATTAAGAACCTCTAATTATAATCTGTTCTGTCAACTGTAAAATTTACAATAGATTTTCCCTTGAAACGATATTCTGAATAAATTGTGCACATTGCGGCGCTAAATAAACCGAGAGCCTGAGCAGTCGCCGTTCAGTTCCGTCTCATCTACATTATTTCTGGATATCAACGTATTTTGTTATCTTTTCTCTCACAGACAACAACAGTATAAGACGTCTTAGTATCTAGAATTTATTGGATCACTGAGATAAGCTGTGGGCGCAGACTAAATAAATAATGCTTTTAAAAATATTGTTTATATGCGAGAGATTATTGTAGGAATAATATCCAAAGCTAAATATTACATGCAAGACTATATTTACAACGCAATATCTTGATCTTGTTTTTGAGAATTAATAATACATAACTCATTTTAACTTACATGATATTGACTCTTGTTCAGCATTTCAGTACTACAGCATAACATTACAGTTTCTGTCATCCGATGCCAATGTGTACGGTGTAGGTGATCATTATGTGTACATACTACATACACACAACGCTGTACATAATCGTGGGGCGCGAGTCAGTGCGCGCCGCCGCCGCCCGCGGGCGCGGGTCGTGTCTCATAGAGCCACGGGTTGGAGGCGCGGTTCGTGGATTCACTCTAGTTGGACTATAACGAGGACAACTGATAGTGTGATGTACTTTGTACTCAGAAGCACAGGATGATGGTGGCAGAGACGGCCTTGTGGCGTTTAACCCGCCTTAATAATTACCACCATTGCAATAAATAATATTTTTTACCGTTATAAATATACCTGAAAGTAATTAATTAGCCTATCTATGTGATCCCAACAACAGTATTCCATGCTCATATGTCTACCCTAATTACTCAAAAAAAGACAATGAAGTACCTGGGTGTGATTCTGGATGAGGGACTTAGCTGGCGTCCCCACATTGAACAGACTGCCCCCCGTGTTAGAAAACTTATACGGGCGTTTAAGAGACTGCGGCAAGTGGCAGACTTTAAGCTTTTCGTGCGGTGTACCTAGCACTAGCACAGTCAATCGTAAGTTACTGTATCGCGGCATGGGGAGGTGCTTGTAAACCATATATGATGCACCTCGAGAGAGCCCAAAGATCTTTGTTAAAAGTCATGACCTTCAAACCGTACCGGTGCCCTACAAAAGCCCTGTATGAGACTTGTCACGTAGTTACAGTGAGACAACTATAGCTTTACAATCTCTTATTGAAACAGCATGAAATCACACTAATAAATCACGCAACCAAACATAAGAGAACTATCACTACTGTATGTCGCTCAGTCAAATGTAAGACAGCATCCGCTCGACGGCAACGCCTATACCTAGATACTTATATTTATAATAAAGTAAACAAAATTCTCAACATCAACCCACTTACAAAAAATAAAACTAAGATTAAACTAAATACATGGCTTCAAACACTGGATTATCCACAGACAGAAAACTTAATTAAAGAACAATACTCGTGATAGATGATTAGTAATGTAGGCAAACAAACAAACTCTCAGATATTATAACCCAAAGTCTACCCACCAAACACAATCACTCCCCCCCCCCACGCACAGACACACACGCTAACATAATACACTCACACAAAATACAAAAAAAACGCACACAAACTACTCAAGAGCATGCATGCACTAAATTCCTTAATTTATAATTTTATGTTATTTTAATTTTATTGCATCTATTGTTATTGTTCCAAAAACAGGGGAAGACACTGACTCCTGTAACACAGGTACCACCTAACACAGGAGTCAGGCCTTCAAATTAAAATGTGACTCCTTATTAATGTCAATAAAACATTATTATTTTTTTACCACAGAATGTACAGAAGGATCAATGTTTACGTCACGAGGTAAATGACTAACTGGTACTCTAATGCGGTTATTGTTGTGTGGAATCCAACATTTAAAAAGTCATATTTATTTTAATACTAGCTTCTGGCTGTGAGTTCATCCGCTTGTTTTCACATAAAACATAACAATAATTATCCTATAGCATCCGGCAATAGCGTAGATCTCTCTTAGTGAAATAATTTTTGTAATCGGATCGGTAATTCCAAACCTTTTACAAATATTATAAAACAATTTTTAACCGACTTCCAAAAAGGAGGAGGTTATTCATTCGTCTGTATGTTTGTTTTTTTTTATTAATTTGTAGGGTTCCGTACCTCAAAAGACCAAAAAGGAACCCTTATAGGATCACTTCGTTGTTCGTCTCTCTGTCAGTCAGTCTGTCAAGACCCTTTTTCTCAGGCACGCGTGGAGGTATCAAGTTGAAATTAATAAATAAATAAATTCATTTATTTCAGATAAGAAACACCCATTGACAAAAATAATTAAAAGAAACAAACCATAGCCACACATTCAAATCAAAAAAAAAATAACAAGCAAAAAAATAAAAAAGCAAGCAATAAATAAGCAAGTCTACGGTCCCTTGGAGCTCTAAAAAAATCAAGCTTCTAAGTCAACGGAATAAAAAAATACGGCAATTTATGCGACATATTTTGATACTCGAAAATAAATCAAAACCTTTAGGGTAACCTAGGGGGTGGGGTTTTTCCCATTGACCTAGAATCATGAAATTTGGCAAGAAGCAAGCTCTCACAGCAGAAGTAAAGGAAAAAATCCAAAAAACCATAAATTTGTAGTTTCATCAATATAAAAAATAAATGTTTTTAGGATAAATTCATCCCAATTACGGAACTCTTCATTGTGCGTAGTCGACACACACTTCCCCTGTTTTTTTTATGTATGTTTACCGATTTCTCCGTCAATAGTGGACAGATTTTGAAAATTCTTTTTTTTTTTGAAAGGGTATGCTCCCGGGGTGATTTCATTGTCGCTAAGTCAGAATCTGATGAGGGGATCCCATGGAAACTCAGGGAAATCCTCAAATTTTATAGGCCCACCTATAGCGGTTTGGGTATTTTTTTTTTATAGTAACTCATTGGCATTGCATTGGCAGTGCATTGGCTCTTGGAAAGCACCATTTGGTGAAGTGAAACTGGTGACGAAGACCACAGTTGCCCTCCGGAACGACTTAATAAATAGTATTTAACGGGTTGTGATTCGATTTGGTACTTTAATATTATAGTTGCTAAGCAATTTATGCTCGTCATAATAATGCATATAATAAAGTGGAGCTGATGAACAATGAACGTCTCTGCATCGGGAAAGCAATATTTTGTAAAAGGTGATGAGCAGCTGTTGACATTAGGGTATTGTAACTTAGATAAATTCCAAACTGACCCATAAAATACAAAAATATAAAAACATAAAAAAACCGACTTCCAAAAAACAATAGGTAGGTACTTACAATGTGAAAAATAACTTTATTTCAGTCGGTAGGCAAAAAACTAAAATACAGATCAAAAGACACCGACTTCCGAAATTAAAGTTATTTTTCACTTTGTAATGATTTTTTGGAAGTCAGCTGTTTTTTTTATATAAAAAGATTTATTTCTTTAATATATTAAAATAAAATAATATATAAGGGACATGACCAGTTCCTGCCCTCGGATCCGGGAACATGTGCGGGATTACGGTTTTTACAATAAGATTTAAAAATAAATATATAATTTATCATGGTTATATTATTCCGACTAAAGCCGAGGTTAAAATATCTGAATATACAGTATTGTAATTGCTTTTGCTTTTCTTGTAGATGCACTTCCTGATTTTGACGTTACATTGTATCCATAATCATCCAGTAACCATAGTAACCTACCTACACTTATGGAACTACAATTTCTTCGATCAAGTGAATTTTAATGATAAGGAATATGTATGTTTTGTTTATAATTAATTTTATTTATTGACACGCCTACAGGTTAGTTTTGGTTTTTATTGACATGTGTGTGTAATTCTAAGATTCCAAAACTTTTTCTTGAACACCATAACTTTTTTAAATAACCACTGCATAAAATAGAGTGTTATTTCTTTGAAAATGCATCTGATCTGATGATGACATTAGTGGCGGACACCTGTGTAGGGACCAAAGAGGCAGCAATCTTTTTCATAAAATCGATAATTCAATTGATTCGAATCAAAGCATGAAAAATAAAATAGATTTTTGAATTGATATTTTATTTTACCGGTTTTAACTGTGTTTAATTAATAACTCGTAAGTAAAGCTTTATTATGTAATTCTATACAAGTAGGATAATTGAGTGAAAAATATGGTTAAGTTGTTCTGATTTCGATTGTAGTGTGTTAGATTGTAGTGTATTAGATTGTAGTGTGTTAGATTGTAGTGTGTTAGATTGTAGTGGTTAGATTGTAGTGTGTTAGATTGTAGTGTGTTAGATTGTAGTGTGTTAGATTGTAGAGTGTTAGATTGTAGTGTGTTAGATTGTAGTGTGTTAGATTGTAGTGTGTTAGATTGTAGTGTGTTAGATTGTAGTGTGTTAGATTGTAGTGTGTTAGATTGTAGTGTGTTAGATTGTAGTGTGTTAGATTGTAGTGTGTTAGATTCGATAAAAAATCAATTATCAATTAATCGCCTCATATCGCCATTCACCATCCCTACTGGCATATCCGATCTTGGCGTCAGGTTTCATTGCAGTTCCCGACCCACGTTGTATTTATGCGTTCGTGTTATACCTATTGTGTTCTATTTCCAACGACCATTGCTAGTCTTTACGGACTAACATCTTGAAAACCCGATTACCATTGCTACTCATAAAGGATTCATATAAGGTCTGAAACAACAAAAAAAGTGACTAAAAACACTTATCAACAACCAACAACGTGTCCCGCCTAAAACATTGGAGCTTCGTCTGAAAATTGTATGCCTCGTAAACTTTCCTATAGTTAACATAGTTTTAAGTTTTTTTCTTCTGTTTTTTACATTTTTGTACAACACACTAAAACCAAAGTACATTCTATCTCTACTTACACAATACACGCTATCATTTCACACAACTACTAATTACAAACACAGTACACTTAATTCACGACGTCTGTTTTTAATACATATAGTTACACTAAACTCACTCTATTTTTTACATTACATTCATATATTCTCCACTAGCTTATGCCCGCGGTTTTGCTCACCTAGTACTGGGATAAACGGTAGCCCATGTGTTGTTCCAGGTTATACACTATCTCTGTGCCAAGCTTTCTTCACGCTCATCCAACCGTCTTCCTGTGAAAGGGTAGCAATCATCCATCCATCCACCCATCCACTCATTGTCATATGTTTTCTCACTCTCATAAATAATAATACAACTAAATGGTACTTACTATACATTATTATTGCGTACCAAACACCCAATGACGCCCCATTTTGGTTCACACACAAAAAAACAATTTAACAGAGGGCAGCGTTAAAGAAATTATAAACAATATAGATCAGCTCTCAGTGTCTACCGCACTTAATTGTGACCCCGAAGAATGCACTAAATATATCACTAACCCTTCCAAGAAATTAAAAATAATTACCCAGAACATTCGCTCTATTCATGCAAACCTCGACTCCTTCTTAACACTCCTTAACAGAATTAACCTTGACTGCGATATATTAGTAATGACTGAGTGCTGGCTGAAACGTTATGATGATTCAATCCCAACTATCGATAACTACTCTTATTACCAAACAAAAAAACACCTCAATCAGAACGATGGTGTGGTTCTTTATGTTAAAAATATAGAAAACTACACAGTCGAAGAACCTAACTTTTCGGATGCCAGTTGTCTAGTGCTAAAAATCGGCACCGATAAGGCAATAATATGCATTTATAGATCTCCGTCTTTTGGAGACTTAAGTAACTTCCTACAGTCTCTGAACTCTCTTTTGGCAAACTTGACTACATATAAAAACATAGCAATAGTTGGTGACATTAAACTTGACATCGCATGTACTTTATCTTCAAACCAAACCTCGGACTATCTCGATCTCATAGCTTCCCATGGCTTGCTACCAGCTCACTCACTTCCCACTCGAGAAAATGCCTGTCTTGATCACGTCATGCTCAAAACTCACTTGACTGCACTCACCATAGTTTTACACGCCTCTGTTACCGACCATAACCCTGTAATGCTGTGCCTTAATCTTAAACGAGATGTCAATCCACAGTCACACACATTTTTGAAGACTAATTACGAAACCCTTGATAGTGAGATGAAGACTACAAGTTTCCAAGCAATTTATGAATACACCGATGCTAATGAAGCGACAAATTGTTTAATCACCATTCTCGCTAGACTCATAAATACCCACACATCTATAATCAAGGTTCCAAATAATAAACGTTTACTCAAACCGTGGATGACCGTTGGTATGCTCCGCTGTATGCGTAATAAAGATGCAATGCACAAAAAACTCAAGCTTTCTCCAAACAATATTATATTAAGTACTACATATAAAAGGTATAGGAACTACTGCACAAAAATTTTGAAAAAATTAAAAAGAGACTTTGACAGGAGAGAATTGACTGAGGCTTCAAAGGACAATAAAAAGATTTGGAAGGTGATAAAAAGAGTGACTAACACAGTCAAGCCTAACATACCCAACACCGAATTATTGGCGTCTTCTACGTCACCTCAGCTCTCGGTGGACAAAGTAAACGAGTTTTTTGCCAATATCGGCAAGGAACTTGCTGATAACTTTTCACGTCCATTTGGTAGTCACAAAGTCCCACCAGACACTACCCCTACATCTCCACCTTTACAATCATTCGTCATGTTAGACACCGATGAAGCGGAAGTCGGAGAATTTCTAATGTCACTTAAAACAGATTCTGCTGTAGGCTGGGACAATATTCCTACAAAGTTTTTAAAACGCTATTCATTGATACTAGTCCCCATACTCACATTTATTTTTAATCTCTGTTTCCATACTGGCACTTTCCCCTTGTACTTCAAGAAGGCCATCATACACCCAATTCATAAAACTGGAAGCGAAAAATTGGTAAATAATTATCGTCCTATTGCAGTGTTACCTTCCATTTCCAAAATACTAGAACGCCTAATTAATAAAAGACTCGTGACTTACATGGAAGATAAAAAGCTTTTTTCTCCCAACCAATTCGGCTTTAGACGCAATATATCTACTAGTAGCGCTGTAATTGACCTAATTGACTATGTTACCAAAAATATTGACAAGAAAAAGAAGGTATTGTCAATTTTTTTGGACCTAAAAAAGGCATTCGATACAGTTTCGATTTCTGATTTAATAATAAAGCTTGAGGAACTGGGGATACGTGACCAATCACTTAACATCTTCAGCGACTACCTTCAAAATCGAACACAATGTGTAAAAATACAAAATTACCTCAGTGGAGAGCTACCAGTGACATTCGGCGTTCCCCAAGGCAGTGTGATTGGTCCAACCTTATTTCTAATATACGTTAACCAACTATGTAATCTGAGTTTGGGAAGTGGAAAAATCGTGACATTCGCTGATGACACTGTCCTTACCTTCTCTGGTGATACTTGGGTTGACACCTTCGATGCCGCACAAAAAGGACTAAATAGTGTTTTACAATGGCTCAAAAGACACATTCTCACAATCAACACCGACAAAACTAAAATTCTTACATACAGTTTAAGAAATTCGAGTCAACCACCAAATTCGTACGCTTTGGTAGCGCACTCTTGTGTACTGCCTGGCACTGCGACATGTACATGTCCCGAACTGGAACGCTGTAGAACCATTAAATATCTCGGTGTTAATCTCGACGCTTGCCTGAGTTTTGCACCACATATAGAGTTACTGACGAAAAGAATTAGAAAGCTAATCTTTGTCTTTAGTACTCTTCGCCACATTGCAGGACCCCAAATTATTAGGTGTACATATTTTGCTCTTTGTCAGTGTCTCTTAACGTACTGTATAAGCGCTTGGGGTGGTGGACCAAAAACTATTCTTTTGAAACTAGAACGAGCTCAGAGAGCCGTGCTAAAAACTAGCACCTTTAGGTCCATCCTTTTTCCAACTGAGGAACTATATAGGAACTGTAAAGTCCTTACAGTGAGGCAATTATTTGTCTTACACACAGTACTATATCAGCACCAAAGAACCTCCTATGAAGTAATCACCACAAGACGCAAAGACAAAGTATGTCAACCCTTCCCCTGTAAATTCTCTTTTACAAGAAGATTTCCTTGTTTCCAAGGTCCTCATCTCTATAATAGCCTTAACAAAGTACTAGACTTCTACTCATTACCTAAAATGTCACTCAAAAAGAAACTAAGTGATTGGCTACTAACACTAAACTACAATAATACAGAAAATTTATTGTTGACTCAATATAGTTCCCGTTAAACTATCCTACGCTCATACACATGCACACTCACATACAAACACAAACAGACACACACACACGCACACACACACACACACACACACACACACACACACACACACGTACACACTCACACACTACACTACTCAACTCATACCATATATTACTTTTGTTTTAATTTTATTTCTTTTAAATAGTTTATTTGCCCGTTTACTTTTGCTGCATAATGGACTAGTCATATTTTTTGTAAAATGGCATGTATGTAACTAATTACATTTAAGAAACATCCACTAAAGGGTCGGGCCCAGCATCTTTAACACAAGTTGTCTTGACAACTTAGCAAGGGTGTTGGTGTCGCCACACTATTGTTTAATTTTTCTTAAATTGTATGTATTAACATGTATTTAATGTAAAATGTTAAACTTGATGCAAATAAATTATATTATTATTATTATTATTATTATCTGTTTTGCTCTACGATTTGGTTATGATGAGGTGCCTAAACTGTGGCATATCCGTAAGGCGGGTTCAAAGGCATATTATGTCCACGCTAACCTTACCTCTGCAAGCGAGACTTGCCTGATGGTTGAACAATCAGGTATACTACTTTAGAGGCATGAGGAACAGGGTGTAAAGTTCACTCATCCGCAATCGCACAGTCGGCTGTTGTTGCCATGTCATGACACTAGTCTGGTATCTTGGTTGTGCCAGGCACCGAGACAATGTGCTCGCACCAGCATCATTTTTAGAAAATGTTTTAGTTTCCATTGCAGAGCATTAATGTTTTTATTGTTACTTTTATGAATTTATTGTAATTAGAATAAATTCACTGGGCTTCAAAACTGAGATCGCTTGTTAGTGATTAGACCGTCTAATTGTACTTTGTTTAAGTATATTGTCCGTCTTTCCTACATTAAATTTTTTATTTTCTTTGACTAACAAAGTAATTCATCGTTCAAATAATAGTTTCATTGTTCAGTGTAATCCTATTCCTTCAGAAATAATATAAAGCCTTAAATACCCACATGCTCGTTTGGCCCCTTGATGTTATAAGAAAAACCTAGCGCCATGATGGCGTGTTGAATAGTAGACGCGATAACTGCAATGCCTAGCGCCATCTCATATCGAAAAAGAGAGTTTTTTAAAGCAAACTTATCTTTATTTTTCTCGGTTTCCTGACCTTTTAGAGTCGTGAAACTTTTTTATCTTTAAACTATAGAATACAACAATTGCAAAAATAAAACAATGTTTGCTGCTCATTGATTTTGACAACTTAGCAGGCGCCCATAGTCCCACTGGTCACGTCCTTTAGTTTTCTAATTAACAAAACAACGTCTGCCGTGAACAAAGGTTTGTCTATTTTCAGATATCACTTTCAGTTTTGGACCCTTTGGACCTTTCGACATTCGAACATAACGTGGAGTACAAGTACACGGCACTGATTGCTCCTCGAGAGTCGTCTTGTGTACATTTAAGTACCTGAGGATGTCTTTTTAGATTCCTAATGATGTACCGCTTATATCTTCGTCAAGAGGTTCACATAAAAGTGTTTTTGTACGTCTTTATATCTGACCTCAATTACAATCTTGTACGGGAAATTAAAGAATTAGGTCGGTACTTGAGGTAAAGCCCTACTTGCAGGTCATCTTACACAATTTATTTTAGGTAATTTTTCATAGATTTTGAATAAAGGTTTAGCCATAAAGCTATATTAAAGCTGAATTAGCATTATAAAGCTTAATTAGCCATAAAGGTTCGAAGCTATAAGAACTTCGTAAGTAGTTTACGTTCTATAGAAATAGCAGATGCAGTAGTCAATTGATATTAAGTCAAAAGAAGTGCACTTTTTCTGCAACGCACAACGAAATGTCACGCTTACTCTTGCTACGTCGTTGTAGCACATAGCACAAATGACATACGCCGCCGTAGCAGATCGCCTACGCCGTTACAGATAGCCTACGCCGTAGCAGACAGCCTACGCCGTTACAGATAGCCTACGCCGTAGCAGACAGCCTACGCCGTTACAGATAGCCTACGCCGTAGCAGACAGCCTACACCGTACCGGACAGCCTACGCCGTAGAAGGTCACCTACGACGTAGCAGTACGCGTTGTGTTAAACCGCTTCCTTTACAAAATCGTTGGGAATTGGACTCTTATTTCAACGGTTGATATTTAATGCACATAATAAACGTACTTTTTATTTATTCGAAATTGACCAAAAAAACCGGTGCAAATATGAAATAGTTCCGTTGATAATTAGAAAATTCATCGTATTCTGTATTCCCGTTTATAGTGTTCTTTGATAAAAGTTAAACTTCTAAGTCAGGGATAGCCAGCGGGCTACGAGTCTCAAACTAATCTATAGTTAGAAACACTGCAAGAGATACAACCAGTCAGCCTTTGTCCAGCTGGAGGCAAACTTACTATCCAAAGTGAATTTGTTTCTATTTCCATACCTACGCCTTGGCACAGTTTTTCTGAAATCATAAGTTTAACCTTATATTTTAAAATCAGATTCATGAACTTACTTCTAAAATAAAATATAGACAAGACAACAATTAATACTTCTAAAACTTCTCTATATAAACATATCTCCTGTAGTCACCAGGCCACTTATGTAATTGAGAAGCACGAGAGGTGGGTGAGCGACAGTTTTATGTTCCACTGTGTCGTGACGTCATCACAAGTAAGGGACGAGACGGCACTGACGAACATACGACGGATGAGGTCAGATCATCGCCACGTGTGGGTTGATTCCACTTCATGCAATCAATATGCAATAGTATAATATCATCATCTTGTAACTAAACACTAACCAAGCACAATGTACATGTTTCATACTTGATGGCCACTCTATCGAATGAGGTCTAAGATCTGTAAGTAAAGATAAATAAATAAATAATAAATTAATGAATTTAAATATTAGCAAATTAACACGTAAAACTTATACAAATAGCTAAAGAGAACTTGAGGATTGACAAAATCAAAACCGCTTGGTTCGTGTGATGAGTTAGGCAGATACTGCCCTCTGTTACTGTAGGCACTGCCGAGGAATGCGAGGCCAGTTGTGTGTGCCACATCACAAAGTGTAAACACAAACAGATTAAATATGTATGATTATCTAATACAGACTACACAGTGTCGTATCACAAGAGTCATTATGTATTCATGGCAGTACGGCCATCCAATTTACTTATTTAAATTACGTGAACACCTTCCTGGCGGCGACTAATCTAATACTCATTGTCAGTACAGTTCAGACGGAGGAACATTAATAAGAAAGTGGCAACAAGTCTGTAAAGGTCGCTCCTATTTGTAGCATTCAAATCTTATGACTACGAGGACGAACATAGATCCAGCACAACGCATTGGTCGGCAGGTTGTAGTTCATTGGTCGGCAGGTTGTAGTTCATTGGTCGGCAGGTTGTAGTTCATTGGTCGGCAGGTTGTAGTTCATTGGTCGGCAGGTTGTAGTTCATTGGTCGGCAGGTTGTAGTTCATTGGTCGGCAGGTTGTAGTTCATTGGTCGGCAGGTTGTAGTTCATTGGTCGGCAGGTTGTAGTTCATTGGTCGGCAGGTTGTAGTTCATTGGTCGGCAGGTTGTAGTTCATTGGTCGGCAGGTTGTAGTTCATTGGTCGGCAGGTTGTAGTTCATTGGTCGGCAGGTTGTAGTTCATTGGTCGGCAGGTTGTAGTTCATTGAAACATCGTAACACAAAACAGCTCGTTTCAAACCTGCAAGATTATTAGCTGAATGTCGCGCTGTATGGGTTTGTCATATCCAATCCTTTCAATTTCATTTCGCTCTTCAAGTTGCTGTGCAGTCCAATTAGACTAAAATGAATTTTATTCATATTTTTTTTCGTGATTTTTTTAGTAGTAATTCTGCTATTCGGGGCGGAAACAAATCCAACAAATCAAATATCATATAAATCGGTCCAGCCGTTCTTGAGTGTGGTGTCACTAACCCGACATTGTTTTATAGGTCATCATCATCATCTCAGCCGAAAGACGTCCACTGCTGGACATAGGCCACCTCCAAAGGGATTGGCATAATCACCATGCTTGACAGGTGGGTTGGCAATCGCAGCATGGTATTAAATGCATAGAGAACGCTGCTGCCCATTCTCTAGTAAGTCCCTTAGTCGCCTTTTACGACACCCACGGAAAGAAATAGGGAGGTGCTATTCTTTACGTCCGGCACCACACGGAACTGTTCTATACATAATTATGTATAGGTATATACCGCGGCGTACTTTTTATAAAGACAGAAAGACACTGCCTACCCTACCTAATTCAGATAAATATCTAAAATATTATTTATCTTCGAGTTCGTATCAATAAACAAAAAAATCTCAAATCGTAACACCTTTCGAGTGGCGGATATCCTGCACACAACGTAGCCAGCTCGTTCGTACAATTTGACGCAACTTTTCATTGCTCTGCACTAGTGCCGCTGAGTAGCTCGGGAGAGACACAAACTATTCGCAACTAAATGTTTATATGTGGTCTCGTGGTCACGAGGATTTAATGGGTATGCGTTCCTATAAACACGTGGCACGCAATGTCACAAAAACGCACACAACCACACAGACAAAATTATTATTATTTTTTTTTTTTAATGTAAATATATAACTAAATATTCTGTGAATATTTAAAGCGTCTACCTGTTGCCGTTATCGATATCGAGCAAAAACAAGTAAAAAAATCGCGTTTGTTGTATGGGAGCCCCCTTAAATATTTATGTTATTCTGGTTTTTAGTATTTGTTGCTATAGCGGCAACAGAAATACGTCATCTGTGAAAATTTCAACTGTCTAACTATCACGGTTCATGAGATACAGCCTGGTGACAGACGGACAGACAGACAGACAGACGGCAGAGCCTTAGTAATAGGGTTCCCGTTTTACCCTTTGGGTACGGAACCCTAAAAAGTAGCATTGTTTGATTTAATTATCGCTACATAAATCACCATTACTTTTGTGTCATACTATTTTTTATATTGAGTGTTTGTTTTGTTTTGGTTGTGAGATGTTATCAGGTAAGATTTAAGATTTTAATCTTGATAATAGTGTGAAAAATGGATAATATTCACTGTGAAAGTTGTTCAGGTGGTGTGTGTATTGAGAAAATAACAAATGATGCGTTTTGAAAAATATATTTCGGTGACAAAAAACAAGTGATCGTGAAAGGACGTTTTACTCCAGATTTGGAGGTATTCCACTCAGAGCACTGATTTCAACAGCACTTGACCGAACGGCACCTGAGCACTTCCACTAACGGCACTGAAACAAAATTTTGATGAGTGCGGTTCGGTGGAACAGTTTATTAATATTATTTTCAGTCCCCGAACGGCACCTATGTAAAATATTTTTTTTTTTTTTTTCTTTTAAAAAACGTTGCCCCACACTAGGAATTTCTCCTGTATCGTGGGTGCGTTTACAAACATTTAAACTCACGTACACAAACAGCCAGACCCGGAACAACTACTTGTAGGTCATACAAATATTTGTTCCGTGCGGGAATCGAACCCGCGACACGCAGCGCAGCAGTCATTCGCTTTACCACTGCGCCAAACGTGCCGTCATGGGGGCTTTAGTGATGGGGTGTATTTTTTTGTTCAAGACATAAGCAAACAAAACATCGATTAAAATCAGCAGAAGTTAAGTCTTCCGGATAATTCCACCTTGTTCATCTGGAGCAAAGAGTAATGTTTTATTTGTATCGCTGTCAGTAAACAAAAAATGAGAGATCTTGTCACTTTTCTTAGCGATTTCGTTTGTTAAAATTGTTCTGAGGTTCAAATCATACAGTATTTCAACTAGGATCAAAATGGTCAAATGAACACACTTGCACATATAGACCGCTATGAAATCTAAGTATGTTTCAGTATGCAGTGAGTCGGGGCTGTCACATCAAGGCAAGTTTAGTAATTGCGTGTTATCATGTAGGTAGGAGGATGTCTAATTTATAATAATAATTATGTCGTTTGTTTTTTGTTTTCTTACCAGAATACATTTTTAAATATTTCCTACAATCAAAAATAAAAACGAAACATTTAAAAATATAAAAAAATGAGTTCCGCCGGTGTTGGGAGCAGGGTTCGAGCTACCAGTTGTTAGGACTGCAGGAGATAGGAACTTCCTCACAATGCGAGCCGTATCAAGGAATACTGCCTTTTGAATCACGCCCTTGATCCAACCGCCTAACGAGAGCCTCGAGAGATGTTGATCGAGGCTTTCAGGCATCAGGCTTTTGGCCGTAACGACAATCGGCACAATGACAGCCAAGCTCACATTCCACATGTCAACAAGCTCGTGTCGAGATATTATGTTTCTCTTTCTCAGCTTTCACGAGGTTCTCGTCATGTGGAATGGCAACATCTACAATCATTGCGCGGCGCGCTAATCGATCTATCACCACTATATCAGGCAAATTGGTGACAATAGTCCGGTCAGTAATGATAGACTGATCCCAATACAACGTGACATGGTAATTTTCGAGAAAAGATAAAACAGGTATATTAATTACTATTATTTCCCGCCATTTTGGACTTGTTAGTAACTTAAACTTACTACTTGTTACTTTTGTTACTTCTCGAAGAGAGGAGGCCTGTGTCCCAGCAGTGGGAACATTATAGGCTGATTATGTTTGTGTGTTATGTAGTAACTTAAACGATTGCTTTCAAAATTGATTTTAGTTTAGATTTCTTTTTAATTATTATCTATGTATCTAGGTATGTGTGAATGGAATCAAATCAACTCATAATATGTAACTATTATATCGTCAACGTGATCTATCAACTCAGCCTTGCGCTGACCAGTGCAGGAAATAGGCCTCTCCCAGACTGCGCCACAACACCCTGTCCTCCGCCTTCCGCATCCAGTCTGTCTCAGCTACCTTTTTAAGGTCATCGGTCCAT
This sequence comes from Tiliacea citrago, assembly GCA_963921375.1. NCBI lineage: Eukaryota > Metazoa > Arthropoda > Insecta > Lepidoptera > Noctuidae > Tiliacea > Tiliacea citrago. The sequence goes on from OY992800.1 coordinate 24,681,734, forward strand.
CTCGCCGATACGCGGTCTCCACTCCAAGACTCGTCTGTCCATGGGCCATCGTTCCTTTAACAAACATGGGTCGCCCACTGCCACTTCAGCTTGCTTACTCTGCAAGATATGTCGGTAAATCCGGTTATTTTCCGGATAGTTTCATTTCTGAACTTATCCTAAAAAAGAAACTCCGAACATAGCCCGCTCTATAGTACGCTGAGTAACCTTGAATTTGTGGACCAGCCCGACCGTATGTGTTCACGTTTTGTCACTATATGTCCTATGCGTCCTGCCCGTGACGCACTAGTTCAAGACCTTGGTCTTCAAACATTGCGGGATAGGTGACGAAGAGACTTGACGAAGTTTTCCAAACTTTGCCCAACCCAACTGGATCCTTCTGTCCGCTTTATTCTCAAAGTTGTGTCTACCGAGCTGGATGACTTCCCCTAGGTAGACATACTCCTTCACAACTTCAAAAAGCGACCTTTGATGTAGATTGGTCTCGGCAAGACGTGTGAATAGTACATGACTTTCGTCTAGTCCAAATAAATACCGAGGCCAACCCGTCGAGAGGCTCCATTTAAGCTGTGCAGCATCTGGTCTAACTTTTTCAGCGTCTCTGCTATTATGCTATGTTGAAATAGTTTAGTGATTTGAATCCAACGTTAAACAAATTGCATACGTAAAAATTTACCCGCATTCATTACGTACGATATCGGAGCCCTTTACTGTACGTGGTTCGATTGTACTTACTACTCGTTATGTTATAGTTGGTAATGTCCTGAACACTGAATATAATATACGTCCCATCACTACAAACTGTATGCAGGTGCCGTTCGGAGACTTAAAGTAATATTAGAAAACTGTTCCACCGAACCGCACTGATCAAAATTTTGTTTCAGTGCCGTTAGTGGAAGTGCTCAGGTGCCGTTCGGTCAAGTGCTGTTGAAATCAGTGCTCTTAGTGGAATGCCGCAATTAATACAAAATTATAGGTAAAGTCAATCGTAAATTCAATACAAAACACTATGATTCAAATTATTGGCTCACCGGTTGCAAACAATTTACAATTTTCAATGGGTTGTTCTGTTTCCCTTGTCTATTATTTTCAAACAATAAACCGTCGGGAACGATACCGGTTACACCGATAGTCATAATTTAAACATCGATGTGAAAAAATTAAGGAGTTTTAATCGTCTTAGATTACAAAGACGATTAAAAGTCTCTTCAGTCCGTCTTGTCAAAAATATTTGAGAAATGCATGTATCAAAGAATAATTAATTATTGTGAGAAATTTAATATCATCAGAAAAGAGCAATTCGGCTTTCAAAAAAACAAGTCCACGTCTTTAGCCATCTTTTCACTTTTGAAAACAATACTGACCAACATCAACAGCAATCAGCTGACGACAGGTTTATTTTTTGATCTATCAAAAGCATTTGATCTAGTTTCACATGATATATTATTACAAAAAATAGAGGTTACTGAAATCAGAGGACTGCCACTTCAGTGGCTATCGTCATATCTGACTGACAGACAACAGAGTGTCACTGTGAAAAACAATTTTTGTCTGAATATAAAATTATAAAACGCGGCGTCCCCCAGAGTAGCATATTGGGCCCTATCTTATTTCTACTCTACATAAACGACATCGTAACCGTGACTAATCATAAGTGCTTCCTTTTTGGTGATGAATTATTTCCATAGTTGTTACTACCGATAAAAAATATAAATCAATTACTGATCATGAAGCGGACATAAATACTTAATACTATAGACAATCTAATTAATTGGTTAAATAACAATTATTTATCTATTAATCTTAAAAAATCTGTATATATTATACAATTTAATCAATCGTACCAAAATAAATTTAATTTTAGAATGGACATACCACAAATTATTCAAGTGACACAAACTAAGTTTTGAGGAGTAGTAATTGACGAACATTTAGACTGGAAAGCTCAGGTCGATAATGTTTGCAATAAAATAAATAAATTTGTATACGCCCTCAGACAGATTATTTATTCGGTATCACCGGATGCCGACCTACCTCTGTCGTGTGGTCGAGGCCTATTTGACGGACAGGGCCGTCATCTACCCCGGTCACCACGGAGAGTGGAACTGGCGAGAGATGTCGTGCGGTGTCCCACAGGGATCGGTCCTGGGGCCGCATCTGTGGGACATCGGGTACGACTGGGTGCTGCGCGCCGACCTCCCTGGTGGCGTCAGCGTAGTCTGCTACGCTGACGACACGCTAGTCCTGGCACAAGGGAGTTCGCATCAGGCGGCGGCCGAACTGGCGGCACGTGGGGTTGCGACAATCGTCGATAGGATCCGGCAATTGGGACTCGAGGTGGCATTGCACAAGTCCGAGGCCATGTGTTTTTATGGTCCTCGGAACGCGCCACTGTCGGGTTCCCAGATAACGGCGGGAGGGGTTCACATCGGCGTCGAGTCGACGATGAAGTACTTGGGACTCGTCCTCGACAGCCGGTGGAACTTCGTCGAGCACTTCCGACGTTTGGCTCCCAGACTGGAGCGGGCCGGGGCTGCCTTGAAGCGGCTTCTGCCCAATCTGGGGGGTCCAAACGCCTCCTGCCGGAGGCTCTACGCGGGGATCGTGCGGTCCATGGCCCTTTACGGGGCACCGGTGTGGGCGCGTTCTCTGAGGCTGCGACCAGCGCAGCGGTTGAACGCGTCCCAAAGGGTCATGGCCATCAGGATGGTACGGGGATACCGCACGGTCTCTCGTGAGGCGGCGAGCCTCCTTGCCGGACTGCCGCACTGGGATCTGGAGGCGAAAGTCCTCGCGCACATTTGGGTGTGGCGCGAAGAGGCGAAACTCCGGGGCATAACTCCGCTGCCGCAAGAAATCGCGGCACGGCGGACGGAGCTCCGGAGGGATCTCATGGCGACATGGAGAGTGCGATTGTCGCAACCCAGCGCTGGGCACGCCACAATTGTGGCGATAAGTCCCCTCTTTGAGGAGTGGCTAGAGAGGCGTCACAGCGTCCTCACCTTCCGCCTGACGCAGGTCCTCACCGGACATGGATGTTTCGGGAGGTTCCTGTTTAGGATTAAGCGGGAGGAAACGCCCGGGTGTCACCACTGTGTGGATCGCCCGGAGGACACGGTGGAGCATACGGTGGAGGTCTGCCCAGCTTGGGCGGAGCACCGCCGTGTCCTCACGGAGGCGATCGGCGGCGGCGATCTCTCGCGTCCGGCCCTGGTTCAGGCCATGGTTCGGAGCGAGAGTGCATGGGAGGCCGTCACCTCCTTCTGCGAAGCAGTTATGCTAGCGAAGGAGGAGGCGGAACGCGTGAGGGTGAGACAAGGTTCGCGCCCTCGCGCCCCTAGTCGCCGCAGGAGACGCCCCGGGCGTCGGGAGTCGCAAGCCGATTTCTGGCCACCGTAGGCGCGGGCCTGCGGACGGTGAGCGATGGGTAGCTCGCCGTCCGATAAGGAACAGGCCCGGGTCGACGGCGCGTTGTTTTCCACGCGCGCCTCAAAGAGATGTCAGCACAAACTGACGGGGTCCGTTAGGACCAATGCCTGCCGGGGTTGCGAGTTTGTCCGAAAGGGATATCGTGGCCCTGGCACACAGGCAACGGAAGGAACACGGGTGGGTTTTAGTCAGTAAAAGTCTGGCCCTCCCGCTCCGCCCAGAGCGGGAGAAGTTATTTGATGATTTCCCACCCAAAAAAAAAAAAAATTATTAAGGTAACAAATATAAAAACGGCTGTGATGTCATACCGTGCATATGTTGAGTCCTCGTTGCGGTACGAGTTAATTATGTGGGGAAATAGTACTGATATCAATAGAGTTTTATCGCCCAAAATGTTTACGAGCTATATATGGGATTCCATGTAATGAATCATGTCAACCTATATTTAAAAGACTTGGTTTGCTACCGTTACCTTCATTATATTTGTACGAAGCATGTATGTTTGTTAGAAAATATAAAGAATTGTTCAAAACAGCAGAGGAAATAAGTTCTCGAAGTCGGCGCGGCATGACCAATACAGACTTGTACTAGATGAGCTCCCTAGATTAGCAAAATATAACAAAAGCTGCCTGGCTTTGTGTGTACGTGTTTATAATAAATTACCTAACGTATTAAAAATATTAAATTGCAGGTTATTCAAAATTAAATTATCTGAATGGTTGAATGAAAATAATTTCTATAATATTAAGGATTTTTTTGAACATAAATTATAATGTTTTTAAATTCAAATTTGTATTTCTAAGTTTGCGTGCTTTAATTTTAAGCAAAACATGTATGGTCTAATTTTTTATAATTACACCTATGTGTACCATGTTTTAAGCAAATACATTATCATATCTTAAAACTCCTTAACTTCCTTTAGATCTAGGTTTGAATTCATTTTCGAAGGCGTAAAAAGAGTAACAGGACCGCCAAAACGAAAACGTAATGTTGTGGACGCAAAAATCAATTTAAAGCGGATTTTTATTGAAATTATAGACAATATATCTAAAAAAATATCGCGACCATTATATTATCAGAAAAATTCTGCAAGGGGAATATGTTTTGGACTATCATGCGAAAAATTCAATAAATACATTATACAGTATGTAACAAAAACCCTGTTGTTCCTTTTAGGGACATACATTTACGTACAAGCACAGCATTGATGGAATTATAATTTAAAAAAAACTAAGCATTGTCTAGTTGAGAGGTCAAAATCAAATAACTATTAAAATTGACACATTCGAAAAAATGTTTAAAGTATCTGATTTTATACATTTTTATTTCACTGAGTAGTAGCCTACGAGCTCGGCGGCTTGCTTTGATGCAATCATGCGACAGAAGATGCCGCCAAAACCTACCACGACACACGTGCGCCACGTGGTACCACGGCGTACCTACTCCTTTACCCCGTCACCCACCGCCCTGCGAATTGCTTCCTCCAGTCTCCCGCGCAGCTTACTTTCGAACGGATGTTTTTGTTGATCTACGTAGTGAGTGAGCTGTGTGAGTGAGTGACTTGTGTTTTGTTTACGTAAACGTTGACCAAGTCTAATTCTAACGTAGAATATTTTAATATGTTGATGTGTCTTGGGAAATGTGACTGCAATTATGCAAAAGCACGCAGACCCTACCAAGAACGTTTTTCGAGTCTACCTTACGAGTTTAATGAAGTGAAGTGTTAAATATCGTTTTAAGAATTATTCATTGTGCATAAAAATACCCTGTAAACCAACATTTTCAAAGATTCATTCGTTAAAGTGATAAACAACAGCTAACAAGGTCACGAACTTGTGTAGAATAATAGGTAGATAAGCATCGGCGGGCCAGCGGCACCGATCAAAGAGAGTGGCGGGAACGTTCTACCTACCTATCGCCATCGCTTCATGCGGAATTGCAGAGGTATGAAATCAGTTAAACATTACAAATATTAATAATTAAATATTTATTTTAATAATTTTTGTTGAACAGTTTATATAAATGACTTGCTTAACGTATGTATACTGATTCTTAAAACGTAGGTAGAAGAAACAACAGGGTTTTTGTTACATGCTGTATAAGTAATGACAATTTTCCGGTTGAATTAGTAGCTCAATTTGTAAATGTTTATAAATCACACGACTTTAACTTACACCATTATCAATGAGCTCAAATGTGTTTATAAATCTGTGGAATTCAAAAACAACGGTCGAAAGGAGTCAATTCCCACAAGAGGTAATTACTCTGGTATCTACTCGGACTACAGCCGCGAGGGCGGCTATAGTCCGAGTAGGAATTGGTGACTTTCACCCGTGTTAAACACTCTACTTTTCATTTCAAATATAAGGAAAGTAAAAAATTTAAGTTTTTCTAAAATATTTTATTTTCTTGTTTGCTCGCCAGTTCATATAATCATTGTATGTATTTAAATATCTGGTCTGGCAGTTTGAGTACTTTATGCGACCTAACCAAATGATCTTTCTTTGTTCGTCGAATCGCTGAGCTCCTTTAGTTTTGAGTTGAGCTGGACGATAACTGACAAATGCGTGCACTGACTGGACAGGTCCACTCAAATCTGTGTGGTTATTTCGAAAGACCATGTCAGACACCAATGTACATAATTCTCAAATTTAATGATCTGACCAATATTATAACCGTATTTTATATACACATTGACATTGATTCATTTTATATATGTTACGGCTAATACCCGAAGTGCGGCTACACCTAGTTTTAGCCGGTTAGAATTATAGGTCCAGACAATCCCTGTTGGATAAAACCAATTTACCAACAATAGAGGGGATCTGGCGCTCGGCGGCCGCTACCGCGGCACGCTCGCTTCGCTCGCTCGCCTTCGCTTGTTAATGGTTACTGTTCTAACCTAACCTAACCCAAATGATTTTACCCGAAAACAATCGGCTCGTACTAGGTTTAACCAAGAGTAAGTGGCTACACCTAGTTCTAACCGGCTAAAACTAGGTGTAGCCGCACTTCGGGTCTTAGCCGTAACATATATAGAATGACATGAATATTTACTTTGTTAAGTATTATATTGTTTTAATGAAGTATTGTATATTAAAACGTAAATTAAATATTATGCATGTAAGGAGAAATCTACATATTTTTAATAAGATAAGCGATAGACATAATTTTAATACTAGAAATAAAGATAAAATAGATCAACCATTTTTAGATTATCTAAAGTACATACATCTTTTATGGGGTACTGTGTTAAATGTTACAACAAAATACCTTGTGATATATTGCAATTAAATGAGAGAAAATTTAAAACACATATTAAAAGTACACTTTGTAAACAAGCATATTACAAGTTAGAGGATTATATCCAGGACAGGAATGCTTGGAAATATGCTGGTTCAGTTCCATAGGACAATCTAGTCTAGACAAAATCAAACTGTTTGCTATTTTTATTGTAAAATTTGTTATTTTTATGATATTGATTTTACATTCTGTGATAACCTATACTCACACACTGACTTATTATTTTTTTTTTTAGAAAAACATACTTTTACGATGTTTGTAAATATGTGAGCACCATGTATGTATCTATCTAATAATTAAGTTATGTTTCATTGCTTAGTTTTTAATTCGTTTTACCTATTATAGTATAGTAATTTTATTCTAGGTGCATCGTCTTCACATACAATCATATAATTAATGTACTCAAACAAAATGTGGTAAAACATTTTTAAAAGAGTAACGGTGGAGTTTCTTGCCCATTCTTCTCCATACGAAACCTTTGGAAGGGGCAACTAGAATCAATTCTATTTTTTTGTAAATTTTGACGTTAAAAAGTGCCTCTTATGTGCCTATTTGAAATAAATGGTTTAACTTTGACTTTTATATGTGAAGACTATGTGGGTTATTGTTTATTTTTCTTTTTTTCTCAATTAGTTTTTATCATGGTCTGGCAATTTGAGTAATTTTATGCGGCATACCCAAATATCCTGTCTTTGGTATTGTTCGTTGAATCGTTGAGCTCCTTAGGTTCTTAGTTGAGCTGCACGACTACTGAAAAATGCGTGCACTGACTGGACAGGTCCCTTCAATCTGTGTGGTTCTTTCATCAAAAGATCATTTCAGGCACCAATCTACATGATCTTCACATGATCTGACCAAGATTATGTCTGAACTTTAAAAGAGACTGTGACCTCTGAGTTTGTTTCGGCCTTTCTTCTCAGAGTAGTCGGATACAAAATGCCGACCTCATCTAGTTTTTTTAGGGTTCCGTACCCAAATGGTAATACGGGAACCCCATTACTAAGGCTCCGCCGTCTGTGTCTGTCTGTCTGTCACCAGGCTGTATCTCATGAGCCGTGATAGTTAGTTGAAATTTTCACAGATGATTTATTTCTGTTGCCGCTATAACAACAAATACTAAAAAAACAGAATAAAATAAATATTTAGGGGGGCTCCCATACAACAAACGTGATTTTTAGGGTTCCGTACCCAAAGGGTAAAACGGGAACCCTATGACTAAGGCTCCGCCGTCTGTCTGTCTGTTTGTCCGTCTGTCACCAGGCTGTATCTCATGAACCGTGATAGTTAGATAGTTGACATTTTCACAGATGATGTACTTCTGTTGCCACTATAACAGCAAATACTAAAAAACAGAATTAAATAAATATTTAAGGAGGCTCCCATACAACAAACGTGATTTTTTTGCTCGTTTTTGCTTGATATTGATAACGGCAACAGGTAGACGCTTGAAATATTCACAAAATATTTAGTTTAGATATATTCACTTTAAAAATAAATAATTATAATAAAATAAAAGTAATATTTAAGGGGAAACGTCAAAAAAAAAACCTTATTTTTGTCGTTTTTATAGATAATGGTACGGAACCCTTCGTGCGCGATTGACGTGTAAAAGTGTTTGTACCAACCTACTTACAGAAATAAATCATTTATCTTTTCTTTGAAATCTCTGGCAAAAGATTTTCGATTACCTACTGTTTTTGCCTCGTCTTTAACCGAATCTGGGGTCAACATTTCAGAATCGTTTGAACTCATTTTTAATCAAATATTAGTCTCTATAAAACCTAGATTTTGAATTTCGGTACAGCTTACAGAGTTAGTATTCCGTCAAATTATATAGTCTTTTTTAAATTTAATACAACATACCGCTTCACTGCCGCGGGCTGTCTCGCTTAATAGGTATTTTTTTTATTTCACACTGGCTGTTTATATACTCATAAGACCGCAGAATATTTTTCTTATTTTTGTAAAAATGTTCGTAGCCTACATAACCAAAAGTTATATTTTTTAAATTCTTTCCCGCCCTAGGGAGGGAAGCAATTATTATGAGTCTTTCGCGCACAAGGGTGGGAAGCAGCGTTTTCCACCCGCTACTCAGATCAAACAAACACTACTTTCCGAGTATTAGAAATGAAAAATTAATTATTACAGTTTCCGCGAGCAAGTACTTCAACCAAAAGTTACACCTATTTAAGAAATACACAAGGACAGCGACGACTTACAGATCTTTCTATGATTTCAATAGAAAAAAACTTTCTTACAGAAATGAAACGCCTTCCCAACTTTTCGATTCCATATTGCAGACATTCTTACAGAAAGATAGACGTGTATATTTAATATACGAATAAAAAAAACTCAAAAATAACTTTATAGATCCGTATACTCAATCATCTTTTCACTGCTATTATTTAATTTCGCAAATACAGAACATAAAACGAACGTGCCGAAAGGCCACTCAAATATACGTAAATTGATATGTCTATAAAATTAGTCAATCTATGGATATTTGAGGTGGCAATTACCTACATCATTATTTAATCGACAAGACGACGAACCAAATCCAACATGTTGTATTTTTGGTTAGATAAAGCTTTTAAAATTTTCTGCCTACCCTGTGTAAAAACTCTGTGCCCGCCCCTGGTATATGGTCTTAACATTATTAAAACTTCGCGCACATTAAGTGGTTTGTGTCGCGCGCCGTTTGCAGTGAGCGTGTCATTGTCAACATCATACCGAAGCAGTTACTAAGCTGTCTGTTTAGAAAAACTTATGGTACTCACTCCTAAGGCTGCGGTCTATCTGACCACAAGCCGGCCGCGACCGACGGCGCGGCGGCCGAATACTACGTTCGTTAAAACACGGGTGCAGTCTCGCTCGCGCTTCGCACGCGACAGACAACTCCAACGGCGCGGTGGCAACAAACATTTTTGCAACCTGCGGCGTGTCGGTCGTCCATCATGACGTCACCGCACCCTGGAGGTAGCGTCTGACATTTTACAGAGGCCGTAGCCTTATACCCATTTTATATTCGGCCGGACAGACTAAGGTGGACTAGAATAGGCCACGCAGATAACGAACCGTAAATTCTAATACGAGTAAGTAGTTAGTACGACACTAAAGTTTTTTGTTCTCCTATAAACACAGCGCCGTCCCTTGTACATGACATATATTTTTTTATTATTCAATAAACGTCGCGCGTCGCGCGTCGTCCCGCTCGTTAAGTTTACTGCCTGATGCGACAGACACGACAAACACGACCCTGCAAGGTCACCGCGACTCGGCGATCGCTTCGCAAACGGTGCGTAATGCCTACGGAAGCTCGTAACTGAACAACGAGCTAACTGAGGACTGGGAGTAACTACAACAACATTTCTATCAGATTTCTTCATTTTATTACTATTATAAGATGGAGTTTCGGACGAGTGCCAAGTAGACGTGATACCATAACTGAAACATATTATGAAACAACAACTGTATCTAATAACTTTCAATAAAATCCATGTTTATATTTTGTAAGCATAGGCTGATAGGCGGAGGTGGTTTAGTGCACCCATTCAATTTGAACATGTTTCGCCAAATATTGCGCAAATAAAACTTATCTTTAGGGTTCCATACCTCAAAAGGAAAAAACTTTATAGGATAACTTCATTGTCCGTCTGTCTTTCCGTCTGTCTCTCTGTCCGTCTGTCTGTCAGTCTGTCAAGACCCTTTTTCTCAGGAACGCGCGAAGGTATCAGGTTAAAATTAATACCCAATACGTAGATCTACGGTCCCTCGGAGCTCTAAAAAGATCAAGCTTCTAAGTCAACGCAATAAAATAATACCGTGATTTATGCAACATATAATATTTTGATCATAATCATCATCATCATTCCAGCCGAAAGACGTTCACTGCTGGACATAGGCCTCCACCAAAGAGAGGGTGGGGTGTCATAATCGCCACGCTTGGCAGGCGGGTTGGCAATCGCAGTATGGTGTTAAAATGAATAGAGAACGCTGCTCCATTCTCTAGTTCATATTTTGATACTCGCAAATAAATCAAACCTATAGGGTACTACTTTTCGTTGACCTAGAATCATGAATTTGGCAAGAACCAAGCTCTCATAGCACAAGTAGAGGAAAAAGTCCGAAAATCGTTTAATTTGTAGTTTTATCATGTAAAAAATATTGTTTGCAAATTACAAACGTGCATTTGCAGTTTTTTGCGTGGCGTATATTGATGTATGAGAGAACATGTTTTTCAACTACACTTTTAAGTTTGTTTTTGGGGTAAATTCATCCCAACTACGGAACCCTTCATTGTGCGTAGTCCGGCAAGCACTTGGCCGTTTTTTTTATTACATAACTAGTTGTTGCCCACGACTTCGTGCGCGTGATATTTACATATCTTACACCACTTATAATTTCAATATTGTAATCTAACAATTGACACAGTTGTAGTAGTTTTCTTATATTCACAAATGATAAACTTATTTTAATCTTTTCAATAACAAAAGGTTACTGCCTACATTTTGGGTAAATAAGCCTCTACTTTCAAATGCAATAAAGGGAAGACACATCATAGAATTTCTTTGTAAACCACATTAATTGACTGTTTTCCCGTCTTGGGCTCGAATAAAACGATTGTGTGCATTACTGACCCGCAAGCAAGCCACATACAGTTGCCCGTGGGAAAAACAATCAGACCTTAAGTCGACACCAGCAGCCCTGTGACTTGTTTATAATTGTCAGCGCGAAGCTAACGGCTACTGGAAACTGTATTTATGCATGGACTCGATCGAGAATGAAAAATGATAAATGCTATATGATTTTTATTTCTGTGGGTAGGTTTGTACAAGCACTTTTACATGACAATCATATTTTTAAAACTAGATGAGGTAAGCATTTCCTATCTGACTACTCTGAGAAGAAAGACCGAAACAAACTCAGAGGCCACAGTCTCTTTTAAAGTTAAGACATAATTTTGGTCAGATCATGTGAAGACCATATAGATTAGTGTCTGAAATGGTATTTTGAGGAAAGAACCATAGAGATTGAGTGGACCTGTCCAGTCAGTGCACGCATTTGTCAGTAATTGTGTAGCTCAACTCAGAACTGAAGGAGCTCAACGATGCGACGAACGATTACAAAGAAAGGACATTTATGCGGACTGTGTGGGTCATTGCTTTTTGTTTCACTGTTTTTTTTAAAATAAAAACAATGAACCACACAGTCTTCACATTCACAATAATTAAAATAATATAATATAATACTTTACAAGTAAACATTCATGTCATCGTATACTTATATAAAATTCATCGATGTCAATGTTTATAGAAATTCGGAAATAATCTTAGTAACATTTATTGAGGACCATGTAGATTGGTGTCTGAAATGGTCTTATGAGTAAAGAACCATACAAAGGAGAGGACAAAATTGGTATAATATTCCGACGATTTTTAAACGCTAATGTGATGTACCTTATTAGAAAGCTTATTTACTATGCTACTATTACAGTTAAATCTGATTTTTTCAGGCGCCCGTTTTTGTGAAAAAGTGAAAAATGTTTCAATACAAACAAAACGCACATAGTCTTTATTTATTAATTTCTATGCAATATAATTATTTTATGTGGCTAATGTTTCCGTTTCTATTAAATACTTTGAGATTTTATTATAATTTTAGCTGCAGCTCCATGAAATTAAGACAAAAAATATTGATTATCATGACAATGCAATAACAAAACGTATCGAAAAAAGTCAAAGCTGTAAACTCGGACTAAACATCCGCTGTAAATGTCAAGCCGAGTCCTGCTGACTGAAGTTGCCATTGTCACGTCATTTGCCACAGGGCTGCCATCCCAAAACTATAAATAATGCTTGTAGAACATTTTATTTTTCAACACTTGTTTAAAAAAAAACGGGCGGCTGTAAAAAAAAATTAAATGCCCAAAGACATCAAAATAATTACCCTCTTTCAGCCTATATAGGTCAGAAGGCTGTTTAAATTTTCAATTATTTTAGTACCAAGCCCCATACATTTCGTGAACGTCTCCTTTGAGTGGACCTATCCAGTCAGTGCACGCAATTGTCAGTAATCGTGTAGCTCATCTCAGAAGTTAAGGAGCACAACGAACTTCGAACAATACCAAAGAAAGGACATTTCGGTAGGCCGCATATAGTATTCAAAGTGCCAGATTATCATTAAAGGTAAACTAGAGAAAGATTTTAAAACCAACATGAATGACCTACGTAGCCCTCACATTCACAATAATTAAAATAATAATATTTTTCTCCACAAAGTAAATATTCATGTCATTGTGTTTAAAATAATCATTAAATGTGGAAGTATAATTATAAAAAAATCAAAGTTAGCAAAAAATCAGAATGCAAAAATTAGAGCAGCTCAATCCCAAGCCTTTTTGTCCTCAATATAAACTTTAACGGTATAAAAGGCTTTTTGGTACAACTTACGGTTAATTAATGATTTGAATTTATTAAGGCTTAGATTTTGAACGTGGCTTCGAAGTTTATTACAAAAGCGTATAAATATTGACATCTGAATGAGCCACCTAATATTGTAGTGACCTTGTCATACAAAAAAAAATGTGTTTGTTCCTAGTATTTATTTTATGGATATCACTGTGTTTTTTAAAGAGTTTTATATTTTTGCGGGCATAAGAAATATTTTCAAAAATATACTGAGAAGGCACTGGTTAATCAAGGACACATTAATCTCCTTAAATTTCTTTCTGAGAGAGTCTCGGACTTAATTTTTAAATTGATCAAACAGCTGTTTTCTGCAAAACAAAGATAGTCTGAATGTCGGCGGCATTTCCCTATAACGGAATACCGTACGACATTACACTATGAAATAAAATAGTTAAAGTACACTAAACGGGCTGTCTCGTCAGTTAAATTATGAATTTTTCTAATAGTGTAGCTTACGATTTTTGACAATTTATCTATATGTGCGCCCCACTGAAGCTTAACATCCAAAGTTAAGCCCAAGAATACTGTGCTATCTTCAGGATTTTATTCTTCGCCCTTTATCAACACATTTGTTTCACCTGTCTAACGTGAGGTAGCGTAACTTAATGCATTTTTCATTAAGAAGTAAATTATTAACGTTGAACCAGTGAATTACTTTTGAGACCGCGATCGCTTGCATCGTCAGTAACCAGCTGCTGCCATTAAAGTTTAAACAAAAGTGAAGCGTCATCTGCAAATAACACTATAATATCATGATTATGCTTTATGAGGTAAGGAAAGTCATTAATATAAATAATGTCGTGATTTCTTTGATTTAATTTAAAAAAAATATTAATTTAATACCGAATTATAATATTCACTGTAGCAACACTATCAAAATACAAATTATTAACGTTGTAACTTTTAAATGTATTTTCATTATGGCTACTGAATGTATTATTTTACTTTGGCAACACAGGAATCACTTCTGATATTTGAAAAAACCGGCCAAGTGCGAGTCGGACTCGCGCACGGTTGGGTCCGTACCATTATCTATGAAAACGGCAAAAAAATCACCCTTAAATATTTGTTTTATTTTAATTTAATTATTTATTTTTAAAGTGAATATATAACTGAATATTCTGTGAATATTTCAAGCGTCTACCTGTTGCCGTCATCAATATCAGGCAAAAATGAGCAAAAAAATCACGTTTGTTGTATGGCAGCCCCCTTAAATATTTATTTTATTCTGTTTTTTAGTATTTGTTGTTATAACGGCAACAGAAATACATCATCTGCGAAAATTTTAACTGTCTAACTATCACGGTTCATGAGATGCCTGGTGACAGACGGACAGACAGACAAACGGCGGAGCCTTAGTAATAGGGTTCCCATTTTACCCTTTGGGTACGGAACCCTAAAAAAAAACACTATTTTCTTGCTAACACTTTATTCCGCATAACTGCACTATTTCACAACTAAACAACTGGCTCTGCCCTACATTTTACTATTTAAAATGACTTTTCCCCTACTCAGAAATAACGATAACCTAATAACCGTTATTCCTGCGTGGCCAAAATAAAATAATACATTCAGTTGCCATAATAAAAATACATTTAAAAGTTTGTTACACCGTTAATAATTTGTACTTTGACAACACAGAAATAACGGATATGAGGTTATCGTTATTTCTGAGTGGGGGAAAAGTAATTTTAAATAGTAAAATGTAGGGTAGGGCCAGTCGTTTAGTTGTAAAATAGTGCAGTTGTGCGGAATAAAGTGTTAGCAAGAAAAGAGTGTTTTTCTTCAAAATAAGAAACAAGAAAGGACTAAGAATTCAGCCCTGTGCGACTCTCATTACTATAGATCCGGGAGCTTTTCTCATTAAAGTCAACGCTCTGAATCATATTACTCAAGTATGAAGTAAGAAGATCCAGAGCGGTGTTCCAGATCCCGTAGTTTCCTGATACAGTTTTCATGAACAACGCAATCGAATGCCATAGACAAATCACAAATTTATGTCCTAAAAGTTTAACATCAGTATTCGAACAAACCCTTGTGAAACCGAACTGTTTGTTATGCAGTAATTTATGTCTATTAAAAAATCTGAGGTATTACACTCAGAGCACTGATTTCAACAGCACTTGTCCGAACAGCACCTTAGCACTTCCACTATCCGCACTGAAACAAAATTTTGATAAGTGCGGTTCGGAACGGCACCTATGTAAAATATTTTTTTAGTGATGGGGTGTATTTTTTTGTTCAAGACATAAGCAAACAAAACATATCGATACAAATCAGCAGAAGTTAAGTCTTCCGGATAATTCCACCTTGTTCATCTGGAGCAAAGAGTAATGTTTTATTTGTGTCGCTGTCAGTAAACAAAAAATGAGAGACCTTGTCAGTTTTCATAGCGATTTCGTTTGTTCAAAATTGTTCTGAGGTTCAAATCATACAGTATTTCAACTAGAAACAAAATGGTCGAATGAACACAATCACACATATAGACCGCTACATGAAATCTAAGTATGTTTCAGTATGCAGTGAGTCGGGGCTGTCACATTGAGGCAAGTTTAGTAATTGCGTGTTATCGTGTAGGTAGCATGTCTAATTTATAAAAATAATTATGTCGTTTGTTTTTTGTTTTCTTACCAGAATAGATTTTAAAATATTTCCTACAATCGAAAATAAAAAACAAAACATTTCAAAATAAAAATAAAATGAGTTCCGCCGGTGTTGGGAGCAGGGTTCAAGCTACCAGTTGTTAGGGCTGCAGAATATAGGAACTTCCTCACAATGCGAGAGTTTAGATTTCTTTTTAATTATTATCTATGTATCTAGGTATGTGTGAATGGAATCAAATCAACTCATAATATGTAACTATTATATCGTCAACGTGATCTATCAACTCAGCCTTGCGCTGATCAGTGCAGGAAATAGGCCTCTCCCAGACTGCGCCACAACACCCTGTCCTCCGCCTTCCGCATCCAGTCTGTCTCAGCTACCTTTTTAAGGTCGTCGGTCCATCTCGCCGATACACGGTCTCCACTCCAAGACTCGTCTGTCCATGGGCCATCGGCCCTTCATCAAACATGGGTGGCCCACTGCCACTTCAGCTTGCTTACTCTGCAAGATATGTCGGTAAATCCGGTTCTTTTCCGGATAGTTTCATTTCTGAACTTATCCTAAAAAAGAAACTCCGAGCATAGCCCGCTCCATAGTACGCTGAGCAACCTTAAACTTGTGGACCAGCCCGACTGTATGTTTCCACGTTTTGTCACCATATGTCATAACGGGCAGGGCGCACTAGTTCAAGACCATGGTCTTCAAACATTGCGGGATAGGTGACGAAGAGACTTGACGAAGTTTTCCAAACACTACCCAACACAACTGGATCCTTCTGTACGCTTCATTCTCAAAGTTGTGTTTACCGAGCTGTATGACTTCCCCTAGGTAGACATACTCCTTCACAACTTCAAAAAGCGACCTTTTGATGTAGATTGGTCTCGACAAGACGTGTGAATAGTACATGACTTTCGTCTTGTCCAAATTGATAGCGAGGCCAACCCATCGAGAGGCTCCATTTAAGCTGTGCAGCATCTGGTCTAACTTTTTCAGCGTCTCTGCTATTATGCTATGTTGAAATAGTTTAGTGATTTGAATCCAACGTTAAACAAATTGCATACGTAAAAATTTACCCGCATTCATTACGTACGATATCGGAGCCCTTTACTGTACGTGGTTCGATTGTACTTACTACTCGTTATGTTATAGTTGGTAATGTCCTGAACACTGAATATAATATACGTCCCATCACTACAAACTGTATGCAGGTGCCGTTCGGAGACTTAAAGTAATATTAGAAAACTGTTCCACCGAACCGCACTGATCAAAATTTTGTTTCAGTGCCGTTAGTGGAAGTGCTCAGGTGCGGTTTAGTCAAGTGCTGTTGAAATCAGTGCTCTTAGTGGAATGCCTCAAAAATCTATGTAATTGGTCTAAAATTAATTTCTCAATAATTTTACTAAAGGTAGGTAGTACCGAAATAGGTCTATAATTTGTAGGGTCTGATGTACTATCTGATTTAAGCAAAGGTATTATTTTACTTTTCTATACAAATATTAAAGATAAGAGCCAAACGGCCTGAAACAAGCAAGCAGACAGTGGAATAACAAATTAAATGCCGTATTTATTGATAGAAACTTAGTATAAATTTACCCAACTTTCGCTTAGTAGTTTTTCACGAGAAGTAAATACCCCATTTACTTCTCTTGAAAAACTAGCTGCCTGTATAATGACTAGAATTTGACATCAATATAATTATGGTAATAAATAATAAACATGCGATTAAAGGTATATAATATAGTGCTATAAAACTAACGGAATATAGCCTGATAATAGTTTATATTTATTGAGTACCAAACTCATGTATTACTGTACTTTATAATAATTTAGAAAAGTTATTACGCCAAATTTGGGATAACACTAATAAGAAATTGTTTTATGCGGAGACTTTAATATCAATACATTAAAAAGAAACCGACAAACTCTAGACTTCAAAAATGTTCTGGAAAGCCATAACTTGAAACTAGAAATTAAAGATCCCACTAGACTTGTCAGTAACTCTTGTATTGACGATTTTGCTCACAACGCTCATAGATGCAAAAATGATATAATTGAGTTTTGATTAACGGATCATACAGCCCAATTATTACCTTTCCCGGTTAAAAAAACCTATGTGATAAAATCTTGGCGTATTAGAAGACGTGAATATAGTAAGGAAACCCTCATAAAATTTAATAACTGTATGAACAATTTGACCTTTGCTGACATTTCATCTGACAAATTAACCTAAAATAATTAACGAAGCTTATGATCGGTTTCTAGAACTGTTCTTATGTTTCTATAAGTTGTGTTTTCCTTACAAAACAACAACGAAAACTTTAATAAAAAATCTAAATGTATTCCAAAAGGTATCTAGGTCGTCTTGCTAGGTACTGGTCGTGTTGCTGACCATGGTTTTGTTATTGTTATTAATGATTAACTGTTTTTTATTTTACTAGGATGGTGCTAGTTTATCATTTTTGACTTCAAGTTACAGCTATAGCTTTATGTAAGCGGGCACGCCCATTATGCCTGGAGGCTTTTAGTTAGGTACGTTCTGTTTACGTTATTTCTGCTTGAGTGTAGTTTTCGACGATTTTTATGTTTTTTTTGGTATAGTGGCGTGTGCTAGCTAACATAAGGCAAATAATTTAATTTAATGTTGTGTTGCGTAATGCAAATTCTTTTAAATTTTATTGTATAGATTCAAGTTTTATATCTGAACAGACAGCTGTGCTGCTGGGGAGTTTGTTGCACCACTTCTTCTTCCCAGCTAAAGCACTAGGAAGTGGTGAAGGGTGGGCGTTTTTGGGGTACTGTCTTATGTAATTTTTGTCGTTCGAAAAGTGCTGATTCTCAGACTAGTTTGAGTAAATGAGTTTTGATTTTATCAAAATATGTAAAAGAATAGAAATAATTTGAAAGAATTAAGAACAGAATTCCTACAAATTAAAAATGATTCGTAAAAGTACGTCTGCGTTTAAAGTAAATGCGAAACTAGGCGGATGGTTACTTAATAGTGGCTCTATGGGGCTTTCACACCTGCATAATTCTTATCTGAACGAGTTGTATAACAATAACGAAAGTGACAGTGTAAATAACGAAATTGTACCAATCATCACCTACATAATAAATCAGTGTCTTGAGGAAGGAATTTCCCGACATATTTGAAAACTACTTTAGTTACACCAATATTCAAAAAAGAAAACACGGACGATGTACGATGTTATAGACCTATCGCTCTCATTCCAATAATGGCAAAAATATTTGAAAGAGTACTATATAATAATCTTAGTGAATATTTCGAAAAAAATAAAATAATAATAGATAATCAAGCTGGATTCAGAAAAGGGAAATCGGTTAATACAGCAATGCATCAGTTTTTACAAAAAATTATAACGGAACTAGATAAAAAAAAATCAGGTCACAGCCCTATACATGGACATAACAAAGGCTTTTGATTATGTTGACCATGGACTACTGCTACATAAACTAGAAATATATGGAGTTCGAGGTAAAGCACTAGAAATAATCAAATCCTATCTCAGTAATAGAATACAGTTGACTGAAATAACACAATTATGTCCATTCACATAAACAGAAATATATATACAAATATATATCGAGCCCAAGATTTATAAAATATGGTGTACCTCAAGAGTCGATACTAGGACCTCTACTATTTCTCATTTATATAAATGATTTACCTAACGCTATTCGGCACCCTATCGTTTTATTTGCAGATGACAGTACGGCTCTTTACACAAATAACAAAAATAAAAATCATGAACTAGACATAAATGATTCCCTATCTAAACTAATAAATTGGCTTACAATAAATAATCTGAAAATAAATCTTACAAAAATGCATTATATGAATTTCAAGAATAAAAACGCAAAATTAATTCCATTATCTATACAATAATGTATCTGAGATGACAAGTACAACATTTCTAGGTATCTACATCGATTCTAATATGTCATGGAAAACACACGTAAGTAGTGCGTGTAGCAAATTAAATCAGTTCTCTTATGCCCTTTACATGCTCAAAAAAGTATCTAATCAAACCACACTACTAAGTGCTTATCATGCCTATGTGGGATCCACTTTATCTTATGGGGTACTATATTGGGGATACTCGACTGATGAAGAAATTGCGTTCAAGTCACAAAACAAGTGTATTAGATCCATAAGTGGGATACGTCAAACAGATTCATGTAAACCTCATTTTATAAACCTGAAGATATTAGCTCTCCCTGCTCTTTATATCTACGCGGCCTCAATTTTAGTTAAATCAAACATCAGTAGCTATGACACATTAATAAGCAGTAGACTTAAAAATACACTACGCAATAAAACATCCCACACTGCCGTCTACAGCAATAGTATTTTTTGTATGGGCATAAAAATATATAATAAGTTACCCATTGAAGTCAAGAACCAGCATTCAATTGGTAATTTTAAAAGGAAGCTAAAATACTTCCTGATTGAAAAGGCATATTACTCTGTAAAAGAATTCCTTGAAGATAAATAATTATTTAATATTGAAATGATTGTGATACTTAATATAATGATGTGATATTAATTCTATGAATAGTATGTGATAATATATGAATGAATAATAATAATTAATATAATGATAATATAAAATATATGAATAATGATAAGTAATATAATATTTAAAAAAACTAAATACTCAATATTACAGATAAACAGGATGGCAAAAACTGTCTTATAAGAAGAAGCCGTGGTATATGGCCATGTAGTCAAGACGGGCGTAGCGCGAGATGTGGAGTGCCAATTTAGAGCAGCAGATAGGAAAGTTTCCATGTATATCATTATCACTATTATTCATAGTGAAACGCCCGCGAATGCTAAATAGTGAATTACATCCGCTCAAAAACACAGGACGCGGTTTCTCTGGAAAAATACAGATAAAGAAAGAAATGGGTTACATTGCCTACAGGTTCTTAGTTACCGAATCCAAATTATCATCTTATTTGGATGAAAATCTTTGGCCACGGGGTATCATATTCAGATGATTTGTCCATTTTCAAAATTGAACAGATCGCTATTTGTTGGCGATTTACAAAATAATAATGGAAATAAATAACGGCCCATCTCTAAGAAAATTATGAATAGCAAAACTTATACTTTGACAAGTTTTAATTGCAAGAGTGTTTGACGTACTGTAGACAGTGTCAGAAAAATGTCGGACGTCGGATTTAATAACACTGCAGGAGACGTGGCTGATGCCGGATGAATTACCCTATCTGGACACTAAAGACCCTGAGTTTAGCACTACTGGTACATCTGCAGTGGACACGTCGGTGGGGATGCTGCGCGGCCGACCGTATGGCGGCGGCGGCGTAGCTCTGATGTGGAGACACAGCGTATGCCAGAATGTGAGTGTTGTTCCATGCGATAATTTGCGTATGTGTGCAGTGAAAATAGTGATGGCCGATAGACCGATGAGTATGCTCAAACTCAAAGCATTTAATTCAAATAAACCAATTACAGGCACTTTGGAATTGTCAAGGGGTCGGTCAGACAAAAAGATCAAGCTAATTGCCCATTCCAAAGCGTAGTAGGTACCTATGGATAAGAACGGACAAAATAATAATATAAATAATAATTTTGTAACAGTAAATTTACTTATTAAATTTACTGTTACAAAATATTGGTTATGTTATTCATGTTGAAATTAAACATGTGATAACGTTGCAAAACGTCAAAAGCGTCCGTAATAAAAATATTCAAAAAAGCAATTCAAATATTTAAATTAAATTAAAATAAGGCATGGCAGCTAAGAGATGACCAGTCCTTACTGACGGCACCCGTGCACGAACATGACTGCTGTGTATACATATTATACATGCCCACAGACGCGGTTAGTAATTTGCCTGAGTTTACGGATTGCCTTGGAAGGGTGAGTAACATTATAGATGAATATGGGATAGATTCTGTTTATTTATTAGGTGACTTTAATGCACATCTAAGTGAATTATTTTATAATGAACTTACAAATTTCTGTCATGAACAAGACTAGGTGTGTGTTGATGTTAATATGTTAGGTGTTCAATCGGGCACTTATACTTTTGTTAGTGAGGCTCATGGCTCGATAGGGTGGCTAGACCACTGTGTTGTGACGCATTCCGCATTGTGTTCCGTTTTCAATGTTTTAGTTTTATAATAATACGTGGTCTGACTATTACCCCCTCATAGTCGAAAGTAGACTTAATTTTAATAACGCCAAAGGTAAATGTCATAAATAACATTGGTACGAGTGTATTATGGGGACAGCGAACTGGTGAATAGATCAAAAAGTACTAATATTAATTCAACAGTAAATTAAAATTAATTGATTTTCCCTCAGAACTGATAAATTGTACGGAGATGTTGTGTCCGCCCTCAGTGACTCTGCGGCTGTAAGTCGAGGAATGCGCATCGCAGGGTTAACTTGCGATGCATCGTTGGGTGGAATGGGTACGTAAGTGAGGCGTACGGGGGCCGGTTGAAGTTGGGTGGAATGGGTACGTAAGTGAGGCGTACGGGGGCCGGTTGAAGTTGGGTGGAATGGGTACGTAAGTGAGGCGTACGGGGGCCGGTTGAAGTTGGGTGGAATGGGTACGTAAGTGAGGGGTACGGGGGCCGGTTGAAGTTGGGTGGAATGGGTACGTAAGTGAGGCGTACGGGGGCCGGTTGAAGTTGGGTGGAATGGGTACGTAAGTGAGGCGTACGGGGGCCGGTTGAAGTTGGGTGGAATGGGTACGTAAGTGAGGCGTACGGGGGCCGGTTGAAGTTGGGTGGAATGGGTACGTAAGTGAGGCGTACGGGGGCCGGTTGAAGTTGGGTGGAATGGGTACGTATGTGAGGCGTACGGGGGCCGGTTGAAGTTGGGTGGAATGGGTACGTAAGTGAGGGGTACGGGGGCCGGTTGAAGTTGGGTGGAATGGGTACGTAAGTGAGGCGTACGGGGGCCGGTTGAAGTTGGGTGGAATGGGTACGTAAGTGAGGGGTACGGGGGCCGGTTGAAGTCAAATGCTTACAACCAATTTATGTTAGATGACGAGTCACAAGAATTAACTTGCATAAATACGCATAGGGGAATTTTTAAACAAACGCGCCTATGTTTTGGTATTGCAAGCGCGCCGGCCGTGTTCCAGCGCGCGATGGAGGGCATGCTGGCTGGCGTGCCCGGCACACTCTGTATGCTCGACGATATTTTGATAACCGGGTATACTAGAGCGGAGCACCTGGATAGATTAAATGAAGTGCTACTAAAATTACAAGACGCGGGACTTATTTTACAAAAAGAAAAGTGTGTGTTTTTTAAGAATATGTGCGTAGCGCTAATAACAGTGCGGATTTCTTATCTCGCGCTTGTCTGCCCGAGGGGCGGGTGCGGACAGGGACGTGCGGGGCGTCAACGCAACGATGCCCGATCTCGATCGCGCATCGTACATTAATTTCGTGGTGGAAGATAATCTACCAGTGACCTTAAAAATTTTACGCGAGGCGACAATTATTGCAGATGTAATTTTGAGTAAGGTGGTGCATTTTGTGATGAAAGGATGGCCTAGAAAAATGCCTGGTGATGGTATGAAGCCGTATCATGCGTGTAGGACGCAATTAAATAAATAAATTGTCTTATGAATATGGTTGTCTTATGCGAGGACACAAAGTTGTAATTCCAGAAAAATTACAATCAAAATTTCTAACGGAGTTGCATCAATCGCATTTAGGAATTGTGAAGACAAAGGCGGAGGCACGAGCGCGTGTTTGGTTTCCGGGAATAGACACTGCTTTAGAGCGTTTGATAGGATCGTGTGATGTGTGCATGCAACTGCGACCATCACCGGCGCGGGCACCGATTGCGCACTGGGAATATCCTCCAACGCCATTTTACCGGGTGCATATTGATTTTCTGGGGCCTATTAACGGTAACACTTTTTTAGTGGTAGTGGATGCATATACCAAGTGGGTTGAGGTTTATAATATGAACAGCAGTACGTCTACTTCAGCAACAATTGACAGGTTATATGATTTTATGTCAAGATTTGGTATTCCGCATACACTGGTTAGCGACAATGGTACATTATTTACGTCACATGAGTTTGGGGCGTTTTTTAGTGTGAACGGAATTTCACACGTGACGTCACCGACATACCACGCAGCCAGTAACGGGCAGGCAGAAAGTTATGTTAAGATAGTTAAGAAGGGTATTAAAACAAGCTTGCTTAGTGGTAATGGGCCGCGAAATATAAATAACAAACTTTTAAAATTCTTGTTTGACTACAGGAATTCCGTTCACACAATAACCGGGGAATAATTCTCTCCTGCTGAGCTGGTCTATGGTCGGAAGCTTCGAACGCGTCTTGATCTATTGAAACCCGAATCGCCGTCGCCTTCGTCCACGGCTCTCGCTAATATGGTTCAACGTAAACAGTGTTCGCAAAATAAGACTGGTGGACACAACACTCAAGTTTTCGCTACCGGTAACATAGTTTATTATAAAAATCATACAGTCAATGGTAAATACAAATGGAGCAAAGGGCAGTCACTAAAAAAATCGGCAAAGTCTTGTATTTAATTAAAGATTCAGTAACATCAAAGACAATACGGAAACACAAAAATCACATAATAATGTATAAAGGTGACGATTGCCATGATGACAAAGACGTGGATATCGACCTAGAGGAGCTAAATGGTGGCCCAACGACAGAAACGCAGATTTCAGAACAGATGCTGCAACCGGGCACTAGTGAAGGAAGTGAAGACTCGTCAATGACGGCAGAAAGTTCCGACCTGGTAAGAACAACACCACTGAAAGGTACTCCCCTAGTCATTGTTTCACAGCCTACATCACCAGACGAAACCGGGGAGGAGGAGGAGTACCAGGAGGCTTTAACCGACCCACCAAGCACGGGACATTCTGGCGAAGCGCCACCGCAACAGTAGGCAAGTGTGCCTGTGCCCACACCACGGTCTAAACGCAATCGGCCTAAAGTCAACTACAAATTGTATTATTAGGATTTAGGAAATATGTTTAACAATAGCACATTTATGAAGCTCAGTAATTGTTGAAGTGTATTTCTAAGCTAAGGGGAGGAATGTTGAGTATGTGTGCCTACGCACCGATAAGTGCGTTAGCAAATAAAGGGGGTGCGTTACTAGCAAGCAGTTGTTTCACTCGTCTGTCCTCGTACTTAACACTAACTTAATATCATAATATTGCATCGCCACAGGATGACAGGACTGACATAAGTATGCCAAATTTCAGCTTTATCGGATACCAACAAGTGGCCGAAAAATAGTTGGCACTTACATACGAACCTTGCAATTTAAATATAATCTTGTAAAAAGCTGAAACTCAAAATGAAATCGTAAAGAATATACCATAAATAACAAGAAATAATTAGCTGCCTACTGTACTTATCACAATGTACCAGGCCTGATATAACTTTTATAGTAAATTCTTTGGGCAGATTTAATAATCAACTAACTGGTGAACATTGGGCAGCTGCGAAACGGGATTTGAGCTACCTGAAAGGTAAAATTAATATGAAACTAACTTTAAACAGAAATATGAATGAAAATAGTTATGGCTATTGTGATGCAGACCGGTTAAATGTTGTAGACGACCGAAGGTCTTGCACAGGGTATATAATATTTTTATTTCAGGGAGCAGCCATAAGCTGGAATTAAAAAAAAACAGCAAACTATAGCATTATCCAGCACAAAGGCTGAACATATTAATATGTCAATGGCTTCTGCGCTATAATGCGCGAGCAAAGGGTTCAACAAAAACTAGATTCGTGTGTTAATCTCCGTCCGACGAGCGACGGACCGTTTTTACTTACCGATGGGTTACGGTTACGTCAACTGTTCGCTTCTTGCTTTGTTTTTGCTAACATTATTCACATTAATTAATTTTTCATTATTTGTTTTGGCTTTCTGTTCTGGTTAACGTTAACTGAACCAATATATTTTTCTCTGAGGAATTTCTCCGAAAGAAACTTAGAGGTTTGATATAAATAGTGGTTGGGAAAAGAATCTATGCGACAGTGAGAATCTGTGGGCCTTGCGCGAACGTGCGGACCGCGGAGTGAAAGTAACGTAAGGGAGATAGTTAGAAAATATTGTTTCGCTCATAATATTAACTTAGGTTTAAGACTATTCATATCTATTGGGTAATACTTATTGCAATAAATAAAAATACTATACGATACCTAGCTATATTTTCAATAAAAAAATCGCTAGAATTTAGTTAAGTTTACGTCGCGTTCGCGCCAGGCCCTCTGACTTGTCTTTATATAACATATATATATATATAATCTTGTCTTAATTATTCGAGTACCTACCTACCCACATCATTAACAAAGGTATCACAGGCCATGGGTAACGATAGGTTATTATTTTTTCTTAATGTCTACCTAGTTACACAGTTTGTATAAAAAGATATTGATATTGAACTGTTGTTATTACTATTCCGACATCCATCAATTTATGTACACGAGTGTACATCTCATAAACAGCCTAATACCATTGACAACTTAATTTGGTCGGGTTATACGCGGAGATTTAGTATGGAAAAGTAATGAATGCTAATTTCTCTTAAAATATAACACTTGAAAATCTGAATTTTTGGTCACTATAACTTCTTTAGGAGCACTAATTTTTGTATAAATTTGGGAAGAAATCACACAGTTTTTAATAGGGAAATCTTCAAATGAAATTTTATACCGTGACTACCGCCACCCCACCAATGGTATGGTATTACTCGTAAACTACTGGAGTAGTAATTTTGAATTTCGGGTATCAATTTTATCTCGCAGAGCACTAATTTTCTATGTAGGTCTGAGGAAAGCGACTAGCTCCTGAAACTTGGAATCAACATTCAAAGTCGTGGTCCTGCTGAACGAGCGCGCAAATGTTATCGTCGTTGATTTCTCGTTAAATACAAATGTTTCAGTTCTGTTTTTGTTACGAAATGAATAACATTTAAGGGCACTAATTATTTGTATACTTAGAATAGGTGTAGCATGCTCCCTTTTTCGGCGCTCATGGTGGTCCTGCTGAAGGGAGCGTGACTACCGCAGGACCACCTTCAAAGTCGATTATCTCAAAAACTACTAAGGCACCAATTCTGTTGTTCGAGCACTAATTAGCAATTAGTGCTCGTAATAGGTAATTAGCACCAATTGAGCACTAATTATTTGCCAAATATGGAAGCATTTGGCGTTCGTGGTCCTGCGGTAGTCACGGACATTGTTTAGAGACCGTTTTGTTTAGACGCCATGACATTTTGTTTTGGTTTCTTATAAACGAGAGTGAATGACAAGTCAGACCGGTCACAGATAATATCTACATCGCCTTTTTTTAATAATATTTTAATGGCCTGGTTGCTGGGACCTTTTAGCCAAGTCTTTATTTAGTTACTTTGTTTAAATATTGATGAAATGAATTATATTCAATGCATGATGATGATATCCCCGCCTCCCGCTCCCCTTGAGTTTCAGTAAAGATGTGGCACTTTACCTCACGCGACCTTCTTGAGAGAACTTGAAGTGATGTTGCACTGTTTTATTTATTTTATTTTATTTTATTTTGGTAAAAACTTATGCACAACATTACAGACCCAGATCTAAGTTACTCGTATTGCACAGTTAAATTTCAATAAGAACAGATATATTTACAATATGGAAGGAATAACAATAAGAAATAATACAAAACTAACTAACAAAACAGGTAAAACTAACAAATAACAATCAAATAATATTGGCACCTCATCTTTCGTCCATCATCTCACAGAATCTCGAACATGCATGACATACGTGTATCCATCTCACGGCAAACATTCACACTCCAGTGTCGATGCCAGTAGAGCATTCAGCATTGCGAGCGCGCGAACCAAGGGTGAGTTATAATGCGAAACTGTGCGTGATGGTGGAACGGCCAACAATCCGTGTTGTCGTGGTCTAATTTGGGATTTGAATACAGGAGGAACAAAAAGTTTCACAAGCTGAGCTACTAGTTCCGGGCAATCAGACTCCCAACGAAGGACACGACAAGCGAACACGAGTAAAAAGTAATTACGCCTAACTTCAAGAGAGTTAAATTTCAGCATTCCATGCAAAAATTTTGTAGGATAAAGGAATGGATAATACCCGAACAGTTTCTTAAATAAAAATCTACGGAATATTTTTTGGACCTTCTCAAGAAGCAAGGCGTAAGTACTTTCATAGGGGTTCCAAATAATTGAAGCTGACTCAAGTTTACACCTCACTAAAGCCGTATAAACTAATGTAATAGCCAGAGAGTTGTTAAATTCTCGCATATTCTGAATAGTGACTAGTCTTCGATAGCAATTAGTGGCGAGAGAACGCATATGTTCGTGGAAGGTTAGTCGCGGGTCAAATAACACTCCTAGATCCCTTACCGAATTAACACGGGCAATCGGTTCTATTCCAAGGAAGTATTGCACATGCCGAGGGTTTTTTGCACGACTAAAGGACATAACACTGCATTTAGCAGTATTGAATAATAGCTTGTTTTCTATGCTCCATTGGAACACTGAGTCAATGTCCTCCTGAAGGGTTTCATTCACCTACGCTAATACACGTTAAACTTTTTACAAAAAAATAAGAACCGACTACCAAAAATAACACTACAAAGTGAAAAATAACTTTAATTTCGGAAGTCGGTGTCTTTGGATCTATATTTGAGTTTCCTGCCACCGGCTTCCAAAATTAAACTTATTTTTCACTTTGTAGTGTTATTTTTGGTAGTCGGTTCTTATTTTTTTGCAAAAAGTTTTTTATTTTTCACTTTTTAGTGGGTCAGTTTTGAATTTATCTAAGTTACAACAGCCTAATGTTAACTGCTCATCACCTTTTACAAAATATTGCTTTTCCCGATGCTGGAACGTTGACTGTTGAGGAGTTCTCCTGGTTTAGAACCAGGAGAACTGCCACTCACCATATGACGTGGCATAGTGACGAGCATAAATTGCTTTATTGCAACCCGTTAAATAGGGGTACTCATTATTATATTGTTCCGGTGGCCATATTTGGTCGTCATCATCAGTTCCACTTCACCAAATGGTGCTTTCCGAGAGCAAATGCACGAGTTACTATAAAATATACCCAAATCGCTATAGGTTTGCCTATAAAATTTGAGGATTTCCCTCGATTTCCATGGGATCCCCTCGTCTGATTCTGATTTGGTAGCAATGGGACCACCTCGGGAGTATACAACATTCAAAATCGGTCCATAATTAACAGAGTAATCGCGTAACAAACATACAAAAAAATAAAAAATAAAACATACCGCCGAATTGAGAACCTCCTCCTTTTTGGAAGTCGGTTAAAACCTTGTGATATATTGAAATTAAATGAGTGAAAATTTAAAACACATATTAAAGTACACTTTGTAAACAAGCATATTACAAGTTAGAGGATTATATCCAGGACAGGAATGCTTCGAAACATGCTGGTCCAGCTCCATAGGACAATCTAGAGTCGACAAAATAAAACCGGTTGCTAATTTTATGGTAAAATCTGTTATTTTTATGATATTGATTTTACATTCTGTGATAACCTATTCTCACACACTGACTTATAATTTTTTTTTTTTAGAAAAACATACTTTTACGATGTTTGTAAATATGTGAGCACCATGTATCTATTTAATAATTAAGTTATGTTTCATTGCTTAGTTTTTAATTCGTTTTACCTATTATGGTATAGTAATTTTATTCTAGGTGCATCGTCTTCACATATAATATAATCATATAATTAATGTACTCAAACAAAATATTGTAAAACATTTTTAAAAGAGTACTGGTGGAGTTTCTTGCCCATTCTTCTCCATACGAAACTACCTTTTGGAAGGGGCAACTAGAATCAATTCTATTTTTTTGTAAATTTTGACGTTCAAAAGTGCCTCTTATGTGCCTATTTGAAATAAATGGTTTGACTTTGACTTTGAGTTTAAATCTGTGTTACTATAAAAGCACAGATTTCGTGGTGTTATACCATTCGTGTCAGTTTCAGCATCTGTTAATAATTTCATCAGTTTTGCGCACTCGAAAATATAGTTTATTTCGCGGTTTATTTACTTAATGAAGATATTGTGTAATCATAAAATAACATTTTGATTTTATCGCAAGGATTGCTGAAGCCAGTTAGCCAGCCAGCTGGATCCAGTGTGTGATTTTTTAATGTATTGTTAAGATATTTTAAATAATAGGAAAAGAAAACATTACAGATTGAGTTTTTTAAAAAATATAGGTTTTTCAACATTATTTTTCTGCTATATTTTGTATCAAAGTTGAAAAAAGTGCTTAATCGACATACACACAAGTAGACGATTGTAATGATGTTGATAATTTTTTAATGTTCAAAATCAAAAGTAGTTTCTTTCAAAATTATGATAAAACGTCAGTCTCGCGTTATTTTTTGGAAAACTTGTTGAGAATATTAGTGCTTTTCCA